>OW240924.1:49427074-49459827 GCA_933207985.1 Pelobates cultripes | reverse complement strand
AAAAGTTCTTATATCATATATAGTCTTTGAACATATATCATAAATAACCTCTGACCTGCTTGGATATACAATACAGGATCAGATAAACTCCTTATGAATTTAATCTAATTTCATATAAGAAAGAAAATAGATAAAATCGAAATCTAGGCGTGTTAGTATCATGGACTAGCAGCCTAATTCACAGTCTCCAATAAAAGGTCTGGGCTAACCGCCAAAAAATAGCAACTGTAGCGAATAAAATAAAAGGTTTCGTACTGA
The DNA here is from genome assembly GCA_933207985.1 of Pelobates cultripes. NCBI lineage: Eukaryota > Metazoa > Chordata > Amphibia > Anura > Pelobatidae > Pelobates > Pelobates cultripes. The sequence continues at coordinate 49,459,569 of OW240924.1, read as the reverse complement.
TGCTCAATTGATACTTTAGAGTACGTCCATATAGATTAGAGATGACTTGTAGAAGGTGATTATGTAAAAAAGAATCACTTTATTCACACTTTAAAAAACAAATAATTCCAATAAAGATCGCAAAATACTGGGTAAATAATAGACCACTAATATAATCCGAAGTAAGAGAAGGTGAAAAGGCAATATGACTTGAACCACTAGTCCGGATGGCTGAGGATGGTGATAGTCCACTTCCTAGTCAGTAATGCAACAGCCGGTGAGGACGGAGTCCGCGTTCTTTGGCACTTCACCTCCAACCTCACATCGAGAGGTGAGCCTCCAGAATGACGTCAGGTACCTGATAGGATCGTCTGCAGGTCACCGAGTCTTACTTTCTCCAACTCCTCTCTTCGTGTTGATTTCTCAGCCTTATGCGTTTCACTGGTGCAATCCTTAAAATATGCTATAGCTCATTGCAGTAGTTTTTGTACTATAAGTCCTTCCAATCCTCATTTAATGGCAAATTATTTTGGAGTTTTTTGGCAAAAATCTCTGTTCCTAATGCTTAGTCCTTCTGCAGCAGTTTGAAAAATACACCTCTGCTTTGGCCTTGTAGAGTGTCAAACCGTGGATGGCAACAATAAGCTTTAAGCATACACAGCTCTCATAACCTATCATTGTTATCTAAGCTATGGTCATGGTGCTTACAGAGTACCTATAAAGTTATGCTAAACCTTCACATTCCAGTTTGAAATATTTCCGAAGTTGCAGCATCATACCACAAGCAGTATACTATGTCTCCTAACAAAAACTCCTAAACAAATGTTCTATATAACCTTGACATTATTGCACAGTCGTTATTCGGCATGTGCCAACCTTTAACTTTAATAACACTCAGACACCCATAAGTTCTGTTGGAGTATAAAGTCCACAGCTTTATTAATTAATATAAATATATACATTAACAATTTAGGGTCATTCTCCGCTCTCTCCTGTACCATACCCCTGACAGTGACCCTACCAAAGAACAAACATTAACATAACCAATTAATTCATAACATGTAACTCACGGCCTACCAAGAGGCCCCACCTTCATTTGTCCAACTGCAGGGGTGTACCCAGACACCCCTACACCCCTTGGTTCGTAGCCACCGATGGGCTCGAACCTACCTCCACACTTTTAACTCCGGCCTACTCCAGCCTAGACCTTGGCCTAACAATTTCCTAACCCACCAAACTTCCTGTTTAACCAAGACCTTTTCCCGCCGCTGTGACCAAACAGGAACTACCTCATAATCATAGGGTGGGTGGGAGGGACAATTTACAGGTAAGTAAGGCTCAAGTTATAATGGCTATACCCTAAAATGGCAGCTATTTGACTTCCTCTCTACCCCCCTCACCCTGCATTACCATAGATCAGCCGCTTGACCTAAACTTCACCTGCCTACTCCTGACTCTGTCAAGGCCCACTCCTCCCTGCGTTGCTCCGTGGTTTCAGGTGCCATTAGAAAAATTTATCAGGATGCCATATATATACACCTTTATTTACAAGGTGAACACTCAGTTGCAAAATTTGAGTAGTTGAGTTGGTATATATTCATCAAAATTAGTTTAATTTAATATTTACTATTTTGGTGTAAATTTAGCAGGTTAATTCTCAAATCACCAAATATTCATGGTTTAGTGAACAAATCCAATTGCCTTTATACCTACTGTATATCTAAGCCAAAGACAGACACCTTGCTGCCATCATCGTCATTTACATTTAAAAAAATATTAAGCAAAAACTAAATAAGAATATCCAAATCAGATATATCTAATCTGTGATTGAAATGCACCATTGTCAATAGCCAGACATAGGCTATGGCTGAATAAACAGAGTGGAAATATAAGTGATTTTCACCTCTTTGCTAGAGACTAAAAATGCAAATAGTTGATAAGCGAAAAATCACAGCGTTTTTGTCCACTGCGGTAAAGGGTACCGTGAAAAATATTCCTCCTCCAAATTCATGTATAATAAACTGCACAGAATATGATGACTTGCATAATTCAGGAAATGTGATTTTTAAAGACAAGGGCAAGGTGATTAAATGCCCGGAAGTATTTAGTCACCTGTGTATGGAGCACGCGTTCCACTAGTTGTGTATGATAGCTACAAGGTCATAAGGAAGGGCATTGCCAAAGTCATTGCTTCCACGGTCATTCTTCCCAAGGTCAAAAGCATTCTCTCTAGGGATAGACTAACAGATGCAAGGGCACACAATGCATCTAAATGTATCTTGCAGATTATGGCCGTAATTTGAAATATACTAATTATTTATTTTTTTAAATTGTGATATCAAAATGCTAATCATTACCAGAATCAAGTCTGATTGTCCGTTTTGCAAGAATGTATTTTTTGACAAGATGAAAGTCCCGCGAGACAAATTAATGCAAATCACTATCACTGCCTATTTAAAATTGATAGTTAAATATTAAGAAACATGTTTAAGTGTTGCTATATAAACTGCCAAATATTTCCAGGTGCCGAGGGAATCATTTCTCGGTTTGTGAATGATTCACTTAAACGTATATATATATTTTTTTCTCCATTTTTATTTATTTTTTTATTTTATTTATTTTAAAGTCAAGACAAGAGTAATGATATCCAGCAGGGAAATACATCAATTAATAATCTGCAAGATCTCCTGAGGCATTAAAAACACTGAAACTCTAATTTGCTGTGGGCAATAGATATGTAGGGCCAATTCCTGGAGATAAACAAATAGGGGGCACCCTGCATTATACAACGCTAATGGGCCACATCCACTAAATCATTTATGAACTTTTTAAAGTTATGTAAAAGATTCAATAAGCGACCTGCATATTAATTTAAAGATGTTCTATTCTTCTAATCCCAGATTTAATTATCTGTCAGCAAATATATTCCTCAAATGTGCCAAAAAATAGCTTTTTCTGCTGCGTCTAGCAACTGTAAAAAATAGAATATTTTCTTTGTTACGAGGGGCACATGCACACAGAATAGAAACATAGAATGTGACGGCAGATAAGAACCATTCGGCGCATCTAGTCTGCCCAATTTTATAGTTAGGATAGCCTTATGCCTATCCCACGCACGCTTAAACTCCTTTACTGTGTTACCTCTACCACTTCAGCTGGAAGGCTATTCCATGCATCCACTACCCTCTCAGTAAAGTAATACTTCCTGATATTATTTTTAAACATTTGTCCCTCTAATTAAAGACTATGTCCTCTTGTTGTGGTAGTTTTTCTTCTTTTAAATATAGTCTCCTCCTTTACTGTGTTGATTCCCTTTATGTATTTAAATGTTTCTATCATATCCCCCCTGTCTCGTCTTTCCTCCAAGCTATACATGTTAAGCAGTGGCGTACACATGCGAAAATTGATCCGTGGGCCCCCCTCCCTTCCCCACGCTTACTCTGCACGTGCCGGGGCCGCAACACATGGCGGCGGGCACCTGGTCGCAGGGGTTGCATGGCTGCAACCCCTGCGACCGCGGTATGTACGCCAGTGCATGCAGATGCACACACACTTAAAGGACCACTACAGACACCCAGATCACATGAACTCAATGAAGTGGTCTGGTTGTCAGGTCCCTCTAGTTTAAACCCTGCAGCTGAAAACATAGCAGTTTCAGAGAAACTGCTATGTTTCACTGAGGGTTAATCCAGCTTCCGCGATTCTAAGACACTGAATGTCCATAGGAAACCATTGAGTAATGCTTTCCTATGGGGAGTTTGAATGCGCGAGCGGCTCTTGCCGCGCATGCACATTCGGAGCTGAGAGGCGGAGGGATCCCCAGCACCAAGGGAGTCCGGCGCTGGAGAAAGGTAAGTGCTGAAGACACGAACACTCTCACGAACAGACATATACACACTAGCTAACAGACACACACATTTACAGACAGAGACACACTCAGCGACAGACATACACACACATATACACTCACTTACAAAACATACACTCACTAACAGACATCAAACAGACTCACTAACACACACACACAAACACACTCAGTAACACACACACATTAACACCCTGACTGACACTCACTAGCAGACACACACTCAACAGACACAATCACTGACACTCACTAGCAGACACACACACTCTCACACTCACACTAACACACACACTAACACTCACACACAAACACACACACACACTAACATACACTAACACTCACACACAAACACACACACTAACACTCACACACACACACTAACATACAATAACACTCACACACAACACACACACACACACACACTAACACTCACACACACACTAACATACACTAACACACACACACACAAACACACACACTAACACACACACATTCACACTAACACTCACACTCACACACACACACACACACTAACACACACACAAACACACTCACACTCACACTAACACACACTAACACTCACACACAAATACATACACTAACATACACTAACACTCACACACAAACACACACACTAACACTCACACGCTCACACTAACACTCACACACACTAACATACACTAACACACAAACACACACACTAACACTCACACACAAGCACACACACACTCACACTAACACACACATGTTTTTTTTTTTTTTAAATGTAATCCCCCAGCCTCCTTACCTTTTGGAGTGCTGGGGGGATTCCCTGGGGTCCAGTGGTGCTGCTATGCTCCTGGGCGGCCAGTCACCTGGGGGGCGGGCGGGCAGGCGGGCGGGCAGGCAGGCGCGCTCGCGAGGGAGCACTCTACACTGACATCATCTTCCGGCTCCGGTATCAGTGCGGTGCGTGAGGGAGCTAAAGAGGAAGTACTCAGGGTAGAGTGCTCCCTCGCTCGCCCGCAGGACCAGCCGTGGGGTGACTGCAGGGCCAGCCTCGGGGGGCCCTGAGGTGGCCGGCTCCTGGGCCCCCCAGGGGAAGAGGCTGGCCCAGTGGGTACATACCGGGTCGCAGGGGGGGCCAGGCCCCCTGGTGGGCTGGGCCCGGTCGCAACTGCGACCCCTGCGACCCTGGTATGTACACCACTGATGTTAAGATCCTTTAACCTTTCCTGGTAAGTTTTATCCTGCAATCCATGAACCAGTTTAGTAGCCCTTCTCTGAGCTCTCATTAAGGTATCAATATCCTTCTGAAGATACGGTCTCCAGTACTGCATACAATTCTCCAAGTGAGGTCTCACCAGTGTTCTGTACAATGGCATGAGCACTTCCCTCTTTCTACTGCTAATACCTCTCCCTATATAACTAAGCATTCTGCTAGCATTTCCTGCTGCTCTATTACATTGCCTGCCTACCTTTAAGTCATCAGAAATAATCACCCCTAAATCCCTTTCCTCAGATGTTGAGGTTAGGACTCTATCAAATATTCTGTACTCTGCCCTTGGGTTTTTACGTCCAAGATGCATTATCTTGCCCTTATCCAAATTAAATGTCAGTTGCCACAACTCTGACCATTTTTCTAGTTTACTTAAATCATTTGCCATTTGGCTTATCCATCCTGGAACATCAACCCTGTTACATATCTTAGTATCAATAGCAAAAAGACATACCTTACCATCAAGACCTTCTGCAATATCACTAATAAAAATCTTAAAGAGAATGACATATTGAATAATATACTAAGAATGTCATATTGCTTTTAGTTACTGTAAAACTATTTATCTAGATTATTGTCATGTTTTAATTAGAGAACAATTAATATACTGTTCATATTTTCTATGGACTAGAAAGAGCCAATTCCTACCCGATCTACGATTATCAAAATCTACGTTTTACTGTCAGTAAATGATTGTAAAACTATTGCTTGAAATAAAAATGTGTGAAAATTGTCAATATTTCTCAGCACAACTGCTTTTTCTACCTTGACATGAATCCCCTTGAAGAGCCACCTGACCGACTAAACTCGTGTCAGGGCTCTGCTCCATCTCCTTTTTGGCCATGACAATGTATGGGCATCTTTATACTGAGCAATAAGATATATTTATTGGCCAGTTTAGGCATGGTGACCTTTTGTGATTACCTATAGATTTTGTAATGAGTTACATACTGTAGCACTCTTATGTTTTTTAACTGTAGGTGCCCTCCAATGAACAGTGTTCAGGTGCTCTTTCACTCATTAGGTTAAACAAAGGTACACATTTGGATAATATTTTAGTACTGTACTTGTTTTTTCCCCTCTATTATTACAGCATCTACCTTGGTCTTAAGTGGTGCACTATAATTAATCTTCTAAGGGAAACACTCACTTGGACCTTGTTAAATTGTGGATACATTGCTATCATTGTTAGGCTACATTAGGGTGATTTACAGACGTAAAATTCTTACAAGCTCTATTTGCAATTATTTTCTAGCTGCTACTGTTTATGCAACTTGTACCATTTTTTTCTCCTGTCTATTTTGACTCATATACTTCTCATGTTCCACCAAAAAAAAATAAAACAAATCTAAAATAGTTCCCTGTTTTATGAACTGGACCACAAGCTGAATAGTTTACGCTTAGTTTGTCTCCTATAGATCTCAAGTTTATTACAATTTTCTTCATGCATACTTAAGCAAACATTTGGGTTTCTCTATAACCACTCTTATAATCCTATAACTGAATCAGATTTGAGTAAATTAAGTCTTCAGAGCTATTGTCATTAGGGTTGGCTGGCGTGGGCCAGAGCCCTGAGTGGGGTCCAAAAATACTGGGTCTGACTTTGACTAGCTTTTACAAGCCCCAAGTCAGTTGTAATATTGTTAAAGGAACACTATAGGGTCAGCAACACAAACATGTATTCCTGACCCAATAGTGTTTAATCCACCAATTAGGTGACTTTCTCTCTCTTATCCCCCTACACAAATTTAAAACTCACCTTATTTCCAGTGCTGCCCGGGTCTGCCAGAGCTGGCTTGGTCGCCTTTGTGACATCATTAAAATGGCTGATTTTTAGCAAATCCAATGTTTTCCCATAGGGAAAGCATTGGATTGGCTAAAATCGACACAGGGGCAGGGCCAAATGCCATTTTGGCCAATCAGGACCTCTTATAGAGATGCATTGAATCAATGCATCTCTATGAGGAAAATTCAGCGTCTCCATGCAGAGCGTGGGGACGCTGAACATCAGGGCTGTTTTTTCAGCAGCACTGACCCAGGAAGCACCTCCAGTGGCCATCTGAGGAGTGGTCACTTGGAGGTGTCCCTAGAGGCAATGTAAACACATAAAAAACAGCCTGAAGGAAACTATTATACTCACCAGAACAACATCCTTAAGCTGTTGTTGTTCTGGTGGCTATAGTGTCCCTTTAAAGAACTACCAAATTCAATTGCATTATTTGTGACAGTGACAATTTAATACACTATAGGTGAATTTCATGTTACAGTACAGTGTTTGGGTATTAAAGTGGGTGCAGGGTTGTAATGGGGTGGGTGCATGTCAAATGCTAGAATTTTAGGGTTTGTTCTGCAGTTGTAGGGTTAATACAGCAAGTGTGGAGTTTATAAATATAGGTTTATATAGCAGAGTTCAAACATTGGATATCATAATGTGATTTATGGAACATGTTTAGGTTTTGGATTTGGGAATGGTATAATGTGTGGTTTTGAGAAGGCTTTAGTCAATATATGATCATAAAAAAAAACTCCTGGGTTGAAGTTCCTGGTCTTTTTGCCAGCTAGAAACTCATCTGAATCAGGAAACCAATGTCTATGTAGGTCAATACATCTATTAGGACACCTTCAAAGGTCTCCATGTAATTTTCTAGCCCTTGTTCTCAAGATGACGTGGTTGTACCAAATAAAAATCTTTGTTTAAAAAATGACGCCACCAAATTTAGTTATATCACCCTAGATCCAAAGGTCTTGGAAATTTGCCAAGTCCTCAGACCAAAAATAAAAAAATAAAAGGAAATCAGAAAGTTTTTAGGAGATATTACTCTCCAACTGGCTCTAGAAAGATTTGAGCTCTTGTTTCCCACTCTCTGCCTCTGCATACTGCTCACAGGGTTACTAGGGAACCTGCTCACTTGGAAAGATTCCAGAAAGTTACCTGGTTACTAGTCATCTACCTCAATCCGTTTATTGTTTATTTTGTAGGACATGTGTGCATTACACAGGTGTTGCCTTTCTGTGCTGATTACTCCCAGGAAGCAGAGTCAATCATGTACAGAAACTCCCTATTTGAAGAGGACTCTCTAGCAGCTCTGGGCCTGTTTGTGGTTTCAGAGCTCTTTAGTGTGTTTGTAGCTTATTAGAAACATAGAAACATAGAATGTGACGGCAGATAAGAACCATTCGGCCCATCTAGTCTGCCCAATTTTCTAAAAACTTTCATTAGTCCCTAGCCTTATCTTATAGTTAGGATAGCCTTATGCCTATCCCATGCATGCTTAAACTCCTTTACTGTGTTAACCTCTACCACTTCAGCTGGAAGGCTATTCCATGCATCCACTACCCTCTCAGTAAAGTAATACTTCCTGATATTATTTTTAAACCTTTGTCCCTCTAATTTAAGACTATGTCCTCTTGTTGTGGTAGTTTTTCTTCTTTTAAATATAGTCTCCTCCTTTACTGTGTTGATTCCCTTTATATATTTAAATGTTTCTATCATATCCCCCCTGTCTCGTCTTTCCTCCAAGCTATACATGTTAAGATCCTTTAACCTTTCCTGGTAAGTTTTATCCCGCAATCCATGAACCAGTTTAGTAGCCCTTCTCTGAACCCTCTCTAAGGTATCAATATCCTTCTGAAGATACGGTCTCCAGTACTGTGTACAATACTCCAAGTGAGGTCTCACCAGTGTTCTGTACAATGGCATGAGCACTTCCCTCTTTCTACTGCTAATACCTATCCCTATACAACCAAGCATTCTGCTAGCATTTCCTGCTGCTCTATTACATTGTCTGCCTACCTTTAAGTCATCAGAAATAATCACCCCTAAATCCCTTTCCTCATATGTTGAGGTTAGGACTCTATCAAATATTCTGTACTCTGCCCTTGGGTTTTTACGTCCAAGATGCATTATCTTGCACTTATCCACATTAAATGTCAGTTGCCACAATTCTGACCATTTTTCTAGTTTACCTAAATCATTTGTCATTTGGCTTATCCCTCCTGGAACATCAACCCTGTTACATATCTTAGTATCATCAGCAAAAAGACATACCTTACCTTCAAGACCTTCTGCAATATCACTAATAAAAATATTAAAGAGAATGGGTCCAAGTACAGATCCCTGAGGTACCCCACTGGTGACAAGTCCAAGCTTCGAATATATTCCATTAACTACAACCCTCTGTTGCCTGTCACTCAGCCACTGCCTTACCCATTCAACAATATTGGAATCCAAACTTAAAGATTGCAGTTTATTGATAAGCCTTCTATGTGCAACAGTGTCAAAAGCCTTACTGAAATCTAGGTAAGCAATGTCTACTGCACCACCCTGATCTATAATTTTAGTTACCCAATCAAAAAAATCAATAAGATTAGTTTGGCATGATCTCCCTGAAGTAAACCCATGTTGTCTCTGATCTTGAAATCCATGTGTTTTTAGATGTTCATCAACCCTATCCTTTAACATGGTTTCCATCACTTTCCCCACTACTGAAGTAAGGCTTACTGGCCTATAGTTGCCCGACTCCTCCCTATTACCTTTCTTGTAAAGTTATTATTGAGTTCCTGTGTGACCTGGCTTATCCTTTAACTAGTCTTCATCTTCTGTATTTGTGTATAAGACTTACTGCCTGAAGAGGTGCTTTTATCAGTCCATGCAGATGTTTAAACAGCAGTTGGATAAATACTTGGAAAAACATAATATACAGGGATATAATTTCTAATAAGTGGGTTAATAGATTTTTTTTGTCCAAGGAGATATCTGACTGCCATTTTGTTTCCTAGTTTGTTGCAACATTGTAAGTGCTTCAGACTGTTTTTTTTTTTTTTGCCTTCCTTTGGATCAACAGCAAAAACATGTGTGAGAGACTGAACTTGATGGATGCATGTCTCTTTTCAGCTACGTAAGACTTGGATTGTATGACTCCCCTGTTTGTTCATCAACTTGTTCCAGTTTGTAATCCTGGTCTTGGCCTATTTAACTACATTTTGCTGTTCCTGAACCAGCCTGTAATGCGTGTCCTGTACAGAGTTTTATTTATTTTATGGGTGCTTTTTTGTGTTCCTCTCTGGTTCTCTAGTTTAGTATAGTTGTTTCCTGGCTCCTTCTGTGCGTTACGACCGGCCTCTCCAAGGTCCAGTAATATGTCTGTTCTTTCTTTCATTCTTTGCCTTGCTAGGATTGCTGCCTCTCATCTTGCTGAGGGTCCTCTGACCGATCCGAACACCCTGCTCAGAAGTGTTCGTTTGATAACAAGTTTTAAAATGTGACAAGGGTTTTTACTAAAGTGAGAATTCAAGGCCAGAGAAGCTGAAAGGAAAGCATAGCTGACTTGGAGAATAGTTTGACTGCTTTGGCCTTAAATCTGAAAACCACTTTGATTTCTTACTTTAGTAAACAACCCTGTTTCATATTTATTATAGCAGTGCATGCACAATTACATAGGTATGTAAATGTTTGCTAAGATTATATAAAATGTGACTATGATTATAAACATCAGAACGGTCATAACGTGTAGACGTGAGCATTTATACACCGTGGGTATTACAGTGCACCTAGAAGCGTTATTGTGCCTGGCCAGGCCATGGATTAATCTTGCTGAAAGTCTCCTATTCTGCTTTGTGAGGAGAATCTTTGCTTGATTGATTTCATATGAACCTCTTTCAGACCCAAGAATTATACTGCATCAGAATTGAATGTTACCACTCAAATTCTCATTATTTATATTAGCATTACTACAGTTTTCTTTTTCTTTTTTTTTTTTACTTTATTTATAAACCGTTCCATGCCAGAAGTGCAAAAACAAATGATCATTCAATATTCCATGCAGCACCATAAGAACTTGGCATCTACATCTGAACAAAGAGAGCTGTAAAAATAATATAAATATGGTGCTCAAAAAGATTACAGGTGCACACTTATTCAGCAATTCCAGGTATTTCTTATTCCATACAAAATAATGAAACACAAATAAGGTAGCACCACAAAAAGCACATTGCCACACAAATCTTCCATCATGCATAAACTCTCAAAATTTGAGTGCCACTCAAACAGCGGGTGGATGAAACACTTATATTTTGTTAGTTTATCCATATGGGGAATTTGCAGGGAAATTAGATTTTTACTGTGTTACACTATTTGCGTTTTGTTATTTTGTAGAGAACAAGAAATACTTTGGTTGTATAAGTATAACCACATTATTTTTATAATATTATTTATAATATTATTTATGATGTGCTTATGCAATGCTAGTTGGGGACAGTTCTCTGGTTATACAAGACCCTGAAATTGGGACTGTCATGCCAAAAGTGGGACAGTTCATAGCCCTGCTCCAATGGGTACTCAGGGTCTCTAATTTAGTTTTAAACTGTTCGAAAAATGGTTTTACCCAAAATGGAAGTGCCAGGGGACAGCTGGCAACTTAACCGATTCAACAAGATGAAATGTTTAATGTGCCTACAGTGTCCCTTTAACCACTTAAACATAATTGCCACAGGCTTATTGGTGGCCATAAATTTATATAGACCATAACTTATACAGGTAAACGTTCCAAACATACACATATATGTGTGTGTGTGTGTGTGTATGTATGTAGATATACATATCTACATACATACACACACACACACACACATACACACATACATACACACACATACACACACACACACATACACACAATAAAGGTAAAAAGTAGGATCCGTAGATTGTTTCTAGGAATCTGCTATGAAAAATTAGATATATCAATTATAGCTTTTCTATGGGAATTGAGCATCAAACTGCAAAATCTGCATTGGATTGGTGATGTCTGAAATAGGATTTAGAAGTGGTAGAGACTTATACAGTGGAAATATTCATGTTGGGTTGAGGTTGACTCACGGTTGTCCTGAACCTTAAACAGGATTAAAACCTCTCCACAGACAGAGAAGTTATAGACTAGATGCACATATCTAAAATGATGAAATTATCTGGGGTTTTAATCACCAAACCACGAAAATGTGGAATTGTGGGAAATAATTTTCACCTTCCAAATCTCAACATAAGAGCCTGAAAAATATCTGAAGTAGTATCAGTGATGTGAATTACAGGGGATGTTGGAAGTTGGAGAGGGTATATTTCTCAAGGAGCCTGGATTATAGAGATGTGGGGACCTGAAGACAGCTCATTGCTCATGAAAGAGTCAATACTCAATGTTAACCTGAGTTTGTAAAATTGCAAATTGATATATAGATGTTAATGAAGAGATGTAACAGAGGCCAGACTATATTATTACAAGCATAATGCATAAACAGAAGTAAAACAATGGTAAACATTTAAACATTGTTTTATTTTAAACAAAGTAAATCATTAAAAAAAAATTTAATTAAAAAGCCAGACAAAAAAATAAGTATAGTGAACTTGAATCAGAGCAATCCACAATTTGAAGTGATGTCCCCTAAATATGTGCCCACTGCTGGAAAATCCAGCACCGTAAATATGTACACACCAGGTAAAGTGATGTAAGATGAATATGGGTCCATTGTTGTAAAATAGCACTCAGATGATTTAAACTCAGGTTTTCAGATTTAGACCAACCCGTTAATATTTTGCTAAATTTGGCCTCTCGTTAAAAATTGGAGTTTTCAAATGTATCTGTTACACATTTGGATCCAATTAGTTATTTGGACAGAAATAAAACGTGTATTTTAAAATTGTTTACTGTAAATGCTATCCTAACTTGCACGCGGTGGCCTCAGCCAAATTAACGAACTATGGTACACTGGCCAAATAGGACATTTTAATTAGTTGACTGTGAGAAATGCCACAAACACACATGGAACTAGTCTGATGAAGGCAACACACACATACAACTGTGTAACTGAAATAAAGTATAAGGAATATATATGTGTGGATGCTGACGTGTATTATGAAATCCGACAGTCGGCTCCCTCTTAACACTTTGAATACCAGAATAATATGCAACGTATGTAGACCATTGGACATATCTGCAAGGTTATATTATATATAACTAATTGCAGATGACATCAATATCTTGTAATACTTTTTTTTTTTATTGGAGTAACAGAATTTGTAACAAGCTTTCGGAAGAAACTCACTTTCTGTAATCAAAAGCATTTCTGAATAATACAAGACATCTAATTCAAAGTTGAGTTGTGATACAGGGGTTAAATAACATGAATGCAGATGATAGACAGGTCTGATTTCCAGTAGGGAAAAAATAAATAAATTAGTCACCATTCTTCCGAAGAGTCCTAAATATTCTGTGCAAAGATCAAAGAAGAGAGAAAAACAAACAAGTTAAGAGATGGTACTAGAAGGGGAAGAATTTGAAAAAGATGAGACAGATTAAGAGTATATGCACTTACATTCAAGATTCTAGAACAGGGATAGGCAACCTTCAGCACTCCAGATGTTTTGGACTACATCCCCCTAATGCTCTAACACCCATAGTGCTGGCAAAGCATCATGGGACGTGTAGTCCAAAACATATGGAGTGCCGAAGGTTGCCTATGCCTGATCTCGAATATGAAAAAAGGCATATATGCAACCTACACAAGAACACACACAAAAAACTCACTCAGAGCTATAGTAATATCTTTTTCCCTGGTGCTAGACAAATTGATTTTTTTTTTTCCTGATGAAAGTTCCGAACTGTAATTGAAACGTCGACTATGCAACTTTAACTTTATTATGGAGAAATAAAGGGAATAATCTATTGAGAGACTGAGTACAGATATTTTTTTCTATATGTATATATATATATATTTAATAAAATTACCAGATTGAAAAGTAGGACAGAGAAAAAATAGAGAAAATATAATAAAGCCCGGGGAGAAAAAGAAGTCAGAAAGAAAGCGAGGTTACATGTGGCATTGATTATCACATTGATTAGAAAGTGAGTTTCATCCCTCTTTCCCATTCTCCTCCTACAAGCCACTAACCACAGCTATGTTTGTCAGGGTCTTCCATTGCCCTACTTATTCTTTATTCACATATTCAACTGTTGTGGTTCAGACGGTTTGTTTTCTGGCTAGCCGAAGATAAAGACAGAGCCATGGCCTTCTTAATTGCACAAAGAAGGCAGTTGACATATAAAAAAAAAAAAAAGCCTTGCTGATTGTAATCAGCCAAATTCCCCGGCTATTGGACCATTTTCTCAGACATCTGAATAAGGCTTTGGTCAGGTTATCAGGTTAACGGAAAGCACGTATATGTGTGTGCATAGGTCTAAATATATATCTATGTTCTGCATACATACCCAGAGACCAGCACATGGCTTAAAAAAAACAAATCAATGGGATTTTAGTGCTCTAAAAACATTTCTAATATGAAACAAAGAGAAAACAGCACGTGAATACATCAAAATGTCCCTGTTTACCACATCCTCTATCTATCTTAATAATTCATAAACAAAGAAACAGTAAACACAATTTTTCTTACGTGTTTTTGTATGTGTGTGGAGGGCGTTGTGTGCACGTGTTTGTAGCGGTGTATGTGTGTTTGTGTTAATCTTGGTTCTTTTTCATTTTTTTCCTTTCAAAGCATCACCAGAAATTTGTAAAAATGTGGCAAGCTATATTGTTTATCTTATTCATTCAATATTTATTGAACTGTTGATTTTTTCTCTAAAAGAAACATAGTTGTGGTACAATTATCTAAATTCTATAACTGGGTGTAAATAAGACAAAAATTGGACAGTATAAATACTTCTACAAAACCTGTTTTTCGACAGTCTATACAATATAAATATTCCAATCTTTCCTTATAAAGTACATTTCACCAAGTTTTATTTATTTATGATTTTTTTTTTTTTTGCATCATCCATTTTATGTCATTCATAACCTGCAATGGCGCAATCCAAACCTAAGAAAACCGCTGCAAAAGCGGACAAATTGAGCTTTTTCGGCCAAAAAGGAGCAACAGCATCTGAGGCCGCACGGCTAACCACGCAAGATGGCGCCGAAAACTACAACACGGAAAGCGCCTCTCACACGGAAGAAGAACCCCGTTCGCCAGAGGGCCTCACAAGAGATTACTTTGAGAGGGCCATGGAGGCTATGGCAGAAAAACTGATTTCCACCTGGAAATCAACGGCGGACCAAATTAAGCAGGAGGTACGGGACCTCTCCTCCAGAACCTCCCACGTGGAGCAACAATGCCAGGACTTAACATCTCAGCAACCAGAAACAAAAGACCACCTAAACAATTTACAACAACAACTAGAGGCAATGGAAGTACACATGGCAGACTACGAAGACAGGGCACGACGAAACAACCTACGATTAAGAGGAGTCCCAGAGTCGGTATTCCCAGATGACCTACAGGTCTATGTGAGAGGCCTCCTCCACTCATATGCCCCAGGCATCCCAGCGGACATGCTCCTCATCGACAGGGTCCACAGGGTAAAAAGCGACACAATTTTTACTTACCAGACTCTGCTCAATGAGACGTCCTTCTCCGGGCGCACTACTTCCACATCAAGGAGTTGGCCCTCAGAAAAAAATCATAAATAAATAAAACCGAACCCGCATGAGGATTACCCCACGGTGCCCATCATGACGGATCTCTCTGTGGCAACACTCAGACGAAGACGGGAGTTCCAACAGATTACGGCAACACTCCGAGATCAAGGAATTCGGTACAGATGGGGCTACCCAACAAAAATTATACTCACACGTAATGGAGAAACAAAGTCCTTCTCCACCCCGGAGGAAGGCCTAAAGATGCTCACGGACTGGGGGCTACCTGCCTCGACATCAAAAGGGCCGTTACCCTCTTCCACACAGACCCGCAGGCCCCAAATGGTCTAATTGGACTGTATGATTTAAGGCATAACTTGCCGTAAACATTCAATGACAAGCACTCTACGATAAGCATATACAATAAGTAAGCCTACCAATGTTACTGTTTTATTTTGTTTGAATTAACAAATGATTGTGCATATAACCTTGTTGAAAATCTTGTCAGAGGGCCATACATTTTTTAAAACTACTACATAGCTACTACATAGGGCTGCTAACCCTCTGGTAACGCGGCTTGAACCACAATATAATGGCACCAAAGCACGCTTGGGCATTAGCAGAGAAGACTGGACGGGAGGGAGACACTATGGCTTTTGGCCACTGATAACCACCCCTAATGCACCCATAGCCCTGCGGCAAGCAATTACGTCGCCATAAGGGGCCAACAGGGCGGATTGAAAATCTAAACGCTTACAACCGAACCTGCCGATGGTGGTGTAAATAAACCACCCCCCGATGAGAAAATAAGCAACAGGCCCAACCCTATTTCTAAACAATAACAAGCCCAAAAATGGATGGGCAAGAAAGATACCTAGCACACCCATTACAAAGGTTTACCTATAAAGCACAAAGCATGACTTAACCACCTTATGAATTGTTCTGTTACAACACCAAATGTACCTATCGTAATGCATGCTTGTAAAATGTCTTATGCACATTGTTTACGCACTATGTTACAAATATGTATGTTCCTGTTACACCCACTACCAGAGCCCAAGCAGCCACCGCTTGGAAGTTTAAACTCCCATCCCCCAGGTGTGACAGATATACCGGACCCCTCCAGGTCCAAGCACCCACGTCCTAGACCAAACCCCGACACCCTTCCCTAAACCTTGACCCCATTTTGCCCTACATTGAGAACAAGGCTCAACCCCATAACTAAGCCTCCACAACTCTTAGCATCTCCCACCCCAGCCTCCAATACTGACCACAATGAAACTATACACGCACAACGTTAAAGGACTTAACACGCCCCACAAAAGACGCATTCTACTAGAAGATTTGAAACGCAATAAGGCAGACATAGTCTGCATACAAGAAACACATTTTGTTTCAAACCGCACCCCTACATTTGCCACAAGGGACTACCCACACCAATTCCATGCAACCCACACTCCATAACTCCCTCACAGTCGAACCTCTCCAAACCAAAATCGATAGCCAGGGACAATTCATTATACTCCATTGCCTGATCAACAACAACCCACTCCTGCTAGTAGGCCTATACAGCCCAAACGACCACCAACACAATTTCCTACACAGAGTTCTCACAAAACTGCTGGCCGATACCAATGCCAACATATTAATATGTGGAGACCTAAACCATACGAGGGACTCACGCATAGACTCCACAGTCCCCGACACCTCAAACAGACACATTATACTCAAACGTAGCAACAAAGCATTTGCAAAATTACTACACAACCATGGACTGTACGACGTCTGGAGAACACTCCACCCAACAGCCAGAGAATACACCTATTATTCACAAGTCCACAAGAATTACTCCAGAATTGACCACATCCTCTCATCAGGAACCCTTCTCCAACAAACCGATGACTGTTCTATAGGAAACATAATGTGGTCAGACCACGCACCCATTTTAATGACACTACAAGACCAATACCAACATAGGGGCAAACCTCCATGGCGCCTCAATGATACGCTCTTGAACAACAACGCATTCGCACAGCAACTCAATCACCGACTACAAGACTATTTTGAACTAAATGACACCCCAGACATTTCGGTGGCATCCCTATGGCAGTCTCATAAATCGGTCATGAGGGGAACGCTAGTTAGCCGAGCATCTTACCTAAAACGCAAGCGAGAAAAGGAGCACATAGACCTCTTGAGGAAACTCCAAGATACAACCAATGCTCACCTTCTGAATCCTTCTGATACACACACTGGCACCATTAAACATATAACCAGTCAAATTAAGCACTAGAACCTTGACAAAACAGCTTACATGCTCACCAAACTAAAAATGAAAACGTACACCCAAGGCAACAAAGCGGGGAAACACCTAGCACTGATGCTAAAACAAAACAAGCAAACTCCAAGATCCCATACCTGATAGCAAAAACAGGGGAGAAACTTCTTAACCCACAAGATATTAATGATGAGATGGCTGATTACTACCAAAACCTGTACAACCTAAAAAGCGACACAACTGTGCACCAACCTACGGAACACGAAATAGACACCTTCCTCCAACGGACGACACTACCAACGCTTTCAATGACCCAAGCACAAGCCATACAAGATCCAATAACTACACAAGAAATTTTAGAAACAATACAGGCACTCCCACCAGGTAAATCACCAGGCCCGGATGGCCTAACTAACTTATATAACAAACAATTCGCATCAATCTTAGCCCCTTATCTACAGAAATTGTTCACTCACATTCTTAACACGGGAACTATGCCGCAGGAAATGCTGATGGCACATGTTGCCACCCTCCCGAAACTGGGGAAACCACCGGACAGGAGCCAGAATCTCCGCCCTATATCCTTACTGAATCGGACGTGAAGCTCATCGCATAAATTTTCTCAAACAGACTAGCACCCGTCATTCTGACCTTAATTAGAGGGGGCCAGGTGAGGTTTGTGGGGGGTAAGCAGGGAGCAGATGGCACACGCAAAATCCTAAACATGCTACACGGGCTGCGGGGAGGGAGGGTCCCAACTGTACTACTCTCCTTAGATGCAGAAAAAGCCTTCGACAGGCTCCACTGGCCCTTCCTCCTCGCCGTCCTCCGAAAATTTTATTTCCTGCCCCAATTCATATCAATAGTCACAGCGCTATACTCAGCCCCAACAGGGTTGCAAACGGGGGATTCATATCCAAACCATTCTCTATTTCAAATGGCTCTAGACAGGGCTGCCCACTCTCCCCCCTACTCTACGTACTAGCATTAGAACCCCTAACACAACTAATAAGAGACGACCCAAATATCCACGGAGTCACACTCAAGGGTCAAGAATACAAATTATCCCTATTTGCCGATGACATCCTTCTCACATTAGAACAACCCCTTATTCTTCCCAAATTTCCACTAACTACTCACCCAATACAGCCGCTGCTCCTATTACAAATTAAATATCGGAAAAACCCTAGCCCTGTGGATCAACGTTCAGGTACAAGATATGGCGCAATTAAAAAACAACTTCACATATGACTGGAGGCATGATCACATAAAATTTAATGCATCGCAGTTATATACACCAACAAAACATATGAAACCATGGCCAGACGCACACAACAAGCAGCCCCATACTGGCCTAAAGCATGGGAAACCTTGGAAAAACATAAACCTAATTAAACCTACTTAATGCAGACTACAGGCAAATATCGTAATACAATTAAACCTCCTCGACCAGAGGCAATACATGAGTCATCTCTCCCACTGACACCCGCTTCGAATAGAGGCCAACCACAAAACACGGCCACATTATCAGTAGCCTTCTCTGCTGCTACCCCTTAAAGGACCACTCTAGGCACCCAGACCACTTCAGCTTAATGAAGTGGTCTGGGTGCCAGGTCCTTCTAGGGTTAACCCATTTTTTTTATAAACATAGCAGTTTCAGAGAAACTGCTATGTTTATGAATGGGTTAAGCCTTCCCCTAATCCTCTAGTGGCTGTCTCATTGACAGCCACTAGAGGCGCTTGCGTGCTTCTCACTGTGATTTTCACAGTGAGAGCACGCCAGCGTCCATAGGAAAGCATTATGAATGCTTTCCTATGCGACCGGCTGAATGCGCGCGCAGCTCTTGCCGCGCGTGCGCATTCAGCCGACGGGGAGGAGAAGAGGAATCGGAGGAGGAGAGCTCTCCCGCCCAGCGCTGGAAAAAGGTAAGTTTTTAACCCTTTTCCCCCTTCCAGAGCCGGGCGGGAGGGGGACCCTGAGGGTGGGGGCACCCTCAGGGCACTATAGTGCCAGGAAAACGAGTATGTTTTCCTGGCACTATAGTGGTCCTTTAACTTTTCCCTCTCCCCCCCCACCCCCGCCATGGCCCGTCGAGGACAATGACATGCACTGTAGCTTAGACCATAAAAACCCTAACGACACCCTCTTATGAGATAAGACAGTGCAAGGATAAGGGCACTAAACTACATGAACCACAATGACGCACTAATAGATACAATGACACAATCAATGTAATGCATGTACTACAATGTGTACCATCTCGAGATGCTGTTTGACCACACAATGTTAAAAATGACTAGCTCATCACTGTACGATGGTAGGGCTCCCCCACCCCCTTCCCCCTGATTACATTCTGTACCCTTACCCGACTCACAAGCAGACTGCAGTTATAAAAAACTTTTTTTCTCCCCCTCCAACCTCTTTTCTGTACCCTCATGACGAATTGAAAACCAATAAAAATTGTCAAATTAAAAAAAAAAATGGAGATCACTAGGTCTGAAGATTTGACTAAACTATGCCAGCTGTCTTGCCAAGAGTCATCAGGAAGTTAGAGTGATACTTGGCAGTCATGTATCATTCACCATTAACGAGCAAAAAAAAAGGCTCTTGGGCACAGACAATAAATCACATAAAATCAACAGAAACAACAAGAAAACAATTGTATTTTTAGCCAAATTCATGCGTAGGGGCTTATTTACTAAATTATGAACTGTACAGTAAGGTGCATAGACTAAATAGTTGTAGTATTTAAATCAAAATATATTGGAATTACAAATGTCCATTTTTTAGTTGATGGGATTATGGTGTAACCAAATCCCCATATTTGTTTTCTAACTTTGGTGACTTTTAGTAATCTTTAATATTTACACTGTATTTTTTTTTGTTTTTTGTGAGTGTGCGGTTCCCTAATCTGTATTTTGTATACATTTTGCCTGCTACAGCTGCACTATTGTTGAAACAAGCATTTTCTGGGTGTTCCCTCTCCTCCCCCCTCACCTCCCATTCATTTTTCTATGGATTCCATGTTTTCCTTTTGGATTGCGCACCCTACCCATCTAACCTTAGAGAGCCTTTGGGGGTGACCACAGAAAAGCAAAATATTGAGGAGAGGTTCTGGAAGCAATTTAATCAGAAATTATTACAGTTAGCATGTTTATGTCCCGTGTTAAAATGATTGTTTAAACCGTTCATATTTGGGTACTGTGATGTAGTAGTGGACATATGGCCATATGGTGTAACAAAATCCCCATATTTATTTTTGAAGTTTGGAGATTTTAATTGACCTTGTAAGATTTAAAATTGTACATTTTGCATTTTATTTGGTGTTTACAGCAGCACCACTGCAGAGAAATGCATTCTGTATAGAAAAAGGAACATACACACCATTTCCGAGTACTTGTAAAATACATTAAAAACTGGAACAGAATTGGAACCCATCAAAAAGCCAATTTTTATTACCCTTTGATCAATGTAAAAGTTAAAAAGATAGCCCTGTGTTTATGTAGGCCTCGATGTATTTAAATACTTAAATGCCTAAAACAGTGTCAGCTAGCTTGTGCCATTACAATTATGTCTAAATTTCCCAGGATACTCAGCTAGCAGAATTGCTAGGAGCATCGTAGGAAATAAAGATCATGACAGTAGTAGTGCCACAAGGTAACTTACACTGGTCTCCCAATTTTGGCAGGTTCCCTGTTAAACCAACACTGTGCCTGGTAAACCAAAACTGTGCACCAGAACCAGAATAGTCTGTCAAAATTGGGTCAATGACGAAGCTGATGCACTTGCCCCTTCTGTTTTAGGTATGTTATGCAACCCCCTCCAGAGCCTGACCACTCTGACCTCCCAACATTGAGAGGTTTGCGCAGGCCTGATGTGCAAAACCATCCTTGCATCTTCTTCTTCACTTCACCAGGCTCTTATTTCTTCCAAATATTTTTGTTATTTAAACTAGATATTTGCTATTTCAATTTGAATCACATTTAGACCAAATTGCACCATTATTTAATCAATTTCGCACCTTCCAACAGAGTGAAAACACAGAAAACCATATCATTACAATACAATTCTAGACTTCACTACCAGTAAGAAAACAAAACACACGCACACACGCACACACGCACAAACACACACACACACAAATTAAAACAAAGCGGATCGAAAAAAAAAAAGAAGTGACTTCCAAGCAAAAGATTTTGCTTTTTTTCTGCGAAACTTTTTAAACAACAAGGCTTCATTTTATGCAATCGGAATGAGTCTCTCCAGGTGATTATTGCCTGCTTGTAATCACTCTATAGAGGTTGTTGCTACTAAATCCATTGTTCTTTCACAAAATACCTGAAGCACTTCATTATAAAATAACAATGTACACCCCAGTGTGAGGCATTCTTTTCTCCTTGCAAGGGAAGTGGTGTATTTTAGAGACTATCTTGGATGAGTTTTGCTCATTTCAGTTTATTTCCTGGCAATCATGCAACAAAAAAAAAGTAAAAACATTAAAATGTTCGCTGCAGTGTGAAGCGAAGAATCTCTGTGCGTATCTGATCCCTGGTAATGTGCGTTTCACACGGAACATGCACAGGAGAGAATATAATGTGACTTTGAATGCAAGCCTCGACATAAGAATAAAAAAAATCATAATAATAATAATACACAATATATAAAAGAAACAATAATATATGTTAATATTCAAGATTTACACATGCGGGAGCAGTGACATGTTTTGGGTTCTTGGTTTTTGAGAAATCAGTCAAAGTCAACCTTTTTTAAAAAGGAGTAAAAGAGAATTTGACAGCTAAATGACCAATAGAAATAAACTGTAATTACTGTCAGCTGCATTTTATTAATGTAAATATTTTCTTATTCAGAACGATAAAAGGAAAATGAAATATAAGTCCAATTGTGTCTCAGCTAGGTTAATTCAACATAACACATTTTAAGTAGGTAAAATATGGAGCATTAGTGCAGCTTGTTTGAAAATTTGTAAACTCAGTTTGTAAAATTGATGCGTTTTTGACTCTTGCTGAGTATGACTTGTTTGGAGAGTCAGCTCTGCGGATTAGCTCTGTGATTCATCTGCAAACTATGAGAAATTTAAGTCACAAAAGTATAGAATCCAAGAAGTGTCATAGACATAATTATTATTTTTTTATATTTAAATCATACGCACAATCTATTAAAGGACCACTCTAGGCACCCAGACCACTTCAGCTTAATTAAGTGGTCTGGGTGCCAGGTCCAGCTAGGGTTAACCCATTTTTTTTATAAACATAGCAGTTTCAGAGAAACTGCTATGTTTGTAAATGGGTTAAGCCTTCCTCCAAAGCCTCTAGTTGCTGTCTCATTGACAGACGCTAGAGGCGTTTGCATGCTTCTCACTGTGAAAATCACAGTGAGAGCCCGCAAGCGTCCATAGGAAAGCATTGTAAATGCTTTCCTATGCGACCGGCTGAATGTGCGTGCAGCTCTTGCCTCGCGTGCGCATTCAGCCGAATGGGCGGAGAGGAGGAGGATCGGAAGAGGAGAGATCCCCGCCCAGCACTGGAAAAAGGTAAGTTTTACCCCCTTTCCCCTTTCCAGAGCCGGGCGGGAGGGGGTCCCTGAGGGTGGGGGTACCCTCAGGGCACTATAGTGCCAGGAAAATGAGTATGTTTTCCTGGCACTATAGTGGTCCTTTAAATTGTTCGCACAATCAGTAAAGTGTTCGCACAATCAGTAAATTGTTCCCACAATTTAGTAAAACATTCACAATATGTACTAAAAGCAGTCCCAAATGTATTAATATTGTGGGAATGATTTAGTAGATTGTGCACATATTATATTTTGCTTACCAAAAAGCAGCTTGCAATATGAATGTGATTTCTGGTGCTTTGTAGCAGCAAAGTATAATAACCATTCAGCCTATATTAATTTCTGTAATTGAACATAGACAGGGATTGTTTGATTATTGTAGTTAAGAGTTCTGGATGGCACATGCATGCCGAAAGTTGCTTTTGTATGCAACCCCAGTATTTTGTGCAACTGATTTACTAAATTGTTCCAACAATGTAAGTACACTCTGCACAATTTAGTAAATTGTCTCCTGATATATCATGTGCATGGTTTTCTTTCTTTTTTTTTTTTTTTATCATAAGCATGATAACACTATATTTAGAGACAGTGGCAAAACTAACATAGAGAGGGCAATAATATTTTGGGGTCACTCGATCGCAAGGGTGGCCAAAAGGTCACCATCTGTAATACAACTCCCACAATGCTTTGCAAGTTGGGGATCTGCTATTTGCCTATCCTTGCAGGGTTGTATTGAGCACTTAGCAGTGTTTGTGTGTTTAATAGTGAGCATATTTTTATATGGAGTATGTGTGTGACTGTAAGGGTGTATTTTAATGTAGTGTTGGTGTTGGAATGCAGGGTATATTTGTGTGTAATGTTGGTGATTGAATGCTGATATATACACATACACTGTCACACACACCTATACACACTGACACACATACAGTCAAATACACACACTAAATTTAATGCAGATACAGACACACAGAAACACACATACAGATACAGACACATATATACACACTGATACACATGCCCTTCCATTTTACTACATTTGGATAAATGAGGATGCTTCCTGGGGTCCAATCTGCTGACTGGAGCTGTTGGGAGTCAAAGACTGGCCGACTCTCTCTGTTCTCTCCTTTTTCTGTCTGCCTTTTTCTTCTCCTCTCCCTCCTGCGTAGCTCAGTCTCTTATTCCTTTTTTTAAATCCATTCGTAGAAGCCATAACCACTGCAGCTCAATCTAGCAGATATAGTGCCCATAGTGAGTGAGTGTAGTGAGTTGGAGCCACAAACATGTAGTGCCTATATGTATAGTATCCAAATCACGATGATTTAGTATAGTGAACCAATAAAATGTGCCTTCTGGTCCCAATGGTTTCCATGGTGATTGCTCCACTTTTACTACTTGGTCTCATTGTTAGAACACAACACTCAGAACATCAGAACTCTTCCTCAATATTTTATTATTAAAGTGTTGGTTTTCTGCCAGTGAAAACATATGTATTCTAGACAAACGGAAAAAAAAAAAAATTAAATCAATAAATAAATAAAATTAAAAAAAGTCCTGAGGACATGAGTGACTATTATTAACAAAAATCTAAAAATATTCATATTTTTATTTTGGTTTTCAAAATAACCAAGGTGTTTTTTTTTAGGCAGGAATCTTTATTAATATTTTTTGCCACTCACTATATTTACATAAATTATACTAATGCCAGCTGATAATATCCTAGATAAAATCATTGTTTAAGTAAAATAAATATAAAAAAATTGAGTATCTTTTATAATTTTTGTTCATTAAATAACAATGGTTTTCCTTTCTGTATATGTCACAAGTGATGTAGTTAGTTAATTAATTGGATTCCAAAGGACAGCAAGTGTCAGATATTTACTAAAGACATAAAACATGAAATGATACATTATTTTAATTGGTCTTTGCCAGGTCAAGACTTTTTTTTATTATTTGTATAGTCTGTAACAGTGCTAACAAATACAATGTGGAGTAATGTATTCATTTATTTATGTCTGACCTCATGGCTATACGTTAAATGAGTTAGATTATGAAATGTAATTTACATATTTTTTTTTTAGCAAAAACGCACATTAGATAAAGTATATTCAGGATTGGCTTTAAAGAAACATCATTTAATTTCCTCATATTTTTGTCAGTGTTGCAAAAAACATTCTCTCCTATATCCCTCGGGAACAGAAATAGTGATGGCTTCATATCTGGATTCAGGCAAAATATTTATTGCCATATTTTAAGTAATTATGTCATGTGTTATTGCTCATTTGAAATAAATATTCTGATAGCCAAATGCATAGCGTATTCAGCTCCTGGGCACAAAAAACAAAATGGCCTCTTCGTGTACTGTACCCACAGAAACCCGCCTTTAAAGAAACGACACTGTATTTATAGAAATAAGATTCTGTGTGCGTTATATGGAATTGCTATCTGTGCGCAACAGCTATCATTCATTTCTAGCAGCCACTTAGCCAACACAGATGATCTTCAGTTTAATATATCTTTTAATTCATACATTTGCTGGCAATGTTACCATGACAGCATATATATCAAGGGATTTCCAACCTTATTGTTATTTCTCCACAATTCCTGGAACAAACCTTATAATGTATATATAACTGAAGTGGAAAATGGAGTTTATTCACCAAACTGAGATTTCTGAGAATTGTCGTGTATCTTGTTAATAGTAGGAAACAATAGAAAATGTGAAAAGAAAAAATTCCTTGCACTCATCTTAGGTCTCTTGACCCAAAATGTCAGATTTTGGTTTGTCCACTCGCTGATATTTTCATTTTATTGAGTAAACCATAAGATTCTCCAAACTCTGGCCCTCCAGATGATGCTGAACTACAACTCCCATGATTTTTTTTTATGAAACAGATAGCCAGAGAATCATGGGAGTTTTAATTCAGCAATATCTGGAGGACCAGAATTTGGAGAACCTTGCTTTATTTAATCTACAAAACATTGTCTACGATATCTTGAGAATTCATACGTTTTTTTCTTGTCAGGAGTTGTGATATGTGCTACTCATGAGTTAGTTAGTCATGTTTAGAGGCTAAAGTCGCCCCTGCTCTGTTCCCTTGGGAGAAAAATTTGTGTTTATAGCGTTGTAGGATGTGGTTAGTTTTGTCTACTTCTATCTCCGCCAATTGGATTTGGAGGGACCTTAGGGCGTCATAGGTGGTCTGTGACGGGTTGGACTTGTTATCATGCGGAAGTGTTGTGATTTGTCGAATTAGGTCATTATATAATTGCAGCCTCTTTTTCTTTGCAAAGCTAGCATGTTTGATAAGTGAACCCCTAATCACTGCCTTATGCGCTTGCCAGACCGTTTTTATGGGGGTGTCATCCATGGTGTTGATCCAAGTATGTGTCTAGGTCTGCTTTGAGTTGTGTAATAATTGTTGGGTCGCGCAAAATGGATTCATTTATTCGCCATGAGAGTGGTAGGTGCATGATCAGACCATGTGATTAGTCCTATGGTTGAGGATTGAATTATAGGGATTAGAGATGAGTGTAGTAAAAACCAATATATTCTTGAATAAGAGTTGTGGGCTTGTGAGTGGAATGAACAATCTTTTTCCAATTGGATGCAATATCCTCCATATGTCTATGTATCCCGCATTGTGTAGTTGTTTGCGGATGATGTTTGAAGAGGAGGTGCGTCTGTTTACCATTTTCTGGGAAATATGTGAACTAGATGAGGAATCAATGTTACTGTCTAAGATAAAGTTTGTATCTCCTCCTATGATCAAAGTTCCAAATTTGTGTGTATCTGCTAGGTTGAGAGAGTCAGGTATTCTGTTTGGTTCTCGTGTGGACCATAGACATTTATGAATGTGTAGGGTTCATTGTTGATTAAGCATTGGACTAGAAGGGAACAACCTTCTGTCACCAATTTTTTTGTGTAGCGAGAAGGCTATATCTTTGTTAAATAGGATCGAGACTCCTCTCTTTTTTTTTTGAGTAACCTGCATGGTATCCAATAGGGCGATGTTTGGAGGAAAATTTGGGTATGTTAAAATTTAAGAAATGGGTCTCTTGGAAAAAAAATGACTGTGGCTTTCGCTTTTTTAGCTTCTGCCAGAGCTAGCCTCCTTTTGTGTGGTTAGTTAAGCCCTTTGGTGTTTATAGATAAGACCGTTAGAGCCATAGGTGTAAATTATTTCCATGTTTTTGAACACTATTATTGTAACCATATTAGTGAACCTTTTTGTTCTCTGGGTCGTGGTCCCATGTGTGCGTGTGAAGTTTGGAAATTTCATGCCTTCGTGTTTGAGTTTGGGTTTATGGGTAGATTGGTAAGTAGTAGTCACTTTTTGCTTAATGTGACCTCCAGTGGTGTGTCTCTTTGGCTGGGGTGGTACCATTGATTACCCTCACTTACTGTGACCAAGTTGGGCGTTTGTGGGAATTGGGGTCGGGGGGAAGCATAGTACAAGGGAAAAACTATGTATAAGATAGTTGTCAGAAAAACAGTATCTGACATTACTGCGAAAAATACTGGCTCTGTAGAGCCTCCATGGGGGGGAGGGTGAGTTGAGAGTATAGGTGTACCTACTGCTCACATGTCTAAATAGATTCGGGTTATCCAACATCCTATTGCTTGTCAGCGTTTCTCGCTTCTTACATTTTAAACCTTCCAATAATATTATAGATAAGCATTGTCTGTTACTCTAGGCATTCAAATAACCCTTAATCACATAGATATCATTCCAAAAACATTGTTACAGAACAGATTAGCTCATGCTCACGTATCCTGACGTTATGGCAGGGTGATAGTAAAGGCTTTGCTTAGTTCAGGAGGTTTAGAAAAGCTTATTGTCACTTGTGTTTCGTTCCTGTGGTCCTGTTTTTTGCGACCATCGTAGGTGAATCGTGGAGGATATGGTATGGATTAGCTTTATCTTGTAATGTAATATGTAGATTCCATTCCCCCAGCAGCCGAGCTCCCTCAGTCGCCGAGTGAATGTGGTGTTCGGCTCCATTTTTCTTGATGATAAGATGGGTGGGGTATCCCCACTTGTAGAGAATGTCCGCTTCGCGGAGCGCTCTTTTTATAGGAGCCAGTTCCTTGTGTTTCGACAAGGTCGCTGCCGATAGGTTAGTGAAAAGCTTTACCCCTGTGAATTCCGCCGGTATTGTCCCTGCATTCTTTGCTGCTCTCATCACCGTTTCTTTAGTTGTGAAGTAATGAATACATGTGATGGCGTTAGCTAGAAATGTAGGGTTTGGTAAGCGATGGATACGATCCAATCGCAGATCTTCCTTTGTAAGGCCTGAGCACAACATTTTAAACAGGTCGACAGCATATTCTTCCAGTTCAGAGGGTTTTATCTCTTCCGAGATCCCACGGATGCATATATTGTTACACCTATCTTGATCTTCATGATCGGCTACCTTAGCTTCCAAGCATGCCAGGTGTGTTTCTAGCGCTTCGCAGTTTGCAGCTAAGTTGTTGTGGGCATCGATAATTTCTGACGTGCGCTCACCAATTGTTTTTATATCAGCGCGCACATCCCTTGCTAATTTGGCAAATTCCGCTTGGAGGGTTTGTTGCAGGTCCTGGAGCATCTTTTGGAGAGCTGTTTCTGAGGCAGGGGCATCGTTTCCTGCTGATATCGATGTGCTGTCACTTCTATCTGAGCGGGCCGTAGGCGAATTTGGGCCTCCGGAGCCATCTTGACAGCATTTGAGTGGCGGTGTTAATGAGGAAATTTGGAGTGTTGCTGGTTGCATTTTCGCTTTTTTTGGTGCCCTCTGGGACATGATGGTATCCATTCACTCAGGGATACGAGAATGCCTCTGAATGAGTAGGTATTGTGGGTTTAGTCGCTGTTTATCTGGTCACCTTCGTTGGAGATGACGGCTCAAGGGTCCGTGTCCATGAGCTGCCAGGCCACGCCCCCGAGCAAAAACTATTTTGAGTCCTGAACGAGGATTTACCAAAGGGCAAGCTACAGAGCTCCTCTAAGATTTTGTCCGTTCTCAGAGTACTCTTATCCTCTGTTTTTGTTTTGTAACATAACCTCAATTTGTGTGATGTACATATGGTATATTTTTGTAGGTTGAAGCGCCATCTACATACACACAAGCTTAGTCAAAGCACCCACATTAGCGAGGGAAATAATAGCGAAAAGATATGGATGGAGAGAATTGAAACTTGGTGGATTTTGCATGTAACATTTAGTGAGAGGAGTACATTATTAAGAATGAACAATGTAGATTAGAATAATAGAAATTACTTTAGTATCTTATCATCTGCACTTGAGATGTTACATTTAAGTAATAACAACAATTGTTTCAAAAGCCATGGTAACATCAAGAAAAGTGGCTTCAGTAAGTTCATCTTGCTACATGCAACAATGGATATTAATGAACACATTCAAGAGAATGATATGAATGGGTTTTGAAAGATGGACATTTGGTTAAAACCTAGACAATTGCAAATGAAAATGTTTGCCTACAATGTGTGACAGTAAGATATAGACTTATATTATCTCTGGATAGAAATAGCCAATTGCAGAGTCTAAGCCATTTATCAGTTTTAACCAGTGCTCTGGATGATAGCTAGAATTATTCAGGAGAACTTGGAAATTAAATTTCCTTGAGGAACGAATAACTACGATTTTGACTTGATGGGGACCGGACACTATAGGTGATTATAGTCTCTTTCACATGGAAATAGGGAACAGTCAACTGTAGAACATACTGGCAAGCATTAAACTGTTGGTAATAGAGGTACAATCGGAAGTGATAGCTGGATCATAATCTGGTTAAATGGAGAACATGTTGAATTCTGTAATTGGCAGAATTATGACAGAACTACAGGTATGGTCACATATATGAAGCAAGTGCAGGAAGCACAACATATCAGCAATGGCTATTATTATTAATATTATTATTGGCATTTTTTTTATAGCACCAATTCTGGGGTGCTTTACAATTATGTGACAAAATATCAAACCATATAATAACAAAATATTAACAGGAAACAAAAAGGTTATCGAGGGCCCTGATCAAAGAAGTTTACATTCTAGAGGAACACCATGGGGGAATGAACATCAGCTGAATGTACAGGAGATGAAAGAGGGAGGGCTGAAGGATTTGAGTGATAAGAATTACCCGCAGGCTATTAGTTTGCCTGAAGAGAGGACTCATTTAGGAACTTCGTTAAGGATTAAAGGTTAAGGTTAATTTACTGGGAATAGATTTAGGGAATGAGAAAAAACACAAGTGACAAATAGAATATGCCAGGAAGGGTTAAACAACTGGAAATGGGGATTTAGGCAGATTCAGAGTAAAATGATTGACAGGTAGAATATACTTGTTGCTATGTTCCAAATCATATCTTTTCGGCTAAACTTCTGGAGGTAAAAAATCACAACCTTATCATCAAGCGATAGCAAGTATGACTGGGGGAGTTGGAGAATGGGAGATGGCATTCAAACTGATGGGAGTTGGAAGGAAGGGAGAATTGACAGTCAGCAGATGAATATGGAAAAAAAAATCTTTTGTCTTAACTGTGAAAAACACTGACAGATACAGTGTATGACAGTGACAGATGCAGTAAACAAGCCGAAAATAAAATGTAGAATGTGTGCTATACAATTATTTACAGAGCTGTTTGTAGAGTTTGAGCATTAACCTTAAAGTGTTTGTAAAGCCTTATTTAATCCAAGTCCTACATTACAGTTATTAACAATAAACAACATAAAACCACAATCACAACAAATATACATAAATACCCAAAATGGAAAAAAATGAACCATGACACTCATTAAGTGACTTTTGGTAAATAAGTGACTTTATTTGTCCCTAACAATCCTAGACGGTCTCCATCTGCATTTTTGATTGGCTTGTTCTATTACTATAAGTAGATAAATTTGGCTCATTTTGTGATGATATATGTTATATTGTGGTTATCTTATACCTACTTTAACTGAGATAATTTCTTTTGACACAAAATTTTAGAACATACAAGAAAAAGAAAGAATGTTGTTTGCAACACCATTAAGTGTAACTGCAAAGTAAATAATCTGAGCATAAAACTCTGTACTGACAGTCACAAGAGCACCCATTCTAAAGAACACTCTAACATTTAGAAAATAAATACTGCTTCTCCACCCCCGTAAAGTAAAATAATGCATTATAACTCTCTGTATATCTCCTGGCGTGCTGATATCGCCACAGTCTCTTTTGTCTCTTTATTGATAATCTCAGCCAGCCAAGTACTTCCCCATAGGGAGTTAGTGTGCATGTATAGCAATCAACCCACTGTGCCAAGTACAAATGAACGGCCCTTTTTGCACATGAAACTTACAGATCTTACTGGGGAGGATTCTACTCACATGGAATGCAGGGCCAGATTAAGCTCTTAAAGTGGAACTGTCATGCCGAACTTACCTTTCCCTCCTCTCTCCCTCTGTCAGGATCTGTTCTTAATCTCTTCCTGTCTACTGTAGTTTTCTTTAAAAATATAAGACAAAGTCGGGACTATTTTGTCTTATGTAGGTTTCCTATGCCTGACCAGCTATGACCAGTGGAGGAGCAAAGTGTGCTTCATTTCTGGTGGTCAGAGAAATTTTCCCACAATTCTCACTTTTGCTCCGTGTTCCTGCAAAGCCTCCTTTCACATTTCCCGAACGTCCTGTCATTTTAGACAGAACGCTGGTGAAACTACTGAATTTCGTCTTAACAGAATGAGAACAGTTTCTCAATTCGTGTTAGGACGCAATTCGGGACTTTGTTCGTATAGGTCATCCTGAAGAATTGGAAGGTTAGCCTGGTGTAAATGCATTTCAGGCTACCTGTTAATTATGCAGGCTGGCCAACTAAGGGAGTACTATGCAGACAGCACCCTGAGCGTGACGCAAATACTAATGTGAATGTGCTCGCTGTACACTTTCTGGGAGCTGACCCCTTGTACTAATTTACACATTCCTCTCCTTAACTTCTTGCGAGCAGGCAGAAGTTCTTTTTTAACTGTCTGGGAGAAAGAAAAGGTGGATGTAGTGCATGTAGAAGAAAGGGGACATGCAACAGTGTTAGAGAGACAGAATTAGCAAAAGCA
>OW240924.1:49140222-49426974 GCA_933207985.1 Pelobates cultripes | reverse complement strand
TCTGTTATTAGGACTTTTTTGTATCTTTGATCTATAAGACTAAGAAACTGTTTATTGGTTGTTTTCTGGCTTTCTTCAGAGATTTAGAATTTTTGAAAATTGTATTGACATTTACATCCAATATTTATATTCACTTTTTGCTATTATATATCTAATGTTTATCTATTACATGTTAAAAGCTCCTGGATACCTATACGCTCATATATCTGTAAGTCTCTATAGGATCTGGTGAAATCCTATCTTTTCCAGTTTCAGAGCGTTTATCTTATCTTTTTCTTTGTCTTATTCCCTCTTTCATATCCTTTGATAGACACATTGTGTGACTATCAGGATTAATCATTTACTTATTATTGTTGTGTCTAAAGCAATAATATTCACAGTATCGTGTCTTTAAACTATGATAAATTTGTTTAGAAATCAGTCTATGTAATACATTGTTATTATTTTAAATTGTAGTTTAGTTGCATTTTTTTTATCATTAAGTCATGTAAAATTTAGCAAAATTTTCAGAAATGCTGAACTTGATGGACACACGTTTCTTTCTAGCCTATGTACCAGTCCCGCCACTGACCACACTATTAATCACACCACTAAATTAGAGTGTCCTTGTTTGTCTATTTGCAATGTTGAGAGGTTTGGGATACCAGTAACCAGCACTCTACCCAGGCACCTCCTGACAGCCGTGCATATGACTCAAATCAAAATTTAATAAAATGAAGCATTATTTACCACAAAAAAAAAAAATTGAGGCTAACTTTTAATTACCTATTAGATTGTGAAAATGTCTCAGAGATGTCATATCCAGTTTAAAGACATTAGAAATATCCTACCTGTCATCATATAGCCCATGATAAGTCATGTTATGTAGTGTGTAGGAGAGCCTTGAATATAGAGGATCCTTTAATTAATGCTGCACATGATGTTATATTATTAGTATTACTTCTAAAAATAATAACTGATTTAGGAAAGGCATTCTTTATTTCACCCTTATAGTGATGGCACACAGTTGACGTTAGTAGCTAAACCATGAATTATGGGAAACAGACAGAGGAATTGCCATTTTTTGACAAAACAGTTAAAGTGGAAAAATTCTTCAACTCAGCTCGTCTTGGCACTTTCATCCTATAATTTGTAATTTCATTAAATTTTTTTGCCTGATTTAGTAAACTATCTTAAAGGGACACTGCACTGCCCAAATACAAAATAAAATAAAAATCACTGTTTAGTAGATAGACCTCAAATAAAACCTTGCATGCATTTTATTATGCATTTCTCTTGTCTGCTTCCTTTGCAAAAACTCCCCTTCTAGCCCGCTCAGACTTTCTGTGGCTGTCCAATCACAGACACCCCAATGCAGTTCAATAAGAAGTCTTTGCAAGTCAGGTGCTCTGAACAACTGCTGCCTCTTGAGTTTATCTCCACTGACCTAACCAAACCAGGAAGTAGCAGGATTGGTTGTCTGCTTGAGAGCCAGGAGGGTGTAACCAGGTTCATTTATACAAGTGTCGATTACTATAGAAATGTGCATTTTTTTGCAAAATTAAAAAAAAAAAGAGGACATACTCTTAACACATAGAGCTTTTCAGCAGGCTAAAGTATTTAAGGGTTCTGGATTGTCCCTTTAAGCAACACATTATATGTGCAAGTTGATAGTATGTGTTTTAAAATGCAGTAATATAGAACCTTACAGTGTTTCATTCATGATTTAATAGTGTGCTACCTCAACATGATGTCCAAAACAAAGGGGATCATATTGAGGTAGTATGCTATGTTATGATGATGGGAAACAAAGGGGTCCATATGCAAGTGCTTGTAAAACACCACAAAGGACATAGAACATGTTACACTTGGACATTGGAAATATGGTCAGAGCTGTTTGTTAGACTTTCTTGCTGACTGACTTATTAGTGTACCTCACCACTAGCAGTATATGTGATTGTATTTCTGGCATTATTGGTGAGCTTGAGTATCTCTGGGGAAAAAAGGTGGAAGTAGCAAAAAAGAAGCACGTCTTTACTGTGTGGTCATTGCCACTTAACAAATAAATACGTAAACACATGTCTATAGGACATTTTCAACCTTATCCTGTACATGGCAGGTGGAGATTGTTTTAAAAAAAAATGCAGTCTTTTGGCCACTAGAATTTGCTAGGATGGCCTTGTGATGTGCCTTCTTCTTCCTGCGTCTAGTGCAGGGGAAGGCAACCTGCAGCACTCCAGATGTCGTGAACTACAAGAGCATCTACCATAATGTTCTTACATAAATAATGCCATAACGCTGGCAAAGCATTAGGGGAGATGTTGTCCACAACATCTGTAGTCCCAAAGGTTGCCTACCAACCCATCAGAGTGCGCTGAACATGCAAAGAAAGGGAAACCACCACCCATATATACTCACTCTCTGAAGGTGCAAAAATGAACTCTGGATAAACAACCATTCAATGTCGAACCCCAAAAGATTCATGTTCAGCACATGTCAATAGCTGAAAAAACCATTACAAATGTATTGCGGTTCACACAGCAAGCTGAACAACCAGTCTTCCTCAAGTTCAAATGGAAAAGTGCACCTAGTGATTAATAAAGGGTACTAATTGGTCTTTGCTACATGTTAGTCTGTAATTACGTTTTCACTAATCTTTGCTGTTACTGATTGATTACGTGATCCATTAATTGACCACATGACCTGTTAGATTGGGAGCTCATTTGAGCAGGGCCCTCTTCACCTCTTGTCTCTGTTAACGCTACTTTGTAGGTCAATATTTGTTGTTTAATATCCCTGATTTATTATTGTAAAGCACTGTGAATTACGTTGGTGCTATATAAATGTTAATAATAATAATGATCAATTCTTGGCATTTGTTAATTGCTAGTTGCAATTTAAAATTAGAATTTTAAAAAGACTGATGTTTCACCTACTGACATGTGCAGGACATTTTTATTTTTGGTATTTAGTCTAGCGTGTTTTGACTGACGTTGAAACATACCCCCCCAATATTTGATTGCTGTGAATCGGGGAGGATGGACTGGGCCATGAGGTGGCATCGCCAGTGACACAACCCACATCTCTAGCCCTAACGGGCGGGCCGCCCAGAAAATGGGCCTTGCAGACCGCCACCCTTGAGGACCAAACAGAGAGCACTTCTGAAGCACTCCCTGCATTGTCCTAGTGCCCTTTTTGGGCTGTTTTTTGGAGAAAATTGAAGGAAGAAGACTTCGAACAGTAAACATATAAAACTGTTTTATTTTATTTTCCTTGAGCCTCTTCTCTAATATCAGTGTGAGTGAGTAGGTAAAAGCATATTTTGAAAGTACAGCTAAAAACATGAACATCTCCAGGTCACACATAGTTTAGCATGTCTTTTTTTTTTTAAAGACATTTTAATAGTTCGTAGCTGCAAATAATGATGAAACGTTGCTGCTTGCAGGTATAATTGACAGGCCTGCTACCTCTGTAGAATTGTGCATTCTTAGTACCCATGCCAGAAAAATAGATTCACTGTATGAGCTCAGTTATGCTTGGAAGCAAGCCTGCAACACATGAACTGACTAACAAATATTACTGTAGATTGCAAGCTCTATCGGCCAGAACCCTCTTCACCTACTGTTCTCTTAACTGCAACGTGTTTTGTTAGAATTTATCCATTGTACTGTGCTGCAGCATATGATGGTGCTAAATAAATAATCATAATTGTAACTGAACTCAGCAGTGGCACTACTATTTATGCAGATTTGAATGGTGTTAATGTTTAGCAAATCAATATGGCAACGGCAATGTCCAATCGCTAGAAGAAAAGGAAATAATCAGGGAATGTGCTTTTGGGACTTTACAGTACAAGAAGAAATTAAGAGTGTACTATTGAATAGACATTATTTATGTAAGATTAGCTCAGTGCTAGGGAAGGTAACAGTGAGACATTTAGAGTAAGTTGGACAGTTTTCTATACAAAGGTAGAATTTAATGGACAATGAACAGAGAGAGAGTCTGAATGACTGTATTTTCGCCTCCCAGGCACAACATCTTTGATGGCTGCTTCCTTGCATATTAAATCTAACCCTGGGGCAAGTTCCATGGTGGACCTGATGAAATGTCAACATAGAACGTCATCCTGGTTCTAGAGAAGGTACTAAACATAAATATGCTTGGCCGCATAATTTTATATTTTATTCAGTCACGAATTGTTTCAATTTTACTACTACACTACAAATGATCCAATAATTAACCTGCAAATACTCGCCATCGTCAGCTAAAATGTTAGCCCATAATGGTTACAATTATTTTTTTAAACATATTAATAGCATATTCCACAGTGTTGTTTCATAGAACATGCATATAACTGTGACTTGTAGATAGAAAGACAGATGGACAAATAGATAGTTCTAACA
This sequence comes from Pelobates cultripes, assembly GCA_933207985.1. Classification (NCBI taxonomy): domain Eukaryota; kingdom Metazoa; phylum Chordata; class Amphibia; order Anura; family Pelobatidae; genus Pelobates; species Pelobates cultripes. The sequence goes on along the minus strand of OW240924.1, from coordinate 49,422,592 downwards.
CTTTCTGCTAGCAGATGGCCTTTTATGGACAAATTAACCCTTGAAATTCACTGCTTTGACATTTCCCTGGGAATGCAATATAATATTTATGTGGTTTATTGTGGCGCTCCGGTTCTCAGCTTAAGAATCTCTACTAGATGTCCTCCTCTGTGCCGCAGTTTACCCAGAGAATTTATAACAGTTCACCCAAACAAGGTATATTGCTTACAACACATGCATATTTATATGACTTACAATGTATATTTACACTACAGGAGGTGATGAACATAACAAAGGATAATTTCCTCCCTGGGGCTAATATTAGAAGTTCTCCACCTGACCCCAAGACAGCCAGGGCATGGAGCCCTAAAATCAACTTCCCCAACATGGGATTCCCACAAAAAAAGGCATCCCCTGAATAGCTCATCCACTCAGCTGCCTTCTGTCCAAAGAGCACCCTTAAAGGAACACTATAGTCACCTAAATTACTTTAGCTAAATAAAGCAGTTTTAGTGTAGAGATCATTCCCCTGCAATTTCACTGCTCAATTCACTGTCATTTAGGAGTTAAATCACTTTGTTTCTGTTTATGCAGCCCTAGCCACACCTCCCCTGGCTATGATTGACAGAGCCTGCATGAAAAAAAAACTGGTTTCACTTTCAAACAGATGTAATTTACCTTAAATAATTGTATCTCAATCTCTAAATTGAACTTTAATCACATACAGGAGGCTCTTGCAGGGTCTAGCAAGCTATTAAAATAGCAGTGGATAAGAAAATCTTAATTAAACAGAACTTGCAATAAAGAAAGCCTAAATAGGGCTCTCTTTACAGGAAGTGTTTATGGAAGGCTGTGCAAGTCACATGCAGGGAGGTGTGACTAGGGTTCATAAACAAACAGATTTAACTCCTAAATGGCAGAGGATTGAGCAGTGAGGCTGCAGTGACATGTTCTATACACCAAAACTGCTTCATTAAGCTAAAGTTGTTCAGATGACTATAGTGTCCCTTTAATGTCAATGGCTGAGCACCGATCCAGAATATAATTCCATAACGTTGGCCTTGATCCTCTGTGCTTTTCACCTGTGTTTAGCGGGGTTTTGGGCAGTTGGATAGGGTGTGCCTGCTCGGTGAACTTGGTGCCCAGGGGAAAGCAAATAGTATTTTTATTGGTATAAAAAGTGCTTCTGTCACATTTATGTGCAGGAATTTGTTGGACTCCTGTTTATCTATAAATAGGATTGTTCTTTGTATATTAATCCACGTGCTTTTTCTTGTATATGGCAGGGATGGGCTTAACTCTAGCTTCCACTTTACTGAATTTCTACCATTTGTATTTGAAGGTCCATTTTGTGACCAAAAACATTTTAGTTGGGGGACTTCTAATTGTGAGAGGTTTTTGGATGTTTTGCAGTCATACAATTTATTGGTAAAGTAATTATATGAAGGTTTTTAGATCCCATTCCCATTCACGTAAATTTTGGCGTCGCAGGCACGATGTGACCAATCAAAAACCACCTAAACGTATTTACGTTTTTGTGGCTCTATTTGCTGTGCAATATTGTGGTTTCTAGTCCCCTGATAATTAATGTTATTTCTGGTATTGACCTTGACTTTGTTCTTGACCTTGAGTTTCTCTGTAACTCTTTCTTGTCCTGTTTACCTGTTTGACTGATTTACTGTGTACCTGACTTTGGCTAGTTTTTGTTTTTTTCTAAATGTGTTTCAGCAAACCAGAGTGCTTTAAAGGTTTGGAGTGTCCCTTTAAAGCTCAGTAAGACATTTTTTTTTTTTTTACTGACTTATTATATATTTAAATAAGACATTAATTGTACTTCAAAACCCACCCATCCTGAGTCTACATGGCAAATCTAGAGAAATACAATTAAATTTGTTTTTCAAATACTGCTCTCATTCTACAACCTTGACTATTTCATCATTTTACCTGTTGTTAATATTTCAATATGTTTTAACCCTTTACAAGCCATTATGCAAAAGCCTTACTGCCTTGCATGTCCTCTTTGTGGATTTCAAAGTCTTAATTTGCAATATTTCTCAAACAGTGTTTTTAAGAGATCGATGGCTGTCCGGGAGCATTGTATGAGTGAGCAGTACTATTTTATTACAAGAGGTTATAGATGCTGAGCTTGAAGTCAAGCATCGCCAGATGGCTAATGACAGGTCTTGATCGCTGTTTTGAAAGGGGTGTAAGGTTATTGTGATTCAAGGCCTATGAGAAATGTACCTGGTATTCCTTCACAGAGCCAAACTCGACCTTTTGTGTAAAGACACCAAATGCTGCTTTCAAAAATCTGTGCATCTGATATCAATTATCCAGCAGCACAAAGCCCTTTCCGACACAAATCCTATCGGATGGGGTGGGGACCACTCTTCAGGCTTTGTTTTTTAGTGGCTAGCTAATTATTATCTGCTAACCAGGATGGTGAAGCTGTAAGCTGGACTGAATGTTGTGAACTTGCTGCTGGAGTTTTTATTTATTAAATATTTTGTGCTTTCTCTTTAGTCTTAGATATCATTGAGCAAAATATTTACTTTGAATTTTTTTCCCCCAATTATTTTTATAGGCTCTGAAAAGAAATACAGTTAAAAAAAACCCCACACATTTAGAAAAAAATAAGTGCACCTGTCATTAACATACTATTATATTAGGTCATTTTATATGTGAGCAGGTTAGTGATATTTTATCTGTATTTTGGATTATACTTAGTAAATTGGGTATTGTGAAAAGAATACCACCCAACTGTCCCTATTTAGGAGGGGTAGTCCCTATTTTGGACCAAAATAAATCTGTCCTTCTGTCCCTCTTTTTAGGAGCACCATATTGTTGGTGTGTCTGAGTGGATAACAGAGCTCCACAGCAATAATACTCACAGAAATGTGAGTGAGGAGAAAAGGCAGTGCTTACATTTCTGGCAAGTAACACCTCTGGTGTCAGGCACTCAGACGGCCACTAGAGGTGCTTCCTAGTCTTGATGTTCAGCGTCTCCACACTCTGCATGGAGGCACTGAACATTTCCTTATAGAGATGCATTGATTCTAAAAATTAGGTTTAAGGGGGTAAGAAGAAATAGAGTTAAGGAATTAAGGTTAGGAGAATTAGGATTAGGATTTCCAGGTTAAGGAAATTAAGATTAGAGGATTAGGAGCTCCTCATAATTGATCCAATCCCTTTCCTTACCATAACTGTAGTTTGGTCATTTCATGGTGTAGACTGGGCAGGGGCTATCTCCAAGTCCAGGTCTCTTTGTGCATTCTGGTATTGGCATGTTATCTCCACTAGCTCTCTGTCAGTGATCCTCACAGCCCATATGACATTTGCACCGTTTGCCAGATGACATGTACAAGTCTGCCCCTGTCTCATAGATAAACCTTTTTTAAAAGTGACACCCATAATACAAATATGCATTCCTTATGCTATATAGCCCTAGTTACCTATTAGGTGGCTGACCCAGTGCTGCAAAATGTGATTTACCTACCTTTTTTCACTTGCAGTGCCTGTCATCCTGCTCAAACTCAGCCTCTTTGGCTGAGATCACAGATATCGATAATCTCAGCCAATCCAATACTTTCCCATAGAACATTGGGAGGCTAGGGCACATGAGCAGCAAAACACTGCAGGGTCAGAAGGGGGTGGGGGCATATGGCACGCAAATCACTTCATTGAGATGAAGTAGTCTGGATGAATATAAATTTTCCTTTAAGGTTTTACCCATTTTAATGCAGTAAACATATCAATTAGATTAGTGCTAGATAAGCTAACAGTGGTTTACAGGATATGTTGATCCTGATTTGGGCAACATCAGCTAGAGATTTTTTCGTGCCACTTCTTTCTTAAAACTCTAACTCAGTGGTGGGCAAATTGCAGCTATCATACCTCAATTCCCATGATGCTTTGTCAATAGTTAAATTTAGACTCATTTATACTAATAAATAATATATCTATCTTTATTCATATGGATTTCTGTTTGTTCACAGTGGGAATCTTTGCATTTATTTTTTAATAAAATTGTTCTTTATCATTTGCAATATGAATCTCTAAGCTATCTTGCCTTATGGTGATCCTTCATTTTTGGGCAGGAATTATACAATCGTAATCATAGTTGATTATATTTCTTACCTGTTCTGTGTTAGATTTATATGTGTTGTGTATTAATATTATTTTGTATTTTTAATATTATATTGTTCCCTATTGTAACGATGCAGTATTAGTGGTCTAGGACATAATTAAAAACGAGAGAAATCTCAATGTATCCTTTCTGGTAAAATAATTTGTGAATAAATAAATATAGTTCATAAAAACTATTTAAATATGTTATGAACTCACAGGCAACTCTGAAACCTATGGCAACAATATTTTTCTTAGTTGGCATACATGATACAATCTAAAAAAGATCTAGTGCAAAATTTTAAATATAAGAAAAAAATGCAATATAGGGTATTGTAAAAAAGTGCTAATCGCATGGAAATTAGTTACTTTCCACTATTGAAAATTACCATGTGCAACGACCAAAAAATTGTGACGATGAACAGATAATCGATGCTCAAAAAGTGTTCAATTACTTATCACCACTTAATATTTCAAAATACACAACAAAGTGCTAATGCTACTATAATATGAAATTAAAAAATATAGCGAAATGTATTTACTTACATGATAAACAAAATGCAAATTATTGTACAAATAAGTTCCCTTTAAAATAGTAAGAGTGAAAATAAATGTATAAATGGTATGACACTTTCTGTTTATGTTTATACTGTCCGTTTTAGTGCATACCTTACAAGTGTTGTGTCTCAACATTTAATGTAAAAACATTCTGGATGTAGGTTGACATTAACATTTAACATGCTAACTGAGGCCTCTAGAGTCTGAGATGTAACTTGTTTTTTATTTTTTTGCAATTTCTATGAGCATTGTACGATCTGACCTTGGGGTGAATATGCTGGGAAGTCCACTCCTGGGAAGATTAGAAACTATCTTGAATGCTTTCCACTTTTGAATATTTTTCTCTCACTGTAGAATGATGGACTTTAAATTGTTTGGAAAAGGCCTTATAACCCTTCCCAGTTTGATGGGCAGCACCGAATGTTTCTCTGAGATCATTGCTGATGCTTTTTACTCCTTGACATTGTGTTAACACACACACGAATGCTCCAGACCAGAAAACTGCTAAAACTTCAGCTTTTATAGAGGTGGTCACACTTGTTGATGAGCAATTAATCAAGGTCATTTGATTAGCAGCATGTCTGCTACTTAGCCTATTTATTATTATGGAATCAGTAAAGGTGTCTAAAATAGTACGAGTGACAATACATGTATAACCTGTATGACACTATTGCTGTTTTAGCTTTTTAGTGCAGACCTAACAAGCATTGTGTCTCAATATTTCATGTAAAATTTATTCTGTATGTAGGTTGACACTGTAATGTGATCTTAACTTTTTATCTTAACTATTAAGAAAATGCACTACGTATATTTTTTCACTACAGGTTCACTTTAAGTGAGATAATAGGAAGTGATAATTATCATATTATATGATGAGATAAATAGAGTTCGATGGAAATAAAGAGAAGGAAATAGATGATAAATATAGATAGAGAGAGCTTTACAGTGAAATATCCGCTAAGCCAACTATCCTTCCAATTCAGCTATTTTGGCATTAATATGGTCATTCGCTTTGAGTTCACTTTGAATTCTCACTTTAGTGAATAACCCTGTTTGAGCAAAAAAAAAAAGATGGCATAGGGCAGGGGTCCCTAAACCAGTCCTCAAGTACCCCCTACCAGTCCAGGATTTAGGGATTACCCTGTTGTGTCTAAAATGTTTTTTCCTTCTTCTTCTAAAAACACCTGAGACACAACTGGGTAATTTATTTATTTATAAAATATTTTACCAGGAAAGATACATTGAGATTTCTCTCGTTTTCAAGTATGTCCTGGGTCCACAAATCATTGCATTGTTACATTAGGTACAACAAAATACAAAAACAATATTAATACACAATATATACAAAAATTTAACATAGAACAGGCAGGAAATATATAATCAACCATGACACGTGCATTCTGTTTTGAGGTATGTAGAGAGGGATCCCTAAATCCTGGACTGGTAGGGGGTACTTGAGGACTGGGTTGGGAACTACTGGCGTTAGGGATGGAGAGAAAGAGAAAGAAAAGGAGAAAGAGTAGAATAAGAAATAAGGATAGAGAGGTGCGGTGCAAAGAAAGAAACACAGGGTAAGTGAGACATATGAGCCTTGATTTTATATTTTTAGATACGTTTTTCAAATGATTTAATATTTAGAAAAAACATTTAATAATGTATTTCTTTTATATACTGATATATTTTTTCATCATATACCGATATTTTTTTTATATTTTTATATTTTGAGAAAATAGTTTTAAAAGTTTACCCAAAAATATGAAATTATTTGAAAAGCTTATCTAAAAATATTAAATTGGGTCCATATAAAAATAAATAGGGAGAATGATGGATAGCCTGCCTTTACCAGATTTTGAAGATAGTTTCCCTCTTGTGGTGAAGTTGGCGACAGCAAAGTAATGACACAGTTAAGTCAATGAGCGCCTTCTAAAATAACACTGCCAGACCTGACTCAGACCTCTATCTCATGAAGAGCTAAATATAACCACATACGATGGGATGAATATTGGAACATTTTCAAATGGGCACAGGTATTACTGAGTATGCACAAGTGTTATTTCACTTTTATTGTCTAAATAAAATGAATTTATTTGCAGTCTTATTGCCATAGTAAAATGCTGCCCATCATGGTTTCTACATAATTATCATGATTGCAATCGTATCCGATTATGTAAACTGTAGAATTATATTTGTAAATAACAAGAAGAGAAATTTAGATCCAAAATTTTTTTAAAAATTAGAATACTGAAATCGTGGTCCGTGAATGGTGTAATGTAGCTCATGTAATGTACATTTCCAAAAAAAGATGATGTACTCCTCTTGTCCTAACCTTATATAGAGGAAAAATTTAAAGGGACCCTACGCCCCGTAAAAAAAAAATTTAATGTATTTATTTACCGCATTGTGATTCCTTAACTTAGTATTGAATAGGTTCTTATGAATTAAAACAACTTTTACCAACTAATAATAATAAAGTTGCATTAAACTATTGGGATTTGTTTTAGTAAACTGGGAAACATATTTTTATAATTGAGATTTTAGATCACAGTAGCATATTAGAAAAGATCTCCAATTCAGCAAATTTCTACATTTGGACTTAAATCTGCAATTGCTCTGACTGTTCTACAAAATTCACATTTTATTATCAAAAAACAACTTCTTTTTTATCAGTTTATGCTTTGGCATCATTACCACCACAACAACTGAGCAGAAACTCACTCACTATATTGGCTGAGAGTGTCAGCAAATCAAACTGTAGTGGTAATGGCGCTTGGAGTCTCACTTTAAAATCCCAATTACTCTCTGCAGTATGTTTGTTATGAAGTGAAGTTTAATCTAACTGGAACCAAACACTTTCACTAACATCTTTTATAGTCACAGAACATGTTCTTAGACTTCTCATAGTTAGACTTTCAACTGTAGACAAATGACAAACTCTATATTTTCATCCAAGTAACGTAAATGTTTTTTTATCTGCATAGATTGTTAGAACTACCTTAATTTGTTTAAGTTTGTTTACAATTTCAAGAGTCACCCCTCTTTAAGGTTTAACAGATTTTCTAACAAAGGCTTCAGTTTTGAATTTTCAATTATAATTTATCACTTACAGGGCCACCATCAGTGGGGTACAGAGAATAAACCAGTAAGGGGCCCAGGGTGTCTAGGGGCAGGGCCAGACTGGGAAAAAAATTAGGCCCGAGCATTTTTCAAGTAGAGCGGCCCCTCAAGAAGGGGGCGGGGCCAGAGAGTGTGTGTTTTGTCATCACTAATGACAAGCACGCCCCCTCTCAAAGTGAGCATGTTGGTTCAATGCGTGAGCCCCGCTGAAGAGCTCTAGCATGAGAAAAAGGCCCTGAATTTGTTCTGTGCAGCACAAGCAAATGTAATAACATGCTTGCTCAGTGTTTGCTTTTAAATTGTCTCTGGTGTCTCCACAAGTGGGATACCAGAGGACAAAAGGGCCAGGAAAGTGTATGGTGCATGTGTTTGTGGGATTGCCTGTGTGTAGAGTGTGGTGTGGTATTGTGTAAATAGGTGTAATATGTGTGGTGTAATATGTGTGGCTAGGGGCTGTAGAGAGTGCGTGTATAGGGGCATAGTGTTATAGGGGATGTAGCAAGTGTGTGCACACGGGCAGTAGTGTGTGTGTATAGGTGATGTAGTGTGTGTAGGGGTTGTAGAGAGGGTGTGTTTAGAGAATGTTGTATGTGTTTCCTTACAAGGAATGTAGTGTGTGTGTAGGTGGTGCAGTGTGTGTGTGTAAGAGATCTAGAGTGTAAAAGACCCAGAGTGTGTATAGAAGATTGTGTGTGTGTGTGTGTGTGTATGTGTGTAGAGGATTAAGAGTGCATATAGGGTAAGGGATCTAGCGTGTATCTGGAGGATAATGTGTGTAGTGGTGCAGTGTGAGGGGTGCTGTAGTGTGTGTATATATATATATATATATATTTGGACGTATTGTATGTGTGAGGTGGGCAGTGTGTTTGTGTAAGAAGGGTGCTGTGTGTGAGGGTGTTTTATCTGCCGTCACATTCTAGGTTTCTAATTTTCTTTGTCTGTTAACTCACTGAGGGTTATTTTATATATGTGTGTCTCTGGGTGTGCTGTGTGTATCTGGGGGTGCTGTGTGTGTGTCTGGGGTGCTGTGTGTGTGTCTGGGGTGCTGCTGTGTGTGTGCCTGGGGGTGCTGTGTGTGTCTGGGGTGCTGTGTGTGTGTCTGGTGCTGTGTGTGTGTGTGTCTGGGGTGCTGTGTGTGTCTGGGGTGCTGTGTGTGTCTGGGTGCTGTGTGTGTCTGGGGGTGCTGTGTGTGTCTGGGGTGCTGTGTGTGTCTGGGGGCTGTGTGTGTCTGGGGGTGCTGTGTGTGTCTGAGGGGGTGCTGTGTGTGTGGGGGTGCTGTGTGTGTCTGGGGGTGCTGTGTGTGTGTCTGGGGGTGCTGTGTGTGTCTGTGAGGGGGCTGTGTGTGTCTGGGGGTGCTGTGTGTGTCTGGGGGTGCTGTGTGTGAGGGGGCTGTTAGGGAATTTATTTTAAATATATATTTTTTTTTTATTAATAATTTTAAAAAAGTTATGTCCCCCCCCTCCCTTCTTACCTTTAGCCTGGGAGGGGGAGGGAGCTGTTCTGCCTGGGAGGGGGAGCCCTGTGGGTTAGAGTTCACTCTCGCGAGATCTGAGCGTTCCGCTGGTCCTCTCCTCCCTCCCTTCCTCCCTCACACCCAGCCTGCGGCCACATCTCCCTGTCTGTGGGCCGGTGAGTGAGATCTTTGATCTCTCCACCGGCCCATGGAGGCACACAGCAGGGCCGGCGCTCGGATAGCGCTGGCCCTGCACGGGCCGGCAGGGGAGATCCTGTGCCTGTCTAGGGGCCCCATGTCGGGGGACCACATACTATAAATGTGCATACATAATTCTGTACAGTTTAGGGTAAGGGCAATCAAAGATCTCCTTCTGCGTGCCATTGCATTCTTCCCTGGTGGGAGACTGTCTGTATCCTCCCCTGCTAATCCTTTCTCCCGGTTCCCACGAGTTACGCTGTGTAATAGGCCTAACAAATTCTGATGGCAGCTCAGTTAATTTATATCTATTTCTATATAAATATTGTATGTGCATACTAAACTGATCATAGGCTATAGAATTAGATAATTCTTCTTCAACCCTTAAATAATTCTTACCTTAGCACATCCTATATGTTTGTTTTTAACTACTACTACTTCTAACCAATATTTAGCCAATATTTTACTTCCCCCTACTTTAAAGAAATGGTTAAAAGTATATGTAATTTTTTTTAAATGTAAAATGAGATATTATATATATATATATATATATATATATATATATATATATCTCCTAGGTTCCAGTTGGCTGCTAATTTAACAGGCTCTTAGCAACTATATTGTTTTTGTTTTTTTTCCAATCATGGATTCCAAATTAGTCACCCTCGTAAAGAAAAACTTTACTTACTACAGTCTGCCTAGATAAACATTATATTAATCAGTAGAGAGTATAGTTGTAAAATTATTTAGGTACAGAAAATACTCTCTTAACTCTCTTCTTTACTGAGGCTTCTCATCTGTTGGTTTCCATATAAGATCCAGAAACATATGTTGACCTTCAAACTACTTTCTCTTGGTTTCAAAAATGCACTATTTGGAAAATTTACTTATCTACCTGCTAGGGTACCATATCCACATCCAGGTCATCTCTTTTCTGTCATTAGCCAGCTATTGGCTCCATGTCCTTTAGATCTCATGTTGACAATCAGTGCGAGTGAATATAAGTTTGTTCGCTGATGTTCCGTTTGTGAACACGTTCTCAGATAGACCGGATCAACCAACTGACTATCTATCCCAAGCTGGAGAAAAAGTAAATACCATAGCAAAATGTGACTTTTACAGAGAAAAAATATCTCTCACCAGGGAGCCATTTGACAATTAAGAGTGTCATCAAATTAACAGGCGTGAGAGTCTAACTGTAAATAAACCTCCATGTGAATGAGCAGGCAGTATGAAAGTTATGCTACCAGATGCTGATCTTATAGCCCAGGGTTATTAATCTCATTGCTATGTCACAGTTTGACAAATTTCTGCTACTTTTACTATTTGTAGGTGGGGATCACAGTTACATTTGTAGGTGCAAGCAGAAAGGGGCGAAAATTTATTATTAAGCTCCACTCCCACCTCGCCAATTTCCAATTTCGAACTCAGACCTTGCACTGCTCTTACAGGGTTGATGTGCAGTTTATTTTAAACATTCCAAGATTAAAACTTTGGGTAATGTCTTTAACATTTTTACTATGTTATTTTTTTTAAATTTAGTTTAATACTTTTTTCTTTTCTTTCGTGTTCTTTATTTTTCTCTTCCTCTCTTCTTTTTCCTCTCTCTCTCGTTTTCTCTTTCTTTCTCTAACTTTCTCATTATTTCTCTTTGTTTTACTCTTCCTCTCTCTCTCTCTGTTGCTTTCCTTTTGTTTGTTGTGTCATGTATTCAATGTCTTATTTCTATGGGCCTTCAGTACCGAACATATCAGATTTTCCTAAAACATGGACATACTGACCAGACACAACCTTCAAACTAGATTAAGGTATTTCAGTTACCAGTATAAACTGTGAAAAACAATGTAACTGGCAGCACGCAAAATACTCTTAAATCAATTGCATGCCATTTTTGTGCTGTTTGCGTGCAGCCTGTAAAGTGGAAGCCCTGCTGTCTTCGATACTACCTACAGAATGTGTAAGTGAGTTTATGTTGCTAAAGAAGAATTCTTTATCTCCTCTGAGCAGGGAGCTGTACTCACACGCTGATTACTGCAAGCTCAGCACACCTCTTGGTGTGCTAAATCACTATTTACTGCTTTCTGTCTGCATTTTCTGTGCTCGGATGCCAAACTCTGTTATAGTCTGCGGATATATTGTACGGATTTATTTAAGATCTAAAAACATCCTTACCTTTTCATGGTGGTGAAAGGCATGATTCCTCTAGATATCTTGTGCCACTCTATATAGTAAGAAACTCAAAAAGATCAATGTGTCAGTGCTATACGAGTTTAACAACGTTGAATCATCACATATAAATACCAGGACATTCTCGCACAATTTCCCTTCTTACGTCGAGCACAGAACATCAGGGGAAGAGATACTCTATCCTCAAATTTGACGGATTCACTGAAAATTATAAGCCTTAAAGAATGTCTTTTAAAGGTTGTTTTCTCCAAAGTAATGGATTAAACACGGTAAATGTATTTATAAATTTGGGCAAAAGCATATTTTCCAATGATTTCCATGGCAACTTCTCAACTTTTTAAAATAGTGGAACAATCAGTAGGAAAAATCCATGGTTTCCATGGCAATGTTCAACGAGTGAATTTAAATACTGAAATAGCCTCCAAAGGGCATCCTTCCTAATAGGTGATCATCAAATATAAATTTTAAGGAAAAATCAACAGTGGCAAGAGGTAGAAAACAGAAAAAGGGGTAAAAAGGAAACAAATTCTCCACCCACGAACAAGCAATCAAATATATGCGAGATCACAGGACATCATTAGCAAACAAGGAATATATTAAGAAACATTAAATATATCATGTATAGGAAAATGTATCTATTTTACATGTGTTTCTAAAATATAAAGTTTGAGGAACACACTGCTAGTTAAATATATACTTCAATATATGTCTAAACATTGCAAAAAGGGTAAAAAAAAAGACATGAAAAAATAGCAGAAGATAAGTCAGATCCTTGTAGATCTTTAATTTGTCCTAATGTTGCAATAAATGTAAGACATTTAATTAGACAATAAACTAACATCTTTATAACATTGGTTATATTGAGCATTTTAAAAACAAATGTGGAGTACCGATATTAAATATGATTGTGAAGAATCTGCAGCACGTACATTTTTATTTAAAAATTATGGATTTGTGTACATGAAATGTCAACAAATATTTACATCTAACGAATGAAGATACGTGTGCCAATTTTATTAAGTTGCAACGTAAAACTCATTAATTAATTACACGATTAGAGTTAAAAAATGTGCAGCTTCATTGTTATAGACCACTTAATTTAAAATAAGAAATTAAAAAATATTGATACGCAAAATAAGAAAACATGACTAAGGATTTATGACACTTATAAGAAGTGTATTAATTGTCTTTTATGTGCTGATGTATAATGCTTCTGTAAGAACCAGCAGTAGTCAACCATCATTGTTTGGTCCCTCCTGCCTTGTTATCCCTACTCCATGGTTTAGATATCCTGGTGAAATCTTTACCATTGTTTGTAACTTCAGATCCTAAGTTCTCGGGAAAGAAGTCGAAATGAGAGTGCAAGAAATGGATATTTAAAGACAATTGGCAGCCAAGATTTTTTTTTAAAGTTTTTAAAAAGACCTCAAATGTGCTGAGCTTAGTTTCCATCTTTGTGATTTCCCAGAAGACCTTGGACCACAGGTGTGCATGAGTTGCATGTAGTGTGCTCCTTCATTTTCAGTTTTTCTTCAAAGACAGGACAATTCTGTAGCAAAACTGAAATTCTGGTCTTTCCTCCCTCAAGTGTTGTTACTCCTGTGTCTTTCTCCCTCCAAGTCATCAGCTTCACCACGTAGGCTCGCTGTCTAGGTGTTCTCTTTGACTCCGACCTCTCCTTCAAGCCTCATGTTCAATCTATTGCCAAATCCTGTCATATCCATCTCAAAAACATTGCGCGCATCCGCCCCTACTAAACGCTAGATGCGACTAAGGTGTTTGTCCATTCCACTGTCCTTTCTCGCCTTGACTACTGTAATCCGCTTCTCAGTGGTCTTACGTGCTCCCAACTTGCGCCGTTACAGTCCATAATGAATGTGGCGGCGAGGCTCATCTTCCTGTCCGCCCCTCCCATGCCTCACCCTTCTGTCAGTCCCTACATTGGCTTCCTATAAAATATAGAGCTCAATTTAAAATTCTGGTTCTTGTCTTCAAATCTCTACATAATGCTGCTCCCACCTATCTATTCTCCCTTATACACAAATATGTCCCGTCTAGGCCCTTACGATCTGCTGAAGACTTACGTCTATCTTCTGTCCGTATTCCCACCTCTGATGCTCGCCTTCAAGATTTCTCGAGGGCTGCACCATTCCTGTGGAACTCGCTTCCCTCCTCCGTTAGATGCTCACCCAGTCTCCACTCCTTCAAAAAATCGTTAAAAACCCACTTCTTCATAAAAGCGTATCAATTAAACTGTTAATAGCTCCTGACTGATTCCTCTTCTGCAACTGTCACTGGTCTAATACTATCCTTACTTTTTTGTGTCATTGTACCCCTCTCCCTCTAGCATGTAAGCTCATTGAGCAGGGCCCTCAACCCCTTTGTTCCTGTGTGTCCAACTTGTCTGGTTACAACTACATGTCTGTTCGTCCACTCATTGTAAAGCGCTGCGTAATTTGACAGCGCTCTATAAATATCATAATAATAATAGCTTCCTGATGATGACCAACAAAGATACCTGCTTTTTGGCATTACTTAGCATTAGAAATTGCTCATTTAAGTGCAAACCCCCTCTTTATTTGGACAGGTTTTCTCTATAACCTTTACAACATTTTTCATGAGCTCCGGTTTTAATGAAAGCAGCTAGAATGTCTGTCTGAGGTTAGGTTATGGTTACAAGCTTTCTTCTCATTGCCAATCAATATTGTCAGCCATGAAAATCAAACCATGTATATATATATATATATGGTATAGGAAGATCTTAACAAGAATCAAAATGACCAATAACAGAAAAATGTGAGGTGCTAGCAATTTGTTAAGGCCATATCTGAAATCAGGGCTTGAAAAATAATTAAAGGTAGATAAAATTGTTTGTTACAAAAGCCTTGTAAAGTAGTGTTATAACTGATTTTTAGTTTTGCAATTGTGATTGCATTGTTTGCAAATTTCTTAGTAAATTTGGAATTTTGGAACCGATAAAATGTTTTCTTTGGAATTGTCAAGGTAGGTAGGTTTTGATCGTTTCTTTTCCATCACTTTTCCTTACCTACAACATATTTACCATTAGATATGGTAGAGGTATAAAATGGCAATATGCAGACCAGACTAAAATGTACCCAAACCTAAGTATCTCGTATAAAGAATTTTTAAACAATAATAAAAAAAAAAATCAAATTTCAAATATCTTCAGCTTTCTTAAGGTCTGATAATGGTTATTGATATATTAGTGAAGGAGAAACCTCTATATTAGATATTGTTACCTTGCCGCTTGTCTCAGCTCCCTGGTGGTAAAGAAATTTTACGCTTTTTTCTTCTACTTCATGGAATGACTGTAAAGCAGAAGAATTTTTCTGTTCTGTTGTCATATCTAATCTCATGTATAGAAAGGGGTTTGGGCCTCATGGGATATTGCATCGCTGTCTGTAACACTTAACTTCTTCATAATTACAGAGACTCACAGAACATGGGGCTGTTTGAGGCTCTTTTAAAATCTAAATGGATAAAATGAAACAATTTATAAGTGAAAAGGAGCCCAATTTATAGATATTAAGAATATTATATACTCTTTTTTTCCCCCCGTTTTTTAATTTTTTTATTTAGCAACGTAGGCGCATATTTTAAGCAAAATGCTAAGTGCGCCAAACTTTCAGAAATGGGAATTACAACAAAGTAATTTATTTTAAAATAATGAAAACATGCAAAATGAAGCTCTGCACTCAAACTCCCACTACTCCTGGGTGGCAACAATGACTATAGTACACATCGACCCCGAAAAAACCCCCCAGAGATATAAGTTACTTGTGCACTTTCCAAAAGCCTATGCACATTTAAATAAACTTGAAAGGCTGTTGGAGCGATACTAAGAAACCTCTTTATTTAAATAGCATAGGGATATGAAATAGTGCACAAGTAAAAATTTTCTTTGTTATTTATTGTATCTATTGGGGCCAATGTGTACTATAGTCATTGCTGCCAACCAGGAGTAATTGAAATTTGAGTGCAGGGCTTAACTTTGTATGTTTGTATTTGCTTTTGTACTACACAGCCTTGTTACATTGTTGCCACCTACCCCATGAGTTCCTTATTAATGGTTGATACGTGTGTAGGAATTTCGAAAAAATACCCCTTTGTGTCTCATTAGAGATTTTACTTTTTAGCTGAAAGAAGCAAGGTGAATTGTTAGTGTAGGACTCACCTAAGAGGTTTTGTTTTGACATGGCAGGTGAGTTTACGCTTAAAAGGGCCATTGGAGCAATACTAAAAAAAAACGCCAGTTGTATCATGTTATCTAGCAATTTAGCTGTTTGAGAAATTTAGACCAAATTTGCTTGTTTAAAAGCAATTCAATGTCACTTTAATAAAAGATTTTTGATCAACTATTTTGGCCTTCATTTTGCAAGTTGGTTGTCTCATCTGAGCACACATCACTCTTTAGTGAATAAATGTCACTTTAACTCAATACACTTTTGAGAGTCTTTACTTGCAGGATGAATGGCACTTTTGCTAAAAGGAGGTTCACATTTTTACCCTAAGCAATGCTGAAACAAAATATAAAAATACGTTTATAAATTTGTTAATTTGATACGTATTTTTTCGGGGTGTTGGGACAGAGCAATGGCTCATAACAATACTGAATTTATATATTTAAACCTGCATTATATAACAAGCTATAGATATATATTTTTAAATAACTGCCCATCCAAAAGAAAGTCCCTTAATGGAACAGACCCACCAGAAAAATCCCAACTGACGAACTCCTCCACCACAGAAAAGTCCAGACACGATAAACAATAAAAAAACAGCAATGGAGCAGACCCTCCTTAAAAGCATGTCAGGAGAACACTCTTAGCATGGAACAAACCAGTCATGGAAAAACCCCACCATCGAATAGCCCAATAAAGGAAGAACACTGTGACGATGTGCCCTTTGCCACTTGTGCTTGGAGAGGACTAATGGCTAGCCTTTTGCCTTGTGACTATGGACCCTGGGGTGTATTGCCTCTTAAAAACTCAATTTGTGCACATTGGATTCTAAAACACTGTGTCTGGCCCTTTAGATCCTATTGAAAAGGATCTGCACTTTTGAACGGGCACTTCGGATATAGCCGAAGTGCCGAAGTAGTCGAAGTGACTGCCATTCGACAAACGAATTCAATTGAACGCATTCAGCTGTGTTTGGTCGTTGAGTTCATGGAACTGAAATCGGATACGCGACGACACGAACACTGCTGAACTTCTGCCTTCTCTGGAACTTCAACACTTCGAATGAAGTCGAACGGTGTTCTACAATACGAACGCCACATTAACAGTACTATTTGCACAAACGGTCCCCGTTCGTGCATTTCAACAGTATTTGAACTCAGGTAAATGGACCGGCCACACAGCCCAAATATCTGAAACTGTTTTGGGCATGAAAATGTGTGTGCGGTCGATCAAAATGGGACTTCCAGCTATCTCCTGAACCACTGGACCAATTCGCATGATTTTTGGATATGTTTGTCCCCTAAGTATGCTGGTTCTGAAAATGTAATGTTTTATTGGGATTGAATGTATAATTCTGGAGTTATAAAAATTATGTAAAAAGTATGTTTTTTGCTTGGAGATAATTGAGTTGATACAGCAATTAACTAAATTATCTCCCAAGCAGAGGGGAGGAATTTTACAGCAATGAATGGGAGTGTTTAACTTTGTGTCTGTGAATGATTGGCTGTTAAGTTTGTGTTTTTGGTGCCCAACAAGGTCCACGTGGGTGGTAACCTAGTGGGGAAAACAGTATAAAAGAAATGCCCCTTGCACTCAATAAAGCAGATCTTCTTACCCTCAACTTGTAGCCTTGTCTCTTGTTGTAGGGAACAGCTATACCAGCTATATCACTGCCAGCTCTTGTAAGAGTT
Source organism: Pelobates cultripes (assembly GCA_933207985.1). Taxonomy (NCBI): domain Eukaryota; kingdom Metazoa; phylum Chordata; class Amphibia; order Anura; family Pelobatidae; genus Pelobates; species Pelobates cultripes. Next base: position 49,405,085 of record OW240924.1, on the reverse strand, counting down.
CCCTTCAGCTATACTCTCTTGGAGGAGAGGCCCAGCTACACTCTATTGGAGGAGAGCCCCAGCTATACTCTCTTGGAGGAGAGACCAAGCTATACTCTCTTGGAGGAGAGCCCCAGTTATACTCTCTTGGAGGAGAGACCCAGCTATACCCTCTTAGAGGAGAGGTACTTCCCATGCGCTCCTGGATGTTGGAGTCCCTGGGTGGGGAGGAGACTACGGCGGATCGTGAAAATTTTTTTTTTTTTACATTTTAGGTATTTTGTTAAAGTTTAAATACGCTGTTGACAGTGCACGAATAATCATAAGGCAAACTTAGACAGTGTTATATACGGGCCTCAGAAACATGAATTTGCTTGGCCCTATTCCTCACGATACCTATGTGAAAAGTAAAGAGAGTCAATTAGAAAACCTGCCTAGGGGTCCTGTGAGATCTTCATTCTACACTGCCTTGAATACTAACACATTCCAAAAACAGAGATGATTGAAATATTTATTTTTTAGTAGAATACATGTTCCATAGTCCCAGTTTTTCACTCCATCAAAAGTACATAGTTGCTATAGCCTCTAATATGCATGGAAAAAAAAGGGAACAAACATCTTATCTAGAGGTGTCCTTACAAAATTGCACAGCTTCCCAAAGGACAAGTCTAATTTAAGTAGAGTTTTTAGGGGGAAATAACCTTAATAAAAAAAAAAAGAAAAAAAGAATAATATAGAAAAGTGTAAAATACTAACATAAAACAACAAACAAAAATAAAACATAACTTTTATGAAGTTATTAGTAGCCATTAGAGTGTGCTTTAACTATGACAATTTTTTGTGTTACCTACTGTAATACATTGTAATGTTACACTAATTTTGTATCATCTTGAATAAAAAATTAGAATTGTAAAAATAGAATGAATTGTCTGCGGAAGAACCATGTTTAGCTCAGCTTTTTTATTCTTGCAAACCATGCAACTGGCAGCGATATGGGTTACCCTTCCAGCATTTGATGTAACCAGGTTTATGAATTTCCCCTGCGGCGTTTATCATTCTGACATGTCACATGTTTCGTCAGTCACATTTAGTTATATTATATAGTATGACTGACAACAAACCCCGAGTGTAGAAGCACAGAATGCTTCATTCGGGAACCGAAGAGATAGTCCTTTGACTTAAACCATATTGTTGAACTCAGAGTTCACTCGCAATTTACACATTTGCATTCTCAGCCAATGTTTTTTACATGGGATATAAATTACTATATTGTTCAAATTAGTGAATAAGTTGGATATAACCTTACAGGATACTTAAAGTGTTTTTTACATGTAAGCAAGAAATCATATTAAGGGAGTTTCAATATGATATAATTCAAAAATATAGATTTTTTTTGATGAAATCAGTTTTCAAGAAGTGGCTTAATTCTAAAAGTAATGAATTGTCATGTTAGAGAGTGCACATTGAATAAGAATAAAATGATATGACATGATTGTTGTACATTTTACTTCCTTAACTGATGCTGAACTGCTCTGAAAGATTGTATATAGAAATCATGTATTTATCATGTTTACAGTAACTGGTAATATGATCTTTAATTATTACAGTCTTATTTTACCTAACACTAGAGTATACATAGTTGCAAGTATTACCAATTTAAATATTGCATATCAAGTATAAAATCCTTTATAATAAGCAAATTGAATGCACAGTGATATATAATAATAATAATAATTGCTGCCAAATTGGACTTCTGATATTAAAATTCTGTTTAGTGGTTATGCTGCCAAGAGTCTAGTCTTTAAGTGACACCTCCATTTTTGTCAAAGAGTTTTGGTGTGACCTCCAGCCCACAGAAACGACTCCTCTTTAGGGGTGATAGATAAGTGCATTGGGCTAGTTTAGGAGCCATCCTGCATTTTTCTCAAAGAGTTTGTGAGCCATGGCAAACTGAAATTGCCCTCTCGTCAACAATAATAGGCTTAGTGTACTAAGGTGGTTTAACCCTGTGCTTCTATCTCGTCGCTGCCATCCACTTTGGACAGAACTGATGTTGATTATGTGAAATTCTAAATTTCACATTATCAAGTAAGCTGAAGATGAAATGGTGTCTGCTCCCAAATAGTTCAACAAAGACCTTTGGGGTGGAACTCGGAGGCTCTTCACAGCATAGCTGATACACTAAGCTGCAGTCATTAATAATTGCCCCTTTAACAAATAAATACATCATGATAAAAATGATACATATTAATATAATACACCTCAGACTTCTGGTAAAATGGGAACAAAAGGTATCTGACATGACCCGGTATAACACACTTTCATAAGAAGAAACTTGTATTCATGAGAAGGAAAGTATTAACAGCTTTCAAAAAAAATATTTTCGATTCAAAAGCTATGTGAAACAAGTATGTAAAATGTCAAACAGCTGTTAAGTTCATTAATTGCAAAGAACCATATAGTTAACATGTCTTATATTCACATGCTGGAACCTGGTAGGAGAATGGACCGAGAAGATGTACTCTCTCCAGTTCTTCTTTACTCTGCATTAAAATATTCTTTATCCCTCTGGGTGTCCAAGGAGCTCCAGCACCTTTTTACTCTCAAACATGAAATAGAGTAGAAAATGGGGACTACCGGATCAGTCACAGATCATATCACCCACGGATATCTTTTGAGTGAGATGTCTGTTTCCATCATTTACTTGCATAACAAGTTTACTTTCATTTGTATTTGCTTCAGCTGTAAAAAGTCTACGTAAAAGTTTTTGTGTTTTGTTATTTTTATTGCGCTAGAACTACTCAGGAGAGAAGAAAATTATAGCTTTGACAGTTTTCTTAAAAGTGCATTTAGATAATGTTTTCTTTCTATATAGATGGCACAGTAAAAGTGGATCTATTATTTAACAAATGGACCTCAAAATCATTTGCAGTTTCATACGTGTCTTTATGCATGGCATTATATTGTCAAAATAATTAATTAATAGGATGGTCCAGAGGACAAGAGGTCACCCATGTAGACTTGAAGAAAGAAAATTTCACCTATGGCAGAGGAGATCATTTTATTTTTAACCACATAAAAATGTGTAATTCTCTGTTTTCTTACCAGAATCTGTATTATTTTTTTAAACAATTTCTTCTTGATGCTTTTTTGGAAAATACAGAATAATAATTAAAATATGTGGTAACATGCTTGTTAATCCACGAGAAATCTGACTGTGGAGTCAAGAAGGATTTGTGTTTTTTCAATTTGTGGCAAAATTACTTTATTTTTATTTTTTTAGTTTTCATAGATATGTGAAATACTGAACTTAATGTACTTTTTTAGTCTTTTTTCAGCTTATATTTCTGTGTAACTAAATTAACTTTTCATAAAAATATATAGATGATAACTGTTCTATCGATCAATCAATTTTTTTATATCTGTCTATTTATATATGTCTGTCTTTCTATTTGTCTGTCCATTTGTCAGTCTTTCTGTCTGTTTGTCAGACTATCTGTTCTCTGCCTATCAATCCCAATCCTTCCTTGCTACTGCACCTGCTTATCTCTCAATTTATTTGCAGTGGTCTTTGTTTTTGATTGAGTATGTCAAACTTTGAAACCCCATCTGTGTGTCATAACTTAACTAAGCTGGATATTCATACAACAGTTTTCAACAACTACTCGAATCACAACAATGCTCAGTCTTGTTACACTGGAAAATGGCACCCCCCCCCCCCATTCACAAACTTTAAAAACCTGTCATTGACTTATACCACTTTCATTTATCCTTTAAATGTGCTTTATTGTTAAAAGAACTAAACTTCCAGTTAATGAGCTTGCTTGAGAAAATAATTCAGTGTTTCTTACAGAAATCGAAAAAATCTGTTGCTCTTCTTAGACACTCAGTAAAAAAATTCACAAATGGCAAAAAATTGCCTGAGAAAAATGTGGGGTTGCGTGAAGTTTAAGACTACCATAAATGTTGTCTGCAAACATTCTTCAGTATGCTAAATCGATAATCTGATACATTGAAGGGATCAGGGGTTCAAGTGGATTATTTTATTTAACCAATCATTAAATCCAAAAGTTGTGGTTAATTTTAGAAATGGTGTAACAGATTAGCATGCACAGATGAGGGCAAATATACATATAACTACAGGAGCTAAAATAACAAAAATGCCATCTGCCTAAATACTACATTCATCAAACTGTTGTGTTATCTTTTTTTTTTTTATGCAAATATGGTAAATTAAAATTTGAACAGTGTGAAATTCATTTGTCAGATACCAAATCCCTGGTGATAAAACGATGGTAAATAATCAATACATTATTTTTTATAATATTTACATGATGACAACATACAAGCCAACTCTTGCTTTCTAAAAATCAGGAACGGGGGGGAGTAAAGAGGGCAGGACTACAATGCTGTTATGTCACTGACTCTGCCCCAAAGGGTCAGACACACCAGGAAAAGGGTGTTACAGCAGCACATTTAGGTCAGACGCTGCAGTTAGTTTTCTTTAAGTGCTCTCTGTGGGGTTTTAGAGCTCTGAACACAACGTGTTTGCATCTAATGATATGTTCACAATATGCTTGTTGGGTACAGTACTCTGGTGCTTCCTTAATTCCTGGGAACTAAATCAGGATGGTGGAAGGACGTGAAATTCCAGATTATTCTGCCAATATTTAAACAGTTGGGAGGCATGTAATTATAATATAAGTAAACCTTTAGAAGACTACAGAGTGACATTAAATGTCAATAAAAAAGTTATTGCATCTGGGTTCAAAGCCATGTCCTGCTGTACTCAAGTATGGAATGGTTAATACACATTATTAACTGCCGTCATGGAGGGAGTTAACATGTTTAGCACTGAATTAGTGAACTGTAATCAATTTACAGAGCATTATTTATTGGTAGATGGATAAAATTATTATTATATGGATCACTGTTCTCCAGTATTGACATGGTTAGATGAGAACAGTTTAAATGAAAATTGACATATATTGTATTATTCTAAATAGAATATTAAATTTATTTCAGCCGAACTGGCGACCACGCAAACCAGTCAAATAAATGGTGGTCACAATGGCATTGTCAGTACAAAGGATCTCCCTTACTGCCCTGCACCTAAAGGAGGTGCTCTGCAGCTCCAATGGAGTGCAAAGGGATAGGTCCAATGGGTAGAATTCCAATGAGTCAAACATCTTCCTGATTGGCTGAACACACTTGTATCCCATGGAGCATGTTCTCTGCATGTCTGGTGACTACAGCAACATGTATTGTTCCCGAAAGCTCACACAACTGTTAATCCATCATAGGATTGCTGCCTGGTTATCATGACAATGCTATGATGCTCTCACTAGGACCAGACTGGAACAAGCAACACAACATAGTGATGGCCACAATATGAGAGCAAGGGTAAGTTAGGGGAGGTATGGAAAAGAGCTATTTATTTGTAGGTGTTAATTACAACATAAATAAGACTACATTATCTATAATCTTTTATTAGGCAGTTACAATAAAAAATATGGTAGGTTTCTAATATATCACTTTCGCATATAAACATCATCAACAATAAATCACATAGTTTGTGGAATATTCTGACTTAATCCAACATTAAAATTTATTGTAAACTACCCTTTCTAGCACACGTGAGGTGTTTAAATATTGCTGTGTAAAAGCTGTAAAGTCAGCTGCCATTGAGCAGCCAATCACTGATTTACTGAGGGCTTGACAACAATCCAGCCGATTACGTTTATGGGCAGTTTATAGGTTCTCTATAAGCCATTTATTTGTTTGAATCAATTTAATTCCTGCTGTCAAAGACTTTATCAAGAGTAAATATATATAAAAAAGCAAAGTGAAAAATATCAGATTTTTCTCCGAACACAGATTTGCGGGATTCCATGCCTTAGTGAACTGGTCTATGTTCGTAGGAATTTCCCCGAATGTAGACCTGCTTTCTTGCACATGATTGCTATTGTTCTTCCCCGAATAAGACATCCTCCTGAAAATTTAATATCAAACCCGGTTTTATTTTTGGGAAAAGATGGTAATAGAAATTTGGCTGCAAATGTTATGTGTGCCAGATTTTCAACTAGCCCCCAGCAAATGAAACGAGTGCAAATATCTCAGTATGTGCACCTTTTCAAGTAGAAATGCTGCATATACAGATTCCAACCACCATAACAACTTCTAAAAGCAAAAGTAGTCATGGTGGTTTGAGTAACCCTTTTAGTCTGATATCTACCCACTTTTTACCTTTTCCCCAGTTTATTATTTGTTGGACACTTCAAACATTACACAGATTTTTTACATTATTTACATAAAACATCTCTACAAAAAATATTCTAATTTTATTCTTTGTTGATACTATTAAGATATGTAGAGGGTGGTGGTGAGACATCAATAGAGTATTAAAATGTAACTTTTATTGATAAAATATAAAGTAGTTTATCATTCCCTAATATTGGGATATGCAAAAACAATGGAGTGTAATAAAAAGAGTAAATATACTAGAAGACAAAACAAAAAAACACAGATACTGGCACTTAACATATAACGTTTGACTGAGAGCAAAACAGCCAAATAGGTACTCCTAATATAGATATGGTGAGTATTGGAAACACAATGTAACTGTTTGAAAAACTCAAAAGTATTAGTATCTATTAACACAACTGTAACGGCACCCCGGGCATAAAAGTGTTAAACCGCCGTTTAGTAGATCTTCCCTTCCAGAGACACAGGCACAGCTACTGCAGAACACCAATCCGCCGAACAGGAAACCATACGAATGCTGTAAACAGCCAAATAGGAAAAACCATACGAATAGGTTTACACTCTTAGCAGTCAAACTGGAACAGCATACAATAAATCCCCCCAAGAATGAGACAAAGCTCCGTGTCGAGGGTCAAGCAGTGAACAGTCAGAGCTGTGGGTTTATTGTGCTTATGTACACATTCTTACACATTAGTACCACCCATAGGGTTTTGGAACACAACCAATAAACACATACAATACACTCAGACACTCCCACACAAAATCCTCCCCTCTGCCTGTGATACAATTACCTTACACAATGGGTAATGTAATTATAACAAGCAGAGAAATACAATTTTTCCACATTATTCATAACTTGAAAAGTATGCATCACATTCACATTTTCAGATTCAGCATACTCCAAATACAAACATTTGTCAAAATCATCCAAATTGGTCCAGTGGTTCAAAAGATAGATCGTAGTCCTCTGTGACCAAAGGAAGCATGGCTTTTCTGCCCAAAACCAGTTCCACAGAGTCTTCTATCCTGGAGATAATTGGGAAGTAATCCAATTATCTCCAAAGACAGAGGCAAAACTCCATTGAACACATGGCAGCAAAAGACAATAAAACACATACAAACATAAAACTGTGCAGCCATTGCACAAAACAGGTACATTCAACATATCCCCAGATAGCTCAGATCTGAGCGAACATTATTACTGAATGGCGCTCAGAGCACACACATACAGTTCAATTGCCATGGAGCCAAAGTTTTTCCTATAGTCTTTCATTATACGAATGGGCTCCATGGCATAGCTATCTGGGGTATCACCGCTCAAACAGGGCAAGCACCAAATGACCCGGCTTTCATGTCTTTGCAGGGGAAAATCAAGCCTTTTAACATGGGGCCATAATCCAAAGGCAAGAGGCGAGCAACCAGGCTTCTCCAATGCAATGTGGCGAGATTGGTCTTGTCACAACAACTCTCAGGCGTCACTGAGTTATTCAGTATAGAGGCTATAATCTGGAGACAATAATTGTTGAAAAAAATATATAATAATCAATCCTAAAGTAGAGGGTTATGGCAGCCCCAATGATCTTTGTACACATAGTTTCATCAATTCTAGGCAGCAGGAAGGAAGGGTGCCATTTGGTCCCTATTACAGTCTGAAATTAGCTGAACTGCTAGTCCCTACATATATGACAGCCAGCACTTGTTCCTCTCATGTTGTAAGCCCAAAGTAACAGGATCAAACAGCTTGTGATTGAAATGGGATAATGTCCCCCCACCCACACACAAAGCTAAACGTTGTATGTGGGAGATAACCAAAGGAGATAAAAATAAAAAAATACAAAATTAAACTAGTCCGAAAAAGATTTCAAGTTAAATCAAGAAGAGGTTTGTGAAGTCTAACAACCGTCTGGTCCAGGAGCCATGTCAGTCTGCACCTGATGCGCATTTCCCCGGCAGCCATTGCCCGGGATCATCAGGAGTGCTTTTTTTTTTCATATCCCAATATTAGGGAATGATAAACTACTTTATATTTTATCAATAAAAGTTAAATTTTAATACTCTATTGATGTCTCACCACCACCCTCTACATATTCTATTCGTATAGGGCTAAAATCCCTTCATATCTTTGTGGTGATACATCTCCACAAATTATAATTATTAGTTGACTAAAGACTGATAGGAAATATCCCTATTTCTATATTGATACTATTAAAGGCTTAAAGGCAAAATATTTGAGATGAGATTTCATTGGCATTTTGTAGGCTGATCACATATACTATCAGAATTCTAGTAGTTAATTTTGTAGACAGAAAGAAAGCCAGTAATTCAGAGAACAACTGAAGAGCTTCACACAGTTCTGTTTAACCTAATACTCCAATATTTATATAGCTCTCAAAATGTATGTTTACACAATTTACCTGAAGATTAAAGATGGTTAATTGCTTTCCAAACAGTTGATCTTGTAATGGAAATGCCAGACTTGCTTTTGCAAACCCTGTTTGCCACTACTGATTCCACCTAAATATCAAAATGTATGTGTCATGGATACGTGATCTAAATCAAATTGCACTGACCAATATTTTCGAAAAATTAGATCCTGAAAAAAATATCCCTCATAATCAAACAGGATAATGTTAGTAAAGGATTATAGAACATATCATGCATTAGAAAATTTGGTGAAATGTACATGATGAACGCTCACAGGGAGGGTGGGAAGGGAGGTAAGAAAGAAATATATATAATTAAAAAAGTAGTTTGATAGTTGACAATTAATAAATCACATTTTATATTGCATTTAACCTATCTCCTCTATATTACAAAATGGTGATCAGAGCACCACTTTTTATTTATTTATTACATTTTCTTTCTAGGAAGAAACATAGAAACATAGAATGTGACAGCAGATAAGAACCATTCGGCCCATCTAGTCTGCCCAATTTTCTAAATACTTTCATTAGTCCCTAGTCTTATCTTATAGTTAGGATAGCCTTATGCCTATCCCACGCATGCTTAAACTCCTTTACTGTGTTAACCTCTACCACTTCAGCTGGAAGGCTATTCCATGCATCCACTACCCTCTCAGTAAAGTAATACTTCCTGATATTATTTTTAAACCTTTGTCCCTCTAATTTAAGACTATGTCCTCTTGTTGTGGTAGTTTTTCTTCTTTTAAATATAGTCTCCTCCTTTACTGTGTTGATTCCCTTTATATATTTAAATGTTTCTATCATATCCCCCCTGTCTCGTCTTTCCTCCAAGCTATACATGTTAAGATCCTTTAACCTTTCCTGGTAAGTTTTATCCCGCAATCCATGAACCAGTTTAGTAGCCCTTCTCTGAACCCTCTCTAAGGTATCAATATCCTTCTGAAGATACGGTCTCCAGTACTGTGTACAATACTCCAAGTGAGGTCTCACCAGTGTTCTGTACAATGGCATGAGCACTTCCCTCTTTCTACTGCTAATACCTCTCCCTATACAACCAAGCATTCTGCTAGCATTTCCTGCTGCTCTATTACATTGTCTGCCTACCTTTAAGTCATCAGAAATAATCACCCCTAAATCCCTTTCCTCATATGTTGAGGTTAGGACTCTATCAAATATTCTGTACTCTGCCCTTGGGTTTTTACGTCCAAGATGCATTATCTTGCACTTATTCACATTAAATGTCAGTTGCCACAATTCTGACCATTTTTCTAGTTTATCTAAATCATTTGTCATTTGGCTTATCCCTCCTGGAACATCAACCCTGTTACATATCTTAGTATCATCAGCAAAAAGACATACCTTACCATCAAGACCTTCTGCAATATCACTAATAAAAATATTAAAGAGAATGGGTCCAAGTACAGATCCCTGAGGTACCCCACTGGTGACAAGTCCAAGCTTCGAATATATTCCATTAACTACAACCCTCTGTTGCCTGTCACTCAGCCACTGCCTTACCCATTCAACAATATTGGAATCCAAACTTAAAGATTGCAGTTTATTGATAAGCCTTCTATGTGCAACTGTGTCAAAAGCCTTACTGAAATCTAGGTAAGCAATGTCTACTGCACCACCCTGATCTATAATATTAGTTACCCAATCAAAAAAATCAATAAGATTAGTTTGGCATGATCTCCCTGAAGTAAACCCATGTTGTCTCTGATCTTGAAATCCATGTGTTTTTAGATGTTCATCAATCCTATCCTTTAACATGGTTTCCATCACTTTCCCCACTACTGAAGTAAGGCTTACTGGCCTATAGTTGCCCGACTCCTCCCTATTACCTTTCTTGTAAATGGGCACAACATTCGCTAACTTCCAATCTTCTGGGACTACTCCTGTTAACAATGATTGGTTAAATAAATCTGTTAATGGTTTTGCTAGTACACCACTAAGCTCTTTTAATAGCTTTGGGTGTATTCCATCAGGTCCCATTGACTTATTTGTCTTTACTTTTGACAGTTGAAATAGAACCTCTTCCTCTGTAAACTCACGTGTAATAAATGACTCATTTATCCTTTTTCTCAACTGAGGTCCCTTTCCTTCATTTTCATCTGTAAATACAGAACAAAAATATTCATTGAGGCAGTCAGCTAGACCTTTATCCTCTTCTACATACCTTCCTTCTTTTGTTTTTAATCTAACTAATCCTTGTTTTACTTTTCTTTTCTCATTTATGTATCTAAAAAATGTTTTATCCCCCTTTTTTACTGACTGTGCTATTTTCTCTTCTGTGTGTGATTTGGAAGCTCTTATAACTTGCTTAGCCTCTTTCTGCCTAATCTTATAGATCATTTTGTCTTCCTCACTCTGGGTTTTTTTATAATTCCTAAATGCTAACTTTTTGTTTTTAACTATTTTGGCCACATCTGCGGAGTACCACAGTGGTTTCTTGAATTTTTTGCTTTTACTGACAAGCCTAATGCAATTTTCTGTTGCCTTCAATAGTGCAACTTTTAAATAATCCCATTTCTCTTGGACTCCATTTAAATTGCTCCAGTCTGATAATGACTCCTCTACCCATATTCTAATTTTAGAAAAGTCTGTTTTTCTAAAGTCTAAAACTTTTGTTTTTGTGTGGTGTGACTCAGTCACTGTTCTTATATTAAACCACACTGACTGATGATCACTGGATCCTAAACTTTCACCTACAGTAACATCTGATACCAAATCTCCATTTGTTAACACTAAATAAGAACGCACAAAGATTTATAGGTTTTATGCATTTTACACAGTTTCACTGTTTTTCTTTTCACAAAATGTGTTTTAGATATTATCACATATTGGAGAAAGTTTGTTTTCTCTACAGTCTCAATACATAAAAAAAAAAGGTACGTGAAGTAAGGGACATATAGAAAAATAAAAGGGATAAGGAACATGTAGGAAAAAGCATATTGATGATAACATATGAAGAATCACAAAAAGGAGAATAGCATTTGGGCAAAAATGGGACCTTGTAGAGAAAATAGTAAAGAGCTACCTCTTCATTGTCTTCTGAGATTGCTTTACAACCTCTACAAAACTGATCCTTGTGTCTACATGTTCATTGTGTTGCCATGACTTATGATGTACTCCTTCTTTGTCCTATGCCTACCTTCTTCTGACTCCATGACCTAACTCACATTATCAGGTCTAGTTATCAGCATGACCAAAGTGGAAAATTGCAAAACCCTACTCAACAAACAATTTAATGTCTCCTGCCATTAGATGTTGGTGAGAATGAATGCACAGGTCAGGGATACAAAGAACATAACGGATCTCTCTTATCTCTGTCATGTGCTTCACTATATACAATGGAAAGTTGCAGAATATGATGTCATATTGCCGAGCTTCTGCTTGAAGTGTTAGACACATGTCAATGGAGCAAGAACTTGAAAACTGGAAAAATTATGCCATAAATCTCCAACCCCCACCCAAAAATGTTTTATTTGTTCATACAGGGTATCACTCTACATTGCATTTAGGGGCACTGTCGCAAATTGGACCCACCCTAATCCCTATTCACCAGTGCCATATTTAAAACCTTCTAGTATAAACAAAATAGTTTTTTACATCGATCATCAATACCAGTGTTTCCCAAACCCATCCTCCTGGTACTCATACCAGTCCAGGATTTTGGGATTACCCAGTGGTGTTTTTATTTTATTTTTTTCTAAAAACACCTCAGATACAACGGGATAATCCCTAAATCATGGGTTGCCTTGAGGACTGGTTTTAGAACCACAGATCTATACCTTGCTATTAAAAGGATTTTGTGAGATTTAGTTATATATTATTATTATTATTAATCCAGCCAACGCATGAACAAGGGGACAGGTTTGTGTTGACAGGAAATTGGCCAACTTGTGTTTGAATGTTTTTTGTTCATTGACTCATCTGTTAATTAGTTCATATTGTTAAAAATAAATAGTTAATAAATGTAAAATGTACATAGACACAAAGTGCTATTCATTGAGAATGAACTGTTTGTCTTCTGCCAAAAGAGACATCAGGAACTGTCAATGGATTTTCAGAATTTGGCTGTTAGACTTTGGCTTGTTCCAGCAGTGTTGGTTGATAACACTCACCTCTACCATCTGTAAGCTCGACAGCCTGATTCAGATCTGCAAGAAGAAGAATTTGGGACAAAACCAGGATTATTCTGACCTGCCAACTCGTTCATTATATTCAACTCTCACAACATACCCTAACCTTAATAAGGAACTACAAAACTTCGCTAATCTCCAACAATAGATTGATTCATGTCAGTATAAGTTTCAGAAAATGTAATGCTTGCAGATAAAAAATATTACAGTTTACTAAATATTACTTTAAATTACAATTAAAAATGCAGAATTAATTTTAGCTTTTATAAAAACGATAAGTTTTTGCATGCAAACACTTTTTTCAAAATATCAGCACCATAAATGGGATGTCAAAGACCTCTGAAATAGACCAAAATCAGTAGTTCTTTTCAATTATAGATGATTTATCAATTATAGCTACTGATGGCTCAAATTTTTTATAAACTTGATAATCTGTCAACTTGGCATGTGACCAGGATGACTGCAAGCCTCTATAATTTCACATGACATTACAATTCTAGGCAACCATTCACTGCTCATCCCCACGACAACGGGATCCCAGAAATAAGCTCAGAGCCTGATTTCACCAGGCACAGTTCCAGTGATGAATTTTGGGTGGACCCTGTTTCCTCCCTGAATTTGAGACTTGATTTGCTTGCTATTGTAGCCTGTCATAAACCGCCTTACTTGTGGAGTCCATTACCACTATCCTCCTACCTGTCGAAGCAGTCTTCTAATGAGTTACCCTCCATACGGAGGTCGCCCCCCTTACATGGCATGCCTCTTCTTGAACCTACGTATCCTACTGCATATTTCCAGTGCTGCCACCACCACCACCACCTACTACCAACAGTACCTCCTACTCTACTACCATCTCTAAAATGCCTTCTTCATTGCTAAAAAGCTCCTTGCTGCCCCTTTCTGTTCCTTGCTGCCCCTTCCTGCTCCTTGCTGCCCCTTCCTGCTCATTTCTGTTCCTTCATGCTCCTTGCTGACCCTCCCTGCTAATCACTGATCCCTTTATGCTCCTTGCTGACCTTTCCTGCTAATTTCTGTTCCTTTCTGCTACTTCTCCTGCTTTACCTTTGTTCTCCTTCTGCCCCTTTCTGCCACTTGATGTCCCTTTCTGCTTATTTCTGTTCCTTCTCCTTTCTGCTCCTTCTTCTACTTTACCTTACTGCTCCTTGCTGACCCTTCCTGTGGGCTGTCTCTCCCCGGCATCCCTCACTTACCTGATCTGTAGGCTGCCCCCCATCCCTCACTTACCTAATCTGTAGGCTGTCTTTGCAGTCTGGGAGTTGCTGGCTGCACACTGTGCTGCTCTCCCCACAGATTCAGTCAGGAGAGAGAAGCTGTAATTAGATGTAGCTTCCTATCCCATCCTCTCTCCATACACAGCGCCTCTCTCCTGACTTTCAACTTACTGTTTGGGACTCTTTGCAAATATTCTTGCAGGGACTCCACCCAAACTAACTGTCACACTTTCTTTTATTTCTTACCAATTTTATCAGGAGCTGACCGGGATAATTGTTGTACAATTAATTTTATTAATCATTTTGGTTATTTTTTAGTTTTATTTTACCTGTGACTGTTTGCTACAGCATTTTGTAATGTAACCCTGACACCCATTGTACTCTTCAGCTTCCTACTAAAAACAACATTTTGAAAAACAAAAAACAATTTTTTTTGCCAAAACAGCTTAAATAGAATATGCATTTAAAAAAGTGCAAAACTCTAAAAATAGCCTTTGGTAAATCGTTTTATTAATGTTTTATTACACAAAATTGCACGACTGATGCCCCTTTCATTTCTCTTGAGAATTCGCCAAACAAAAGACATTTCTCACAAGCCACAAGTGTCGACCGATTTAGCAGAAAACAAGAGCGTATGCCTCAATTTTTTTTTTCCACGATTAAATATTCCAAATCCTATTTACTAAACGGCAGCTTGTTACTTTACAAGTATATTATTTGTTCTATTATAAGTATTATTGACATAATGCCTTATGCTGTTGTACAGCATCCTCTTAAGCCACGTCCTAAAGCTATAAAAAACTGTGAGTGCATATTTTAATTGCATGATATTAGCATTGATATATACAATATTGCATCATCAGAATTCTACAATCTTTTCTTCTTGGTTTGGATCATAGACAGACAACACTTCCCAAAACAAGGCAGTGTGACATCCCAGTCTAAGAAGTCAACTAAACGTTCCTGTTATTGTGTATTTCTGTTGATTAAGCCATAATTATCAAGAGTTCATTTGAATAAATATACAACACCAATGCCTTTTTGTTCATTTCGATTTTCAAGATGCTGAATAATTATATGCAAGTACAGAATTCTTTACTAATGTGTCCAACCTGCGGTCTTGAAACCGTTTGTAATGCGGCCAGTTGCCATTTGGGCTGCAGGGTGGTGAGGGAGACAGGGAATGCCATTACTAACTGTGCTCTTTCTGCACAGCTCTCTCACATGCCCTGTAGCGAGCCAGCAACCAGGATATAACATAATCTCTGCATCACTACTGGCCAAGCGAGGGACCTTGGCAGGAAGAGCCCAGTGAGCCCATCACAGCAGGAACACACAGGCAACCAGGGAGAGGATCCACTCCAGCCCTCCCAGAGCAAGGTGGGGAGCCTGGGTGGACCTCTTAATTACTAAATGTGTGGCATGAATGTGATTTTGTGTATGTCAGTAATTATGTGTATTTGTGATTGTATGGCTGTGATTGTATGTGTGTGAGGCTGAATCACACACATGTGTTTGTGTATGTCTGTGATTAGGTGTGTTTATGTGTGTGTGTGTGTGTGTGTGTGTGTGTCTGCGTGTGTCTGTGTGTGTGAGTATGTATAGGTCTGTTAATTTGATTATATATTTTATGTGTGGCCCAATACAATTCCACTTCACTCATTGTGGCCCGGGGAAGCCAAAAGGTTGGACACCCACATTCAAAAAATACATGTGGATCGCCATTTAAAAAGACTTTGTTCTATTGGTAAGGTACATATATCTGTTTTTTTATATATCGCTGTTTGGTAGTGTGACGGACCGCCAGGCACCCCGACTGGGTACCTCCGCTAATCGATGCTTCCTAGCTGATGCTGAGGACCATAAGCACCGCACCGGACACCATAAGCACCGTAACCCCCAGGAACCGCCGCAACTTTGGTTGGGGTTTCTCGTCCCTACCCAACCTGGACCACATTCCTGGATCCAGGGACTCAGTGGGAAGGCCTCTCCTCCAAGAGAGTATAGCTGTGAAGCTCTTACAAGAGCGAGTGGTATAGCTGTATAGCGGTTCCGTACAATCACGAGACAAGGCTATGTGTTGAGGGTTTAGCAGTAATCGTTTAATGGTAGCCACACTGGGCTTTTATGCAAGTCCCATGCAAGGGTGACACCCACATGGACCTTGTTGGAGACAGGGACACAAACTTACAAACCAATAATAACACCTTTACAATGTAAGGCACTCCCACACATAGCATACAATCCCTTCACTCTGCCTGCGAGATAATTGAGTCAGATACTGTATTAACCCAATTATCTCCAGGCAGAAAAAACACACATTTCTAAAAAGTCCCAAAGGTACCCTAAAACACACAACACCCCCTCAAATGTTACATCCCCTGATAGCCCTGATCTGGGTGACCAACATATCCAAGAATCACCCAGATCAGTTCAGGGGTTCAGAAATTCTATGGAAGTTATTTATTTGACCGACCGCAGGCATGGTCCTATGCCCAGAACAGTTCCAGAGAATCAGGGCTTGCAGTCAGTCTAGTTCGGTAGATTGAAAAAGAACAAACTACCAAACAGAGTCAACCTTGGAGCTTGTTCCCCCCATCCAGACTAATGATCTCACCGAACAGTGCCTTTCTAAGTTGAATAGAAACGAACGCAGGCGATGATGGAAGTCCAGCGGTGTTCAGGAGTTTCTGTGTCTGATTTTAGTTCCATGAGAATCATGCTCAACCACCGCTGCCTGCGTTCATGTGAACAAGATGGCCACTACCTTGTGGTTGTCCATAGGAATTGTGGCCACCCAGATGAACAATTACTGCGGTTAACAAACCATATAGTCCCAATTGCACGAACAGAGTCTGTTTGAAGTATTTTAGCCAGGTCTATTGCAGGGGCCATAGTCACAGGGTAGGAGGCTGGCAACTAGGCTCCTCCAAAAGCCAGTGGCGAGGTAACTTTCGTCAAATGTAGGGTGAACTCCCTGAACATTTTGCTACTGCCAAAAATGTTACACGTTTTTAGAACACTGCCAATACCTATAAGGATATGTTCAACCTACAGAAACATATGCTTTTTGTGCACTGTTTGTACTTTCAAATATGCTCTGATGTGATGTGAGTGCTGTTTCCAGTGATGGACTTCTCAAGTCAACAGTACACAATTATACAAAAACAAGTTGTAACGGATCGCCTGGCACCCCGACTGAGTACCTCCGTTAAAGAATGCTCCTAGCGCTTCCTGAGGACTCCAAGCACTGCAGCAGACACCACAACCACCGAACCGGAGAAGCATATGAATCCTCTCAAGCATATGAATGCTGTAGACAGTTGAATAGGAACCATACGAATAGGTTTACTCTCCTAGCAGTCAAACTGGAACAGCATACAATAAATCCTTCCCCAATAATGAGACGACACTTCACTTTGAGGGTTAAGCAGGAACTCAGGTGCTGGCACACCAGCCTGGTTTTTATTACAGTCTTGCAAATACAGGACCGCCCACAGGGAGGTATAAAACAACCAATCACATCACAGTTACATCCCACATATTCCCTCCCCTTATCCTGAGAGGAAACTCAATTATACATACAGTTAAAACATACTTTCTACCCAACTTTCATAACTCTAAAACCATACATCACATTCACATAAAATTACATATTCACAATCAATCCATTCAGGGGAACAACATATTCAAAAATGGCACAAATCAGACAAGGGGTTCAAAAGTTAGTAAAAAGTCCTTTGTGACTAAATGAAGCATGGCTTTCTGGCCCAAACCAGTTTCAGAGTCTTCTATCCTGGAGATAAGTAATTCAATTATCTCCCAGGACAGACACAAGACTCCATTAAGCACATGGTTGCAAAAAGACACAAAACACTTTAAAATACATAAAGTCACCTTTTACACATAACACACAGACATTTCACATATCCCCAGATAGCTGGGATCTGAGCGCACAAAACTACTGAATAGCGCTCAGATCCTATTCACACAGTTCAATTGCCATGGAGCCAAAGTCTTTAACTACACAAATGGGCTCCATGGCATAGCTATCTGGGTTAACACATTCTCATAAAGTCTGGTCCATAGTCCAAAGGCAAGAGGCGGGCAAGCAGCCCCCTCCAAGGACACGTGGCGAGGCCGGTTTCGCCACATTTCTCCCCTTTACCATCCAGACTAACAGGGTATCTGATCTCCTGCCGGTCAGTGCCCTGGTTAGTCCAGCAACCCACCCACGAAGCACAAACAGCAATACAGCCCACCCACATTAACTGGTTACTACACCTGGATAAAATAGCAACTTGTCCATGTCCAGGTGCCTCACCACGGCTGTGCGGGGGGCTGGTAGACTGCCTTGGTGGGTTGCTGAGTGGGCAGAGACCAGCGGTACTCTGCCCGGGTGCCAGCGCTACCACTGAAGTAGCCTGGTTGGAGCCTGGTTGTGGGAGGGGGAGACCGACTGTCTCCCCTCTGGATACACTGCTCTGTGGCTGGGGGACAGGACCGACCGTCCCTACCCCTGGTGCTGCAAGTGCAGAGACTACAGTCCCATCTGCATAGTTGTGGGGCTTAACATTTCCCCTTGGTGGGTTAGGCTGCCGCTGGAGAGAGGGTGTAACAAGCTCCTCTCTCTGA
Organism: Pelobates cultripes; assembly: GCA_933207985.1. NCBI lineage: Eukaryota > Metazoa > Chordata > Amphibia > Anura > Pelobatidae > Pelobates > Pelobates cultripes. The sequence continues at coordinate 49,386,407 of OW240924.1, read as the reverse complement.
ATTGTAGACTGCCGCTGGGGAGAGGGGGTAACCTGCTCCTCTCCCTGACACTCTCTTTGCTGGTGGAGAGGGGGACCAACTGTCTCCCCTTTCAATATTTTGTCCTGCGGCTGGGGTGCGAGACAGACGGTCTCTGCTTCCTGGGGTACACACTGCCGCTGGGGAGGAAGGACGACACCTTTGGCTCCCTGCGATACACACTGCCGCTGGGGAGGAAGGACAGCACCTTCAGCTCCCTGTGATACATACTGCCGCTGGAGATCTGGGCCGACCGCCCAGCATCCCTGTAGGGCAGGTAGAGAGACCGCCGTCCCATCTCCACCTGCCATCTGTGGGTCCTCCCAGGACCAGTCTGTGAGGTCCCTCAACATTTGCGAGTAAGGACCACCTGCTTCCGCACCTGGCAACTCCGGCTGCTGCTGGGGATCTGGGCCGGTCCCATCTCCACTTGCCTGTTGTGGTTCCTCACAGGACCAGTCTATGAGGACCCCTACTTCGGGTTCTTGCGGCCGCCTCAGGGGGAGACGGCTAGCCTCCTCGGATGCAGCCTCTACTCGGCTGCTGTAACACTCCTTCCGCTGAGCATACTCTCTCTCTTTCGCCAGCCGGAATTCTCGGGCCAGCCTTGTGTTTCGCTCGGCCGCGACCTGGTTCCAGATCACCCGGCGTACCTCCATGGGTAAATCATCCCCATACTGGGCCACTCGCTGCCTCACCTCGGCCATCCAATCATCGCCAGAGCATTCCATACTTGTCTGCTCCAAGTCGCTGGATACCTCTGCTCCCAGGGGCGCTGCACGTGTGCTAGCGTTGCCCTCAATTTGTAACTCCACGAATGGTGTCTCTGAGCTGCTTTACCTCGCCCTAGGACGCCATCCCACCGCTTGCCACCAATGTAACGGATCACCTGGCACCCCGACTGGGTACCTCCGTTGAAGGATGCTCCTAGCGCTTCCTGAGGACTCCAAGCCCTCTGGCAGACACCACAATCACCGAACCGGAGAAACAAATAAATTCTCTCAAGCATTTGAATGCTGTAGACAGTTGAATAGGAACCATACGAATAGGTTTACTCTCCTAGCAGTCAAACTGGAACAGCATACAATAAATCCTTCCCCAATAATGAGACGACACTTCACTTTGAGGGTTAAGCAGGAACTCAGGTGCTGGCACACCCAGCCTGGTTTTTATTACAGTCTTGCAAATACAGGACCGCCCACAGGGAGGTATAAAACAACCAATCACATCACAGTTACATCCCACATATTCCCTCCCCTTATCCTGAGAGGAAACTCAATTATACATACAGTTAAAACATACTTTCTACCCAACTTTCATAACTCTAAAACCATACATCACATTCACATAAAATTACATATTCACAATCAATCCATTCAGGGGAACAACATATTCAAAAATGGCACAAATCAGACAAGGGGTTCAAAAGTTAGTAAAAAGTCCTTGTGACTAAATGAAGCATGGCTTTCTGGCCCAAACCAGTTTCAGAGTCTTCTATCCTGGAGATAAGTAATTCAATTATCTCCCAGGACAGACACAAGACTCCATTAAGCACATGGTTGCAAAAAGACACAAAACACTTTAAAATACATAAAGTCACCTTTACACATAACACACAGACATTTCACATATCCCCAGATAGCTGGGATCTGAGCACACAAAACTACTGAAGAGCGCTCAGATCCTATTCACACAGTTCAATTGCTATGGAGCCAAAGTCTTTAACTACACAAATGGGCTCCATGGCATAGCTATCTGGGTTAACACATTCTCATAAAGTCTGGTCCATAGTCCAAAGGCAAGAGGCGGGCAAGCAGCCCCCTCCAAGGACACGTGGCGAGGCCGGTTTCGCCACACAAGTCCTGCGCTCAAACTCCTTCTACTCTTGCGCGGCAGCAATGACCACAATACACATCAGCTCTAATACAGTAGAAACCAAAGAAAAAAAGTTACTTGCGCTCTTCACAAATCCCTATGCATATTTAAGCAAATGGAGGATATTTAGTTACTCCAATGGCCATTAGGGGTTTGCCCACCTGCCACTTCAAGGCAAGCCTCTTAGGTGGGTCCTACACTTACTATTCACCTTGCTTCCCTGAGCTTCTGGCAAAGATATCGCCAATGAGACAAAGAGGGGTATTTTTCTAAACCCCTACATGCTTATTAACCCTTAATAGGGAACACATGGGATGGGCGGCAGCATTGTAACATAGCTGTGTGATTCAAAAGTGAATACAAATTTAAAAAAAACAGTCCTGCGCTCAAACTCCCACTACTCTAGGGTGGCAGCAATGACCACAGTACACATCAGCCCCAATTACACAATTATAATTATAGAGAAGAAGAATTCACAAATATGTTTTATTCTCAAGTGACTACATGGTGAAGTCGATAATTGGGAATCTAAGATCCCATGAGTATAGCAAGACATTTGTAGAAGACTTTGATTGGTGGACTTGCAGTTCACTCACCACATTTTCAGATATTGGAAGCTGCAGAAATTAACCGTGCATTTCACATTATAAATACAATTAAGGGTTGCCCAACTCTAAGTTCGTAAACTTTAGACCCATTTTTAACTTTTGGAGAATGTCCTATCCAAATAAGTCAGCTACTAATTTAAAAGTTTTTGTGAGGATGTTTAGGTGTCGGAATTCAGGTAAGGGTGCAATCCTTCAATCCTGCATTTCATGGAATGTTGAAAAGCAGCTCAGGATAATGCAGAGCTCACTTTCAGTTACTGTGGGATGGAGATCTGGGTGATAGAGCCTGGATGAAATTTCATGGATGGAGGTTTTCGACAACTCTCATAACATGTCACACTTTATATTGCTAAATGAAAATAGCTATAAATACATTTAAAGGTGGTATTGGAACCCTGTTCCATATTTACCTAGTTTCTCTACTTTGTGTTTTTAGGGCAGTGGCTCTAGAGGTGCATTCTTCCATATCTGGTGGGTATGCAATAGGATTGTTGTCCCAAGGAAGGAGGTTTTTCGCATTCTTAATCCCTTATTTTGACTAAATGTTTTCCCTGGCCTTGGACTGGCCCTGCTTGGTCCCAAACCCATGTCCCAACGTTTGACAGAATCACTTCTGAAACTATCTTTAAAGAACTGTACAGTGATGTGACTGTGTGTTGCATATAGCTGGGAAACGACTGTCCCTGATATTGCAACAGTTTTAATTTAATTTGCTCCATGGAGGAAATGCCTGCTGATCTATTGGATACTCTCAATGCACACAATAAAATCTGGCTTCCATGGTACATAAGTACAATTCCTAAATATGAGATGGGAAATATTGTTTGTTTGTGTGTGTGTTTTTTACATTTGTCTATGTTATTGTTGTCTACATATGTAAACTCCTATACACCCTACAACTACTTATGCATTTTGTCTGTGTCTTCAGTTCTGTCTCTGTCCTAGATTCTTTATATATATATATATATATATATATATATATATATATATAGTCTAATTTTTGTTCCATTAAAGAGTCAACTGTTTTTCAGGTGTATGACTACTTTTTAACGATTAAACAAAAGAAACAAAAAAGGAGAGAAAAAAATAAATAAAAAAAGAGAAAAAGGAAAGAAAAGAGATAGTAAATAAATATATAAATTAAAACAAAAACATGTTATAATGCATTACATTGCAAGGAGAGAGCAAGGTCCATCACCCACATCTTCAATCATCTTTATTATATTACAGTATTGTTTCTTGGATGTATGTTAGTTCTACCATACTAACTATAAAGCTCTATATAGTGTGAAAGGCTTTATTGTACATTATGTTGTTACAATGATTATTTGGCTCAGGAGATGTTATTATTTCTATATTTTTCTATATTAATATGTATCTCTTTCCTACCGTTACTGCATACGCTTCATCATTTGTGATTCTTTGTAAACTATTTTGATTAAAAAAATATATATATATATATATATATTTATATATATAAATTATTATTAATTATTATTATTAAAAATACGAATTAATTATATATATGGAAATGGGGTGGACACACCATTGTCCATTTTTCCCAAAATGTGACCATTCCCACCACCCACGGCCCTCGTGTGGCTAAAGACTCCAAGCCCTTAAACATATCCTAATTAATTAAAAACAAATCTTGCATGCCCCTTCACCCTAATTATGGTGAAGGGTGCCAAATAAATATAATGTTCGTATCTAATACTTGTAATATATATATATAAAAGTTACCATTATACATATTCTTTCTTCAGCTCCAAAAAGGACAAACAAAGCATTAATTGCAAATGCTATTTTTAAATATAAAAAAAATCCCAGATTTAAAATAATAATAATAATAATAATAATAATAATGTGACACTAGCAAAATTAATTTATGTGAACCCATAGAGGCCTTTGTACCGAATGAGTTTGCGTTGCAAGAAAATCCCTTATAAGGGCTTTCCCTGTAAGCCAACCTATCAGAACTCTCTGTGAGGCATGACTCGTTCCTCTCAAAACTTTCATAGAAGCATTTACCCTGGAGAACAAAGCAAAATAATAAAATAAATAGAATTGTTTAGTCAGATGTATTTGCAGTGCAGCTGCATAGTCTATGATATTAACATTTACTGTGCGATCCCTTTTCTTATAGGAATGTATTGCTGTTTTGCTCAGTACAGCATATACTTGTGATCATATCGTGATTTTGAGACATTACTCTGGAACTCAACCACACGTTTCCCTCGAATGAAAAAAAATAATTATACTTTAACTTGTTTGTAAAAGTCCTTATACTTTAATAATGATGGTTTCAATCATGTAGTACTTTGAGTAGATATTTTTCCTGATGCTTCTAAAGTTGATTACTTATCTGGATAATTAGACTGTATCAGTAAGGAACCAGATAGTAGAAATCCGATATTAATCCATCTCTCGTAATAGTAACTCAGAGCCGCTGATGCGTGGTAAACAGCCTGGCCGATATAATCCTCGTACAACATTCAGCATCAACATTTCTCATTTATTTTCAAAAATGGCTTGAGACAAACTATCAATGTCTCAAACCTAATTTGGTCTTTAAATCAAAGAATATTAAAAAAATAAATATGGAAAAGGAAGATTATGTAGATTTTATTTGAGAATTGTTGATATCCAGCATGTGTTATTCAAAGAGGTTTATTTGACCATTCCTGATGTATTGTTTGCAAATTATTTGTTTATGTTTTTATTTTATTATTGTGACGAGACCAATCTCGCCACTGTGTATTGGAGGAGCCTGGTTGCCCGCCTGCTGCCTTTAGACTATGGCCCCATGTTGAAATGCTTGATTTTCCCCTGCAAGGACACTTGCCCTATTTGAACAATGATACCCCAGATAGCTATGCCATGGAGCCCATTCGTATAACGAAATGTGAAAGACTTTGGCTCCATGGCAATTGAACTGTATGTATGTGATCTGAGCACCGTTCAGTAATAATGTGCGCTCAGATCTGAGCTATCTGGGGATATGTTGAATGTACCTGTTTTATGCAATAGCTGCACAGTTATATATTTTTATGTATTTTATTGTCTTTTGCTACCATGTGTTCAATGGAGCTTTGCCTCTGTCCTTGGAGATAATTGGATTACTTCCCAATTATCTCCAGGATAGAAGACTCTGTGGAACTGGTTTTGAGCAGAAAAGCAATGCTTCATTTGGTCACAAAGGACTACGATCTATCTTTTAAACCACTGGACCAATTTGTATGATTTTGACGTATGTTTGTATTTGGAGTATGCTGATTCTGAAAATATAAGTGATGTGAATGTGATGCATACTTTTAAAGTTATGAATAATGTGGAAAAACTGTATTTCTCTGCATGTGATAATTACATTAACCCATTGTGTAAGGTAATTGTATCACAGGCAGAGGGGAGGATTTTGTGTGGGAGTGTCTGAGTGTATTGTACGTGTTTATTGGTTGTTTTACAAAACCCTGTGGGTGGTACTAATGTGTAAGAATGTGTATATAAGAACAATAAACCCACAGCTCTGTCTGTTCCTGCTTGACCCTCAAAACAGAGCCTTGTCTTGTTCTTGGGGGGATTTACTGTATGCTGCTTCAGACCGACTGCTAGGAGTGTAAACCTATTCGTATGTTTTTTCCTATTCGGCTGTTTACAGCATTCAAATGGATGCAGTTCGGCTGTTTACGACATTCATATGGTTTCCTGTTCGGCAGATTGGTGTCTTTGGTAGCTGCCTGTGTATCTGGAAGGGGAATATCCTCTAAACGGCGTTTAACCCCTTTTATGCCCGGGGTGCCGTTAAAATTATTATTATTTTCTTTTATTTTTTGCTTGCTTGCTTATTTATTTATTTATTGAGTATTTCAGCAGTTCTGAAATTAATATTAATAGTTTGCACTTTTCTTGCTATTTTAATGGGAAGAGAGATAGGAAAAACAGGAAAAGTAATCAAAGAAAAAAAGTGAACATTATTCTTCTAAACTAAGTTCTCTGTGATTCAATCTACATTTATATTTTATTCCTGTGCCAAACTGTAATCCATAGGAAGATGGAAACAATGATTTTGAACACAAATATAATTAAATTGGCCAATCTTGTCTGCTCAGTACCTATAAAAACAAAATAATTCAACTCACTACTTTAAATATGTACTGTGCTACTGGATTTAGCGCTGAGCACATTTTTCCCCCTTACCATGCCTGAGAGGTGTTATGTTGTAAAACTTTTGTGCTATGATTTATTGAAGTGTTAAGTTATAATATTTGTACAAATCAGGAGAAAACACATTTTAAGGTAAATAAAAAATAAATTGATTTGATGGGTATATTGATAATTGATTGATAATTGAAATATTGTAATCATCACTTCCTAATTCCATGGACTCACTGTATATGCAATTTTACTGCTAATGGAACTGAGAACATGAATGAGCCCATCAGCTTTATTTCACAAGTATATTTTGCCAGGAATATGCAATATAGTACAAAAATCTCCGGAACCTGGGAAGTGCCATAATTCACTTTTTCATACTTAGAAATGATCTAGAAATTTGTTCAAAACAATGTATTTAGCCAAATGTCTGGTATTTCATCACCCAACTACAACCAATTGCTTATACTGCAAGAAGTTAGATTGTCATAGATGGAGAACAACTATTCTGAATTTATTCATCTTAAATTTGTGGTGCAGGCAATAAGTAGACTCAATACAGAACATTGTAGTAAGTTTGTAAAGCCTCGTTAGTCTTTTAGCAGAATTCTTTCAGTATCTTTCTCAAACTCTCTTCTAATACCCTTCTGCAGAAAATGGCTGGCCAACATGGACTTGGTTGGCAGAGAAGGGTTTTGCAGATCGCTATTTTCTAACAGTTACTTTAATCTTTTAACTAAGCAACAATATATAGGAGGCCTACATAGGGTAAAGGGTAAAGGTTAGGGTAAGGGTAAAATTAGGTTGGGTTAAAGTCTGTGTGTTAAAACACAAGGAGGGTAGGATAAGGTTAGCTAGGAGGTTAGGATTAGGGAGTATGTAGTTTTAGCTATGGAGACTTAGTGTGACAGAAATTACGGACCCAAGTATGTTGAACATGATATTTCCTTAGGCTTAAGGCTCCGTAACCCTAAATCTTCCTTAATATTAAACAACTCCTTATCCTAAAATTATGTAAAATTGGGTTAAGGTAAAGTCTGTGTGATAAAACTCAAGGAGGATACGGTCAGCTATGAGGTTAGGATTAGGGTGTATGTGGTTGTAGGGGTACTTTAGGTTAGGCTTATGGTGGCTTTAGGGTAAGAGTAAAATGATGTTTTATGTTAGGTGACTTATGGTTAGGGCGTACATAGATTAGAGAGCGTCTGTTTTTAAGATGCTAAGGAGGCTGAGTTTGATAGAAATTAGAGACCAGGGTATGTTGAACATAAATTATTTACTTTGGCCTACGCCTCCGTACCCCTAAATCTTCCCTAATCTTAAACACCTTATTACCCTAAACCACTAATATTAATTTCAAGTGCACCTAAACTAACTGCATAGGATACATTGTTGGACCATGCTTTATTACAGCACTGTGTACAGCAATCTGTCTGGGGCTGTAATGATGTCTAATATTATAAATGACACCATAATGACACCCTAGTCTTGTTAATGCTATAATGATACACAACTTTGTTATTTTCAAAATTTCATTTTTATTGAATCATTGAATCAAGTGGACCCCATAAAAAATGTATTTCCATTTTAACGATTTTGTTCTAGATGTTTTAAGCCATTTTTCAGCTCTCTGTTTCCTTATTAGACCGCATATTGTTACATAATTCAATATAATGCTGAACCAGCATTAGCTACATCCAAATTTGCGGCCAAGGCTTTCATTTCCGCTGTACAAGTTACTATCGTTTCATCTGGTGGCCGTGGTGAATGTCAGTTCTGAGCAAGCAACTATCACGTCCTTTTATGTGAGCGATAGGCTTATATAGACAAATTCACAAATGCTTGTTTTGGCAAAGTGACGGTTGCTAATGAAATGCGAAGACATTGCTCCCCAGGTGTCCAAACCACAAGGTACAATGTGAGAAAATAACAAGATGGCAAAATGTGTCTGGTTTTGTACAGTTATGGTTTTGTATTTTCTATGTCAATACTAAACATTTCAGCTGCAGTTGAGAAAAAAGTTTTATTATGTTTATTATATTATTTCTACTAACAGTGACATATTATGGACTATATTGAATGCTGATATCCATACGGATCCATACGGATATCAGCATTGGAATTAAAATTTAGTTAGCATTTGTTATCGGTGTTTACTTCGTCATTATCCGCCTTAACTCAGTTAACATTTTTGTTTCTGCTTCCCTGTTTTGTCAAATATCTTGTGAAATTTTCCAAATAATGCTTGTTTTTTTTCATTAAGGTGCTACAGAAAGGCAAAAGAGATTTATAATGAAAACTTGCTGCAGAAAAACAAAAAGTCGAGGCAATCATATTCACGTTTACCAGAGCTGTGCACTTGCTCTCCGTGATAATTCTGGCATGTTTCCCCCTTGTGATGTAATGATGAATTTCTTTACACCTGATGTTTCACAATGATGTAACATAGGGACATGCACAATATATAAATACAGAGCTAGATTAAGAGCCCATTGGGCCTGGTACTGACAATTATGATGGGCCTAATTACCGAATAGTATCGACAGAAAACACTAAAACAGTCGTAGCCCCAATCGTCATGTATCTGGTGGAGGTGGTGCTGGAGGGAAACTCACAGGATATAGCTATAAGAAAAACACATACCCTGTGCTAATCTCTCGCTTTCATCATTCAAGTAACTCCATACCGTATAACAGCAGTGTCTGGTGAAGCAGGATTTCGGTGGGTGGGGTATAAGGGTGTAAGGGCATGCCCAATAAAATTTGCCCAAAGAATTAGGTCAGCCTGGTGAGAATGCATGTCAGGCTGCCTGCCAATCATGCAGGATGACCAACCAAGGGCATACTGTACAGACAGCACCCTGAGCTTGGCATAAATATGTCTAATTATGCGCTAGGTCTATGCTTTCTAAGGATTGTCCCCTAGCACTCACCTGTCCCCTCCTCTCCTAACTTTCTTACTAGCAGGCAGAAGTTCCTGTTACACATCTGGGACAGAGAAAAGGTGTATGTAGTGAGTGTAAAAGAAAGGGAACATGCCACTGAGTTAGAGAGACTGAAGCAGCAAGAGCATTTACATAGTGCGCAGAGTCAGCTTAACCTTAACTAACTTCATTGTCAGCCAGTCCACACAAGTTTTGTTTCCCTACATCTACATGGGAAGATGTACACCAGCCCCTATAATCCAGCCCTGTATATATATATATATATATATATATAGTGTGAGCCTGAAATTGTGGGTGGGGTTATTCAGCATATAAAGCTTTGAACACCTTCCCCTTACCTACCGCCATATCCTCGAAGTTGCCCTCCCACCTCTACCCCTTTTTATATCAATTACAACTGGTGGGCCCTTTTTATTCCAGGCCTAATCACACCACAACCGGCTTTTACTCATACGATTATTTTCCTATTCATACTATAGATATATATATATTTTATATTTGACCTAAAGTTCCATATTGGACATATAAATTATGTTTCCACAACGATCCCAGAGTTCCTAGCTTGACATGCAAATGAGTATTCTCTGTCGGGTTTTGACTGGGTAGCAAGATCCTGCATTCTGCATACAATGGAGTCATGGGCCTCAGGGCAGGAAGTGAAAAATGTAGTCTAAAATCAGCAATCATTTCCAAAGAAGTGATTACTATGGGCATATTTGGTACCAACGAAAAAACTAAAATCTGTGTTTATTTCAGGTAGTGATTAGACTGAGCTATTCGTATTTATAAATGTCTATGTGGTAAATAGTAGTCAATTGTTTCCTGTATCATGAGCATACAGGGTTTGTGAGCTGCAGCCTCATAGCACAATTATTCTGATGATTAAAAGCAACTGAAGGTGTATTGGGATGGCTCCTAGCAGAGTGGTGAGATCAAACATTGATGTTTGCAAGTGTCCCGTGGTATCTGGCCATTACTTCAAATACACCCTTCAACCTTTTTTGTCAACTTCATATTATTACCTAAGATTGTAAGCTCACAAGTTATCTTCCTAAGCACTTTGTATAAAAGTACTGTATTGGTTAGATTGCAAGCTCACGGGCAGGGTCCTCTGTTCCATATGTAACAGCATGTGTTCATGGGGTTATTACATGTATTATACAGCACTGTGATGGGTATAGCTGCACTGTGGCACTTTAAGATAGTGACTGTGCCTCTGTAATTTCGACCAGCTAGAGGGAAGTGACAGCTGGTCACCTCCCAGCTTCATAAAGAGAACACTGTGTGGGAGGAAGGGAGGAGGCCAGGGCCGGACTGGCCCACCAGGATACCGGGAAATTTCTAGTGCGCACCAGCCCGCTGGCCGCACGGCGCAAGGGTGACCGGCAGGAGGGGATGCGCTCCCCTCCTGTCGGTCACAGAATGTAGTGTGGCCGAGCAGGTAACGTGGCCCTACTCTGACAGGAAGTGTTCACAGAGAGCACATAACTTCGGGGGTGGAACTAATGGGACACAGGGAGAGCTGGGGGGGAACTAATGGGACACAGGGACAGCTGGGGGGACTAATGGGACACAGGGAGAGCTGGGGAGGGAACTAATGGGACACAGGGAGAGCTGAGGGGGAACTAATGGGACACAGGGAGAGCTGGGGGACTAATAGGGACACAGGAGAGCTGGGGGAGGGAACTGTGGGGACACAGGGAGAGCTGGGGGTTACTAATGGGACACAGGGAGAGCTAGGGAAACTAATGGAGCACAGGGAGAGCTGGGAACTAATGGGACACAGGGGAGAGCTGAGGGGAACTAATGGGACACAGGGAGAGCTGGGGAGGGAACTAATGGGACACAGGGAGAGCTGGGGGTTACTAATGGGACACAGGGAGCGCTATGGGGAAACTAATGGAGCACAGGGAGAGCTGGGGGGAACTAATGGGACACAGGGAGAGCTTGGGGGAACTAATGGGACACAGGGAGAGCTTGGGGGAAACTAATGGGAGAAAGGGAGAGCTGAGGTGGGGGAAACTAATGGGACACAGGGAGAGCTGGGGGGAACTAATGGGACACATGGATGGCTTGGAGGGGGATATAAGAACACATGGAGGAATGGGAAGGGGGTATAAGGACACATAGAGGGCTGGGAAGGGGTATACGGACACATTGACGGCTGGGAGGAGGGTATAGGAACACATGGAGGGCTGGAAGGGGGCAAATGGGACACATGGGGACTGGAACGGATGGCTGGTGGGACACATAGGGGCTCATGGGACACATGGGGTGCTACTGAGACATATGGGAGGGCTAATGAGACAAATACAGGGCTGGGAGGGGATATAGGGACTCATGGAGGGCTGGGAGGGAGGGCTTGTGAGACACATGGAGGGCTAGGGGGGCTATATGCATGGAAGGAAGTCTAATAGGACACATGGAGGGCTGGGGCTAATGTGACAAATTTGGGGCTACTGACACATGGAAGACTGGAAAGGGTGGAATGAGACACATGCAAGGCTGTGAGGTAATGAGACACATGGAGGGGCTGGGGAGTAAAAATACACAATAAGTGTGGGGAGAAAGAGACAGAGGGGTTGGGAAAGGGGAACAGGATACACCAGGCCCGGACTGGCCATCAGGCACACCGGGCAAATGCCCGGTGGGCCGCGGTGGCCATGGGCCGAGGCCGGCAGGGGAGGTCTCAGGATCTCCCCTGCCGGTCTATTCAGGGCCGGCACTATCCGAGCGCCGGCCCTGCTGTTTGCCATGGAGGGCTGGTGGGGAGATCAAAGATCTCCCTCACCGGCCCATTTAAACAGACCTGCGGCTGGGGAGAGAGGGAGAGGACCCGGCAGAGCTCTATCTTGTAGCTCCGCCCGGTTCCTCTCGCGAGATCCGGCGGGTTGCCATGGCAACGCGCCAATCTCGCGAGAATGAACTCTAGCCCTCAGGCTAGAGTTCACTCACCACTGGACCACCAGGGATGATGTCACCGTGCTGGTCCCCCTCCTCCCAGCTACCACGTGCCTGTCCCCCCCCTCCCAGGCTAAAGGTAAGAGGGAGGGGGGGATTTAATGCCTACTTAGTTTTTTATTTTTATTTCTTTATTTACCCCCCATAGTTTTTTATTTCTTTATTTACCCCCCACACACACACATTTATACACAGCACTCTCACACATCACACTCTGCACTCTCACACATCAGACTCTGCACTCTCACACACATCATACACAGCACTCTCCCACTCAGCACTCTCACACTCATCACACTCAGCACTCTCACACACATCATACACAGCACTCTCCCACTTAGCACTCTCCCACTCAGCACTCTCACACACATCATACACAGCACTCTCACACTCAGCACTCTCACACACATCATACACAGCACTCTCACACACAGCACTCTCACACACATCATACACAGCACTCTCACACACATCATACACAGCACTCATACACCAGGGCCGGACTGGGAAAAAAATTAGGCCCGGGCATTTTTCAATTGGAGCGGCCCCCCCAAAAGGGGGCGGGGCCAGAAAAAGTGAGCATGTTGGTTCAATGCGCAGAGCCCCGCTGAAGAGCTCTAGCATTAGAAAAAGGCCCTGTATTTGTTCTGCGCAGCGCAAGCAAATGTAATAACATGCTTGCGCTGTGTTTGCTTTTAAATTGTCTCTGGTGTCTCCACAAGTGGGATACCAGAGGACAAAAGGACCAGGAAAGTGTATGGTGCATGTGTTTGGCGCCTGCTTGTGGGATTGCCTGTGTGTAGAGTGTGGTGTGGTATTGTGTAAATAGGTGTAATATGTGTGGTGTAATATGTGTGGCTAGGGGCTGTAGAGAGTGCGTGTATAGGGGCATAGTGTTATAGGGGATGTAGCGAGTGTGTGCATACGGGCAGTAGTGTGTGTCTATAGGTGACGTAGTGTGTGTCACTTATACACACACACTACTGTGTGTAGAGAGGGTGTGTTTAGAGAATGTTGTATGTGTTTGCTTACAAGGAATGTAGTGTGTGTGTAAGTGGTGCAGTGTGTGTGTAAGAGATCTAGTGTGTAAAGGACCCAGAGTGTGTATAGAAGATTGTGTGTGTGTGTGTGTGTGTAGAGGATTAAGAGTGCATATAGGATAAGGGATCTAGCGTGTATCTGGAGCGTAATGTGTGTAGTGGTGCAGTGTGAGGGGTGCTGTAGTTTGTGTGTATGTATATATATATATATATATATATATATATATAGCAAAAAACAGGATGCTTGGCACTCTCCTTTAAGTAATAAGAAAGAACTAATAGCCTGGGTGCTATATCCCAAACGTCAGAAATATACAAAAATCAAAACTGAGGATGCACTCACAGGACTTGGTTAAAGTGAAAAAAGGGACTTTTAATTATTCCATGTGAATGGAAAATTGATATTTCTGTACATTTCACATGGAATAATTAAAAGTCCCTTTTTTTCACTTTAACCAAGTCCTGTGAGTGCATCCTCAGTTTTGATTTTTGTATATATATATATATATATATATATAAAAATATATTTGGACGTATTGTATGTGTGAGGTGCGCAGCGTGTTTGTGTAAGAGGGGTGCTGTGTGTAAGGGTGTTTTTATCTGCTGTCACATTCTGGGTTTCTAATTTTATTTGTCTGTTAACTCACTGAGGGTTATTTTATATAATATATATGTGCTGTATATGTGTGGGAGTGAGGGTGCTGTCTGTCTGAGGGTGTTGTGTGTGTCTGTGGGGGAGCTGTGTGTTTCTGGGGGGGCTGTTAGGGAAATTATTTTAAATATATATTTATTTTATGAATTATTATAATAATTAATTATTATTAATAATTAAAAAAAAAAGTTATGTCCCCCCCCCCCCTCCCTTCAGCCTGGGAGGGGGAGGGAGCCATTCTGCCTGGGAGGGGGAGCCTTGAGGGGGAGCCATGCTGCCTTCCCTGGTGGTCCAGTGGTGAGAGTGAACTCTAACCTGCAGGTTAGAGTTCACTCTCGCGAGATCTGAGCGTTGCTGCTTGTAAGAGCTCCGCCGGGTCCTCTCTCCTCCCTCCCAGCCGGCGGCCGCATGTAACAGTTCCTGTGGGCCGGTGAGGGAGATCTTTGATCTCCCTCACCGGCCCATGGAGGAACTATGCAGGGCCGGCACTCGGATAGCGCTGGCCCTGCAGGGGCCGGCCGGGGAGATCCTGTGATCTCCCCTGCCGGCCTCGGCCCCACGGCCATCGCGGTGGCCAGTCCGGGCCTGTCATAGACTCATCACACTCAGCACTCTCACACACATCATACACATCATACACAGCACTCTCACACACATCACACTCAGCACTCTCACACACATCATATACAGCACTCTCACACACACATCACACTCTGCACTCTCACACACATCATACACATCACTCTCACACACATCATACACAGCACTCTCACACTCTGCACTATCACACATAACACAGCACTCTCACACACAACAAACACAGCACTCTCACACACAACACACACAACACTCTCACACACAACAAACACAGCACTCTCACACACAACACACACAGCACTATCACACACATACACAGCACTATCACACACCACACTCTCACACACAGCACTCAGCAATCTCACACATCACTCTCAAACACATAACACTCAGCACTCACACTCAGCACTCACAACACTGTCACACACATCATACACAGCACCCACACACACAGCACCCTCACACAAATCAATCACATACAGCACCCACACATACAGCACCCTCACACACACACAACACCCTCACACAGCACCCACACCTCACACACAGGATCCATCACACACACATACTGCACCCCTCACATACACACACAACCCCCCGATACACTGCATCACACACATACACAATACTTCCAAACATATTTATATAATATATATATACACATATAAATATACACACAGCACCCCTCACACACATACACACACAGCACCCCTAAACACATTTATATAATATATATACACATATAAATATACACACAGCACCCCTCACACACACACACACACACACACAGCACCCCTAAACACATTTCATTCCAGACACACACTAGATCCTCTACCCAACTCTGGATCATCTACACACATACACACACTAGATCCCTATATACACTCTGAATCCATTATATACGCATGCTCACTAGATCTCCCATACATATTCTGGGTCCTTCAAACACACACACTCTGGATCCCCTATACGCACACTAGATTCCTTGTAAGCAAACACATACTACATTCCCTGAACACACACTCTCTACAAACACTACATCACCTACACACACACACACACACACACTATAGCCTGTATGCACACACTTGCTACATCCCCTATACACACATTCTCTACAGCCCCTAGACACATATGCATTACATTACACCACAAACACAACACGACTAAAACCGACCTTATTACACAATACCACACCACGACCAACTCACTCTGCACACACGCAATACCCCAAGCAGGATACAAACACATGCACAATACTCTTTCCTGTCCCTTTTGTCTCCTGGTATCCATTTATAGAGACACCAGAGACAAGTTGCAAGGAAACACAGTGCAAGCATGTTTTTAAATTTGCTTGCACTGTGCAGAACAAATACAGAGCTTTTTTCTCATGCTAGAGCTCTTCAGCAGAGCTCTGCGCATGGTCTGCCCTGGAAGAGCATTGAACGAACATGCTCACTTTGAGAGGGGGCGTGTTTGTCATGAGTGATGACAAAACACACCCTCTCTGCCCCGCCCCCTTCTTAGTGGGCCGCTGTGATAAAAAAATGCCCGGGCCGAATTTTTTTCCCAGTCCGGCCCTGGGATACACACACAGAGGAGCTGAGGAAGACGAACAAGAGACACACAGAGGGGTTGGGAAAGGGGAGAATGAGACACACAGAGGAGCTGTGGGAAAAGATACACATAGAGGTGCTGGGGCCTGGGAACTCTCAGAAGGACTTGAGAAAGGGAGAAAGAGACAAAGGGGCTGGGGCTAAGAGACACATGAAAGGGGCTTGGGGGAGAAAGACACAAATGCATCTTCACTTATGTCTCCTGCTCTCAATGCAATTTGGAGTCGACAAGTGAGAGAAAGACTTAATGGGACACTATAGTCACCAGAACTTCTACAGTTTAATGTAGTGGTTCTGGTGTCTATAGCTTGTCCCTGTATGCTGCGCACTGTAAATGCTACCTTTTCAGAGAAAAGGCAGTATTTAGATTGCTGCCTAGGAACATCTCTAGTGACAGTAACTCAGACGGCCACTAGAGCTGCTTCCTAGTCCAGTGCTGCACAGTGTGCAGCACCTATGGTGAGCATCTCCACGCTCTGCATGGAGGCACATGGAGGCGCTGAACGCTCCCTATAGAGATGCATTAATGCAATGCATCACTATGAGGAGATGCTTATGGGTGCAGTGAAGTGCAGCATTTTGCCACACATGCGCAATAGTCTCCCATTGCTTTCCTATGGGAATTAAATTGGCGTTGACTGAAATCATCCAGTTATCAGCCAAAGTGAAGAGTACAATCTTGTTACTTCAAAATAAGCAAGAGAGCATCATTTTTTTTACTGCTGTGCAATAACATACATTCACAATTTCAGTGAAATTACAAAACTTTCCTTAAAGGACCACTGTAGTGCCAGGAAAGCATACTCGTTTTCCTGGCACTTTAGTGCCCTGAGGGTGCCCCCACCCTCAGGGACCCCCTCCCGCCCGGCTCTGGAAAGGGGAAAAGGGGTAAAACTTACCTTTTTCCAGCACTGGGCGGAGAGCTCTCTGCCTCCTCTCCTCCTCCGTTACGCCCCGCCGGCTGAATGCGCACGCGCGGCAAGAGCTGCGCGCGCATTCAGCCGGTCTCATAGGAAAGCATTTACAATGCTTTCCTATGGACGCTGGCGTGCTCTCAATGTGAAAATCACAGTGAGAAGCACGCAAGCGCCTCTAGTGGCTGTCAATGAGACAGCCACTAGAGGAAATAGGGGAAGGCTTAACCCATTCATAAACATAGCAGTTTCTCTGAAACTGCTATGTTTATGAAAAAATGGGTTAACCCTAGAAGGACCTGGCACCCAGACCACTTCATTAAGCTGAAGTGGTCCTGGTGCCTAGAGTGGTCCTTTAATATGTCAAGGTAGTTGGACTGAAACATTGATTATATGCAAATGCACGTCTGATTACAACAAATCCGCTGTTTTGTTTATTTTGAAGTCCCTGTAGTGCTTTCTTTCATGTTTGAGTGATAGCTTTCAGGTTTTTCTTCATGCTTTCATATCTGCACGCATATCTGCTGGCGCGATGCATTATGGGGCTGGTATAGATTTTTTTTCCAGGGCTGCTTTTCATTCCCAGTCCGGCCCTGGAGGAGGCGCAGGCAACATGGGGGGAGGGAGAGGAGCAATGACATAGATGCTCCAGACCCCACACTCCAATTAACCCTAGCAGCACCATTACCGCAAGCAATCCACCCTCTTGGATATAAAAGGTGTGCTAACAGGAGGGTGGCTGCATATATAAAAATCAATACAGGTGTCTATGTGTGTCACATTGTGTGTGTGTATATGTGTCAAGGTGTGTGTGTGTGTGTTAGTGTGTGCGCATCTGTGTGTCATGGCGTGCATTTGTATAAGTGTGTGTGCATTTTTTGTGTCAATGTGTGTATACAGTGAGGGGAAAAAATATTTGATCCCCTGCTGATTTTGAACGTGTGTCCACTGACAAAGAAATAATCAGTCTATAATTTTATTGGTAGGTGTACTTTAACAGTGAGAGACAGAATAATACAAACTAATCAAGAAAAAGAAATGTAAAGAAAGTTATAAATTGATTTGCATGTCAATGAGTGAAATAAGCATTGGATCTCCTATTAATCAGCAAAATGTATGGCTCCCAGGTGTTTTTTATACAGGTAACGAGCTGAGATTAGGAGCACTCTCTTATACCTGTATAAAACATACCTGTCCACAGAAGCAATAAATAAACCAGATTCCAGCTATTGCTGCCAAGTCGCTAGTGCAATAAGGGGGGACCTGGTACAGATTAAATACTTCTGCATACCCCTACTCGCGGCATGCCAGTGGCTGCTCGCTGTCATTTAAAACTGGATATAAATAAATCAGTATCTTATATAGAAGTGATAGAGAGCTACAGTAAGAGTTTGTGTAACCAATAGTTATAGCAAAAACAATAACATTGCAACATGTTGCAATATGAAAAAAGTAGCTATTTAGATCAGTAACACAATAAGGCGGTACTACTGATCTAAATAGCTACTTTTTACACATACTCTTACCGTAGCTCTCTATCACGTCTATATAAGATACTGATTTATATCCAGTTTTAAATAGCTGTCCCCCCCGTTCTAAATGGGAGGGACATAGTGCTCCCCCCTGCTTCCCCACCTGTGAACCGCAGGTGGGGGCTTTTAATATAAACGTGAGACCTAGTGTACACCCAGAGCCCCCACCCATGATCTTCGGGTGGGGACCTTAATTAAATAAATAATGGGGCAGCCTAATGTCCCCCCCAGTTTCCCATCCATGACAAGCGGGTGGGGACCTTAATTAAATAAACAATGGGGGGGGGACCTTATTTCCCCCCCCCCAGTCCTCACCCATGACAGGTGGTTGGGTACCTTAATTAAATAAAGGGGAGAACCTAATGTGTCCCCCAGGTCCCAACCCATGAGCAGCAGGGTGGGGACCCTAATAGAATAAATAATGGGCGGGACCTAATACCTACCCTGGTCCCCACCCATGAGTTGCTTTTTTTTGGTGCATGCGCATTGTTAGTCTATTAAATGATAGAACGGAAACAAAACAAATGCATTCGGTATTTGTCCTTTTGTTTTGTTTAGAATTCATTTGTAGGACTTTCATTATGTTATAGTAAATGAATACAAAAAAGTCTGAAAATTCGGACGAAATCGCACATGTCTAGATCTACCTTTTAGTCACTCTTGCACTAGAGGGGGGCCCAAAGAACATTCTTGCACAAGGGCCCTCTCTACATTAGTTCCGCCACTGATCCATCTATCCACTGATTAAATGGGGATCTTTATTTTTAGACAGCATTTCAGAAAGATTTTATTTATCTGAAAATTACTTCTTAGAATCACAGTAAGCAACAATACACACATTTCTCTCTTCTAAATGAGGCTTCTTATCGAGAAGTAACACTTGAACACATAAACACAGAGCCTTTCCAACACAACAGCTTTTAAACATATCTCCATATTATAGAGGTCTTCAGCACAATTTCAATGAAAAATCTCTCTTCTCGCTTTCTTTGAATGTAAAATATCATTCCTCTCTCTGTCTCATTATTATCTATTTATCTATCTATCACTCTATCTGTGTCGATCTGTCTGTCTATCTATCCAAACATTCAATGTGAGCATAGAAACAGAGATAGATTACTGGATAAGACAAGATAGATTACTGGAACGAGAAGTTCATTTTCATGTAAAAAGGTTCTGTCAAAGAGCTGTGCCTTTAATTTCTTCTAAAATGCTATATGGTTTGTCTGCTTTCCAAAGGCAGGACATCTAAAGGTGACCACTCTGAACCACCGAGAATTGTCCTTCTCTTTTTGTCAGTTAAATCAACATGATATGTGCTTCTGGTAAAGACCAGAGGCGATTGGATAGGAGAAGCGTGACATTCTCATACCCTTTAATTTACAAATTACTCACTTTGGTGCCATTCTGCTAATACCTTCAAAAAACCACAATGATTAGGCATTTCTTTCATTGTTTTGCCCATGGCTGAACCGATAACAAAAAAAAGTTGCTTATTTTAACTTCATATATTTTCTATTATTTGCATAAAAAATGATTCTCCTTTACGAGACGCTAACATTTGGCACACGGTTTCCTTGTTGTTGCCTTTGTTCATTAGAAACAATTTTCTGCTTCAGTGAACTGAGATTTGGTGTGCTATGAAACTTTGGATATTCAGATATTGTGTATTAGAGATGGCTTTTTGTTTAGCAAATAGTGGTCCCCGTAAGCTGTATATTTGCACGTATTGCGATTTTCTAACTAGGGACATCCTGTTCTTCTGTTACAATCATACCGCATTGTAGATATGCCTACATATTTTAAAGGGGTTTAGTTACAAAATCACAGTCTTTATGCTTAAAAAGTCGGCGTTTTTAGAGATTTATAAATCATCAAAGTATTTATTGGTTCAATCACCATTTCAAACATCATCCATTGTAGTTTAACAGACAGGATTTCCAAGTCATTTCTTTCTTTTACATAAGCAATGAGCCAAACTGAAGATCAATCTATTCATACGACTTGGGTTTTTGTAAAAACTGCTTTATAAGCACTGGCTGCAATAAGGGCTGTTTATCAAAATGCAATTTAGTCCATCGAGATGAAAGACACCCATATCATTGCATTGTTTTTCTAACAAATAACACACAAATGCTCAGAAATGCCTTTGTTGCAGTTAACATACAAATAGCACAACTGTATGATATTACTTATAATACTTTAAAGATCATGTTCTTTTATGAACTTTAAGTAATTGTTATTTATACAGTGTTATTGATTATGAAAAATATCACAAAGTACACCTTTATCAGGGTTTGACCATATGTCATTTTACTAGTTTTCCTATAGTGTGATATTGCTAAGATAAAAAAGGAATACCTTGTCTTTTAAAGGTTTAGTAGATCTCAGTCATAATATTAGTTCCCTTTCTGTGCTAAAACTCCCATCTTTTTTATCATAGTTCACTACAGTTAAACTCAGGATGACAACTGCTATTAACCAACATAAACAGAAGCAAAGCAAATGAGAGGTGCCGCAACCCCAAATATGGGAAAATAAATCAATTAATTAATTTATTAAATTTGTTGATAAAACATAATGTGAATGGGTATACAAAATGTCAAAAAAAAGTAGCAGAAAACATATTACTCACTCCATCATGGAGGGGGGACCAAAAAAAGATGTTGAGAAAGCAATTAGTAGTCATGTGAAATGCGTTGAGCTCCCATTTTCATTTCATTTGTTTTTTGTCGCCCCCACTCTTTTTTGATGTCCAGTGCAGAGATGTGTCAGCTACAACCCCTATGACTGCTGCTTATTATGCTAGCCATGTCATGTTTGTAATATTGTGATAAATCTGCACTAAAAGGATACTCGTTCTCCGGATATACAGTAGCTCACAAAAGTGAGTACACTCCTCACATTTTTGTAAATATTTTATTATATCTTTGCATGTGACAACACTGAGGAAATGACACTCTGCTACAATGTAAAGTAGTAAGTGTGCAGCCTGTATAACAGTGAACATTTGCTGTCCCCTCAAAATAACTCAACACAAAGCCACTAATGTCTAAACTGTTGGCAACAAAAGTGAGAGCTGCATACCATATATTAAAGGGATCTACTCTGAAAATGATCAGCGTACTTTACAATCTTTAATTATAATGCTCACATGTCTAACCTAATGACCATGCGACTTTATGATTAAAGCCAGAAGCGCATGAAACGGGTAAATTGGCAATGGCTGTATGTCTGTATACTATGGTAAATGGAATAAATAATAAAAAAATAAAAAAAACAATAACCTCTTAAGTACCTCTGTTTGTCTCTGCACTATAGTGCACTTCATTTCATGTGTGCTGTAGCCTGTTATTAGGAAAGGATGGATCCATCTGAAGGTAGCACTGGAGAAATAAGGTGGAATCCAAAGTGCTCGAGAAAAATTAACACCCCACGGCAAATATATCAGAGCCCACATAATAAACTTGGCTAACTTTGTCATATATTTTTGAATTTTAAAACCACATGAGGTGACAGGATTAGCTAATATTGGGCAATAGGGTAATAATTCAAAAGACTCTTGGATTCACAAAAGATCCAAAGGCTGGCAAGAGGACTTTGCTGTATAATTTGGTTTAGCTTCTAGGGTTAAAATTCACAGTTACTCCTCACATTCATCATAAGAAGATTTCACAGCACATCTCTGCCATTGATTCACATTCATTAATTATTAATTTGCATATTGATGTCAATTGAATTTGTCAAGAAGGAATAACATATCGCAGCTCTAGTAAGTCCAGCTTGTTTTATAACGCAGGATTATTTTTCAGAAACTGCTTTCTAGAGAATTAGCATAAAATTATTAACGTGTCAACTTAATCTAGATACGTTTAGCTATTAAAATTGCAGAACCAGCAATGAAGGTCTCACATGGCTATGAAAGGCATGGCCATAACCATTAAGTTTACAGGAGTCGTTACAAATGGACCTAGAACCTGCAAGATAAATTTAAACCTGGTTGTCTAGCTTTAGAATGTTCCATCCCCTGATCTCTTCCTCTTCCTTTTTTTGTAAACATAAATTGCTTGATTTAACCCCTTAAGGACCAAACTTCTGAAATAAAAGGGAATCATGACATGTCACACTTGTCATGTGTCCTTAAGGGGTTAAAGAATAAGAATAGCAGCATCTGTTTTTTTCTTTTTGTTGTTTTTTATGAAAGAATGGAAAATTTGAAGTAGTGCCCGAATTCATCATAATGATCATTGTTCTTCTAAATTATTCTTTTTCACAACCTTGTTGGTAAATAGCTGCCATAAGCTGTCACTATGAACAACAGCTTGTAGAGGCTAAAAAATATGTTGCTCAATTTTCATAGTATATCACTAATATCAGCTGTTGCTACAAATACCAACCACCACATCTTAGGGTCTTGTAGGCAAGCTACAGAAATACTCACCTGAGCTTGTGCATTTCACCCTCTGTGGCCAATAGCCTTAGGCAACATTCAATTTGTCGGTAAAACTTCACAAACAAGATATTTTGATTCAAATGGTTATATAGGGATTTAGCAGGCCAGAAGTTGGTGTTATGTTTTCTTGGTTAATGGTAACCAGTAATCAGCGGTGTCAGTCAGTAGCCAACCTAAGCAATGGTTAGTTGCTCCCATACAAAACAACAGAGGCCATTAGCCCTTATTGGTATTCAGCAATGATAGCCATTCACTTCCTGTCACTTCCTGTGAATATTTGCAGATGGGAAACCACTGCTAATCACAAACAGTAGTAAATGGCTCAGTAGAAAGTAGCACTTCAAAGCACTTCACTTATAATAATTTCTAGTGTCATTCATTTCTTAAAAAGTTTTTTTTTTGTTTGTTTGCTTGTTTTTGCCATTCAGATTGCTAACACATCATGCATAGACAGCATAGTATATTTCATTAGTGTGTACAGCCCTAATGTATTTAGGGTATAATAAGAAACATGACTCGATAATTAAGCATGTTTGATTTAATTTACTAAACAAGCTAAAATATAATTTATTTTTTAAAAAGACCAGCAATGGAGGAGTGTCTGAGTAACTGTGCAGATGTCTACTGCCTGAGCTCCACAAAGACCTAGCGATTATAAGAGGCATAAAAGCCAGAAACACTACCCCCCACAATCGACAACATGGGACCCAAAAACAGAAAAAAATAACCGCCAGAAGCTCCCCCGTCAGCTAGATATTCTGCTCTTTTTTGAGAGACCAGTGTCGCAGCCGCAATCAAAGATGGCACTTGAGGCCCTCAGAGAACCAGACACATAAGATGCCTCACAGAAGGACGTGGGGCTTCCTGCCTCCCCTCAATCTGAGGACACATGCCACACCTTGGAGTCAGACTAGGACTTGTCTCCAAAGAGGGACATAAGGAAGCTCCTTACAGAGCTACGGAAGGTCTGGAAAGAGGACCTTCAAATTGTCCAGTCAGAGATAGGAATGATCCACAAAAAGGTATAAGGAGATATAAGAGAGAGAGGGCACCAGAGACAAGCAAATACGAGACTCTAATAGTCAAATAAAGGGGCTTACATCTCAGGTACAGAGATTGAGTCAAGCAGTGACCATGCAGGAGATGCGCCATAGGCATCGGAACTTCCTCAGAGGAATCCCCAAAATGATCGAGGTTGAGGAGCTCCTGAAATATGTCCACAATCTTCTCTCTTGGGCATTAAGGGAGGTTCCGACCAACCTCTGATCACCACAGCATTCAAACAGCGCAAATCAACTGCGGCACTAAGCACAGTACCCAGGGACACCATCACTACTATGTGAGACACTGCAGTGAGATCCACGATAATGATCCGCTCGAGGGCATTGGGGATGATACTATATGAAAACCACATGGTGGCTATTTATGCTGACATCCCTTTCTCAATCTTGGCAGAAAAAAAGGACATTGGCACCAGTTGCCAGAAGAGTAAGGGACTGCTCCATAATATATCGATGGGGAATGGAGGGATTACTTATAACTGACAAAGGGGGTGAGAGTCTGACACTAATATCATCAGATGATCAAGAAACATTCATAAGGCACTTAGGTTTGTCAGCCCAAATACAATCAGAAGCCACAATGCCACAACATGAGACTGGAGGGCATGGAGAACACAGCAAACACAGACTCCATAAGACATCAGGGAATGCTACCAAGCACATGGGTGGATCCAGAACCTAATCTCAGGAGGGGCAAATGGGTATTTATAGAAACAATCCATGCACAATAACCACTACTGCTCACTGTAGTAGTTATGGTGCACGGAGTGTCATGGCACCCTTCCAGAGTAAGTAGTCAAACCATTTAAGAACAGTTTGATAACTTACCTGGGGTCTGTCAGGCTAGGTGTTAGGGCCTGTAGTGGGGGACAGGGGTGGTAGTATGTGTGGTGCAATATGTGAGGGGTACAGTGTGTGTGTGTGTGTGTGTGTATGAGTGGTGCAGTGTGTGAGAGGGATACAGTGTGTGTGTGTGTGTATGAGGGGTGTAGTGTGTGAGAGGGATACAGTGTGTGTGTGTGTGTGTGTATGAGGGGTGTAGTGTGTGAGAGGGATACAGTGTGTGTATATGTGGGGTGTATTGTTCGTGAGGGATACAGTTTGTTTGTGTCTATGAGTGGTGTAGGGTGTGAGAGGTGCAGTGTGTGTATGTTTGGGGCAGTGTGTGTGTGAGGGGTGCAGTATGTTTTGGGAGTGCAGTTTTTTTGGGAGTGCAGTGTGTGTGTGTGTGTGGGGGGGTGCAGTGTGTGTTTGGTAGGGCATCTTGTGAGGGGTGCAGAGTGTTTTGGGAGTGCAGTGTGTGTGTGTGTGTGTGTGTGTGTGGAGTGCAGTCAGTGTATGGGGGCAGTGTGTGTGTGTGAGGGGTGCAATGAGTGTATGGGAGGGCATTGTGTATGCATGAGGGGTGCAGTATGTGGAGGGTGCAGTGTGTCTGCATCTGTGTGAGGGGTGCAGTGTGTGTGAGTGGTGCATTGAGTGTATGGGCAGTGTGTGCGGGGGTGCAGTAAGTGTATTGGGGAAGTGTGTGTGTGTTTGAAGGGTCAGTGAGTGTATGGGGGTCAGTGTGTGTATGGGGAGGCAGTGTGTGTGGGGGCAGTGTATGTGTGTGTGAGGGGTGCAGTGAGTGTATGTGGGGGAAATTAGTGTATGGGGGCAGTGTGTGTATTGGTGGCAGTGTGTGAGGATTGCAGTGAGTGTATGTGGGCAATGTGTGTATGAGTGGCAGTGTGTAAATGGGGGCAGTGTGTGTGGCGGTGCAGTGAGTGTTTGGGGGGCAGTGTGTGTATGTTTGAGGAGTCAGTGAGTGTGTGTATGTGTGGGGCAGTGTGTGAGTGAGGGTTGCAGTGTGTGTGTGTGAGTGTGTGAGGGGTGCAGTGAGTGTATGGGAGGGCAGCGTGTGAGTGATGCAGTGAGTGTATGGGAGAGCAGTGTGTGGGGGGCAGTATGTGTGGGGGTGCAGTTAGTGTATGTGTATGGAGTGCAGTGTGTGTGTGTGTATGTGTGTGTGAGGGGTGCAGTGTGTGTATGGGGTGCAGTGTGTTTATGGGGCAGTTCATGTGTGCTGAGCTCCACCGGGTCCTCACTCCCTCCCAGCCAGCTGTCAGCAATGTGCCTGTGGACCAGAGGGAAGATCTCTGATCTCCCCTCTGGTCCAAGAAGTCACACAGCAGGGCTGGCGCTTGGATAGCTCTGGCACTGCAGGGGAGAGCCTGAGGCGAGGCAAGGGAGAGGGAGCGCTGTACTCGTTTCTCGGGGGGGGGTAGGGGGGATTGCCCCATTGCCATCTGCCCCTGAATCCGCCGAGCACCAAGAGGCAGTAACCCTATACCAAGGTCATAGACCTCAGTCCCTATAATTACCCTGCTGTCTATTCAGCACTTAGTAACACCAATGGTCTTACATTTGACGGGCAATACTCGCCCGTCAAGCCATTAACCACCCAGATTACATATCACTTATAAAGCTACATATATTTATGCAAAGGAATAATACCGTTATTGCATTTTTTTTGTTTTTACTCTTTGCGCCCCAGACTAATGTTACTAATGATAAGCTCATATACTTTCTTTTATAAATACATTGAAAATGTTGTATATTGCACTTACAAACATAAATTAAATTAAAATACAAATTGATTTACATTTAACATTATAATTTTACGCAAAAAAATATCACGTTTTTGTTCGATGATATCCAGCCAAATGTGAAGAAAAAGTAAATTTTCATGCTTTTTATGTTCGACCAGATGATGAGCAGCCAGAATTGATGTAAATGTGCAGGAACCTCAATTGGGACAGAGAGGACATAGTGACACAGCATTAGGGTGCATCTTGGCTCACACAACATCCATTCGGACAAGTCTATATGGTAAGTGCATCTAACTTATGGTTAATGAGAAGGTATGATTTTGTTTCGACATCTGATCTATCATTGGGATGTGACGTGGCAGAGAGGGATTTATTTACTAAACCAGAGATTGTGGAGAAAGGACAACATAATGGCAATTTTCAGTCTAATATTCTAATTGACCTTATCACTTTTCCATAATTTCTAGTTTAATGGGACTCTATAGTCACCACAACAACTACAGCTTAATGTAGTTGTTCCGGTGAATATAATCATTATATGCAGGCATTTTCATGTTTACATTGCCCCTAGGGACACCTCCAAGTGGCCACTCCTCAGATGGCCACTGGAGGTGCTTCCTGGCTCAGTGCTGCACAGTAGGTAGCACTGCCGTTCAGTGTCTCCACGCTCTGCATGGGGACGCGGAATTTTCCTCATTTGATTTGATTCAATGCATGTCTATGAGGTGTTTGGCCCCGCCCCTTGCTGATTTCAGCCAATACAATGCTTTCCCCATGGGAAAGCATTGGATTGGCTAAAAATGGCAATTCTGATGATGTCACCAAGGGGACCAAGCTTGCACCGGCGAGCACGCGCGGTGCTGGGAATAAGGTGAGTTTAAATACATGTTTGTGTTCCTGAACCTATAGTATTACTTTAATAAATAAAACTTAAAGTATCCTAATTACAGTAGGTATGGAAACAAATATCTTAATGTCCGGCGTATAAAAACACGGAAACCTAATCTGACATTCATTAGTTAAATGATTAATCATTTTCCAAACAGGTTGATTTCCCTGCAGTGTAACGAGGTTCAAATGCAAAAAGGATAAAGCTAGAATCTGTTCTTCCTGTGTCTTTAATTTGAAAGGGCGAATAAATCTAATGACTACTTTAACCTTCGTTACAAGAACCATCTTCTCGCACTGAAATAAATCATAATGTATTTTCAATTAGTTTGCACTTTCCTCTTACTTCTGTCCCGAATAATTAGAAAAAAAAAACAATTCACATTCCACTAGGAGACAGTATGAAGTGTTATTCCTATGGTAATTATCTTACTAAAGTTCAGTTTCTCCTGCTCCCACCAGGTCATCAGAGCACAAAAGAGGACACTGGGAGAGCATTAATGAGCTCTCATTGAAGATGTTAAAAAGCTGCTATTGATCTGTTTGTCCAAGAAGGAGATATTTAAGCCTTTCTGCTAAGGGTTGGAGAGACAGAGATTCCTATCACAAAGCCTTTTATCCAAGCCCTTCTGCTTCTATCTTCAATATTGCCTAGTCTCAGCTGCATGTCTAGTTCCGGAGGTCATACTTTTAAACTTTAAAAACATAAAAACAGATACAGTGTATGTTTTACTGTAGGGACTTGAACCATATCTGCTTCTCGTAACAGACTAAGAGTCAGTTCCCACCAAGATTACAATTCCCACTAAAAGAACCTCATAATGTTATCCACTTGCTAAAAGCTGAGAAGATTTCTTTTTTGCTGTGTTTTTTGCATCTATTCAAGTTTTGTGAATATTTAGATACCGTGAATCATCAAGATTTAAACTTAATACTTACAAAGCTCGCAGTCTCGTTGCTTAGATTTAATACATTTTCTTTGAGGATTCATTGGGTAACAGATCCATATGCGTAGAGGTACACATTTCTAATGATGGCTAAACTTGTCAGATTGAAGGTTGGCTAAGCATCATGGGAAATTCAGTTCTCATAAATCTACAGTACCAAGAATAGCCATTACTGACCTGGCTGGATGTATCATTATTGGAGAACTGCGACTCTCCAGGATTTTTAATGTCATATGTATTTGTGAAATGTGAAAATATACAACCAGCTGATAAAATGAACACCTCTTTATCTTGAAGCTAGGTGCCGCCATCTTGGTTCCATGTCAATCATTGTTATAAGCTCTACCCTTTAAAACTATCAACCAGTATAAAGAAATAATGATTAATTTCCTCCTGATCATTTGCAATGTGTACCCTAGCTGTGCCTCGTACAGAACTGGATTGTGAAGTCACTTGCAAATCCTTTAATAGAAATGTAAAAGAAAAAAGAGCATTAAATAAAAAAGGTTAACATAAATTAGAGGCCATTTTCAACATTTTCAACAGTGGTGAAATTTCCATAGAAATTACAATTGCCTTTTAATTTAAATCTTTAAATTCTTTTCCAAAATGAACTGGCAAATCAAGCACAAACACATGGGTTTAGTTAAGCACAACAAAATCATTATACTGATTTTGAACATATCAAAATACATATATGATTGTCATTCATTCTGATTATTGCATGAACGCCGTTTGCAACTCAACAGCAAATTTCGTTGACACGTGAGTTGGACTGTTGTTGACTGCATTATAAGGATCGGCAAATATGATATTTTTTTACAAAACACCATCACACATACCCTAAGTTCACACACATAATTCAATCAGCAATCACAGATAAAAATGCACAATTATGCAGACAGACACAGATGCACCTACTTAACAATACACACATACATGCATACACAAGCACTCATTCATTTATACAGGTGTAGACACATATATTCATAATTCTTTGCTGGTTTTGCACCTGGATCTATTTGACGTCCGACTATGCTTATGTTGGACACTGTGTGCATCAGTGATTCTCTATGCAAAGCTTTGAATTCAATACTGCTCACAGAGAAGGACTGGCCTGATGATCATAGGGATTGATGACTATACTGCATGTGTCCTCAGTGCCTCTCTATGAGAAGCATTTGATAGGATAAAAGTCATCAGCATAGAGATGATCTATCCTGATGCTGGAATAAAGATTGTAATAGCTTTTTATGGAAATTGTATTTGTTTGTTTGTTTTTAATGGGGACCCAGTAACTTAAACAACAAAGGGAACACACTATATCTATCGATCTATCTATCTATATTTTTTTACTTTCTTTCTTTTTTTTATTGGAGTGTTCCCTTAAGTTCTTAATAAGTAGTAATGCATCACTCTCTTAAATAACCTAACGATAAACCAGATGATTGGATGAGCTGTATCGGGTATCCAACCAACATAAAGCTTTGCAACTTTCAGATCCTTGCCATCTGTCCAAATATTAGATAACATTTTGTTGTGTAAAACTAAATGAAGATTCACATTTTTGAATATGATACATTGTATAAAGGCAACGCATTATTGTGCAAGGAAACATAATTCCCACATCTATCCTCTACTTGATTAAATGGAATATGGAGCTACTTTGCAGTAGATGATAATGGTATATTTTTTTGTGGTTGCTTGTAATATTACCCACTCAATAGCAGCTTCGCTGATGGGCTAAATGTTTACAAAAAGAACGTGTACTTAATAGATAAAAGTATAGTGTTCAGTTTACTGCAAACTGCATCGAGTTAAATTAAATGGAATTATTAAACCGTCATTCTGTGACTGATTCATTTTTTGTTTTATTATCGCAACATTTGTAATACCTTAAAATACATAAAATTATTGCATTGTCCTGGTGATTATGAAATCCTTTTCTACACTTAATTTGAATGATGTTTTTTTTTTCCCTTAAAGCGTGGAGCCGGACACTGATAAACACTCTCGTAGGACGTACGTACATGCCAAACTCACAACCCCCCTCCCCCACACCTGTTGCGTCCCCCTCTCCCCACCTCAGAAACCCATCCGAGAGGCACTGAGAGCGTTACGCACACGACAGACATAAAGCAGACCGACCAAATGGAAGGTAACTGGTGAAAAGCTTGACGTGAAATTAGCCAAAAGGTGTGCAAAAGTGTCATAATTACACGTAAAATGATCACAAATATATTAGACACTATGTACAGGATGTCAATTCTTGAAATCGTGATATTGGAAAATGTACTTGATGTGCTTATGTGACTCTCCCCCTCCCCTCTTCCCTTCTGTACCCCAAGTTAGAGTCGGAAAATAAATATTGTCAAATTGAAAAAAATAAATAAATAAATGAATGAAATAGTTGATGAGGTTAAGATGAAATGTAAGTTATGAATGGAAAATAAATAAATAAAGACAAACAGCAAAATAGGCAGAATTTGGAATTTAATTTGCGAATACCTGATAATTACTCATAAATGGGATTTACTCACTAAACAGGGATTTTTAGCTTAACGTTTTGCCATTTTATTGCCAATTATCCATAATTGAATAACTGAGTAACTCAAATGTATCTTAAGTGGCTATACTTATATGTAAGGAGCTAGAGTAGCAAGTAGCAATTTTGCAAAATTAGCCTGACAATAGCTATCTTTGCGTTGATCTCCCTAATTTTCATAACTCCAAATGGGTGAAAATGTTCAGGAATTTTTTTTTAAGTCTTTCTATCTTTCGGGAATTCACATGAAAAATGGGATGACCTAAAAAATAATAAAGAAAATGCAATAAAGTTAATAGTACATCTTCATTGAATCTTCCTGTGAGCAGAGCAAAAAATACATATATGGCAAATCCAGTAGGGGGCCACGTACACAATAAAAACACCTGTTAGGGTCAGAAAGCATTAAATTGTTTCTAGCAGCAATAGCATTGAACAGAAAAACTCCACAAGCGATCTGCTTGAGATTAATATTCTGGTGTTGTGTGTAACTAATGACCAAGGTTATTCATTACATTATTTCAAATGTCAAGAATTCAAAGTGAATTTTATTTGAATTTCCCATTTTAGTCAAAAATAACTTCACCGAAAACATAGCTTATTTGGGAAAAAAAATTCCATAAGTGCTATTGTGGAATAAAATTTGAAAGTCATTTTGAATTCCGTTACTGAAAAAATATTATGTATAGATAAGAAGATTACATTTGCCAAGCAGCATAAAAAAGTCCTCACAGTAATTAGAATTACTTTTTATATGTAACAAAGAATTAGTGCAGGTATCATTACAGAGCATGGGTAATTTACGAGTTAAATTTCTCTTTTTACTGACACAGTATGGCACTATATATCATGGAATCATCAAATGCAGTTGTAGAATGTTAAACTTTAAGAGCCGGAGGATTGGGAAACCTTTGTCCCTTATATCTATTACCTTATACTAGACAGAACTCTGATCAGTGGAAAATGTAGGGGCCACCTAAAGGCATACCTAGGTTACATGGCACCCAAGACAGAAGTGTATTTGGCACCCCCTTAACCAAACTGCAAAAATAAATCAGGGGGGGGGGGGTTATATCTGCACCCCCCTTTTGTTATAGAAATTACACGTACATCCTGATATTCATGTATCAGAGAGTCTTGGTAGTAAATATCACAGATTTTTGGGGGAATTTCAAGCTCATTCACTAATTCGGCAGATTTGCCATAAATAGGATAATGGTTTGACAGTGTCTAGCCCAGGGGTAGGCAGCCCTTTGGCAGTTCAAATGTTGTGGACTACATCTCCACTGATGCTTTTCCAGCACTATTGCTTTAAGAACATTTTGGGAAATGTAGTCCATAATATCTATAGTTGCCTATCCCCGGCCTACACTCAAAAGGAATATTTGAAGTATCTCCATACTTAAAGGGGCACTGTCACCCTCATGAACAATGAGTATGTTATAAAGATAGACTCTGTATGAAATGCTCATATTGACTGTTTTCGAAATTCACTGAAATTACAATCCAGTCAAGAGATATACTGAGACAAAGAAGAGACTACTTTGTTTCTGTATATTTCCTACCCCTGACACTTCTAGACACTGGACGGAGGCTAGCTGTCACCATTTAGAAGTGTCAAATCACCAGTGACGGCTGCAGGGAATCAGCTTCATCTGTGGAGGATTCAGCAATCTCAATAGATCCTCCATAGATCTCAACGCTGTACTCTCGCTCATGAGTGAGAACTCAGGAGTGACATTTTCTCCTGGTGCTTCAGAGGATCCGTTGGGAGAGAAACAGGTTAAGGTAAGTAGAACTTACCTTTTACTGCCTGCCCCTTGTTGCCGTAACCGCAGCGGCAATGTCACTGTTGGGGGTCTTTGCAAATTCTGCAAGGTCCCCAGACAGTGACAGTGCCCCTTTAAGACTGCAGATATTTTCTCTTCTATGTAAGTTTTATACAATGTTTAAATGTAAACTATAATGAACAACAAATCAACAAAATTATGTCTAATATACTTTAACCTGGGGCTTTTGTGACCGCATGCAACTTGAGGAATGCATCTCCAATCAGGTTTTATATCTTTATATTACAGATAATAATCTTATTTAAAAGCATTGCAACAATATTTAAATAATTGTATTTTAATGTATTAGAATCACTCTTCTTTTTTAATGTAGCTGTCAAAAGGCACTATAGAGGTGCATGATAGTCCATTAAAAGAGCAATTGGTCAATTATTCTATAAGTCATCATTATAGCTTCTTGAACAATGTAAAAGTTGAAAGGGCTTTGCAGACAAAATACATATTCATTATGCATGACTGTTTTGTATCCCTGACTACAGACTACTTTAGAGAAACTTGAACCAGACCTTTGACCCTTGTGGAGGGCAAAGTTTATCCTGCCTTGGTCAAGGTTCCTTTGACTATTTCCTGGATAATTTGACTGTTATTTAGCTGTCTGGTCAAAGCATGACCTCAATGCTTCGGAAAAAAAAAATACTTAAAAGAAAAAATGTGTAGTATCCTGATGCATATTATATTCTTTAAAAAGAGGGTTTAACCACATTTTTTGTAGTATAAAAGAAAGATCTGCAGCTGAATAGTTTGTAAAACAGAAAACTTTCTTTCTTCTGTATTTTCCTTTAGCAGAAAGCTGTTTTGTAATAGCTGTGAAGCATCATTTATAAAATTAGCTTTTCAATGCCTTGTGTTAAAGGATTTGCTTGTTAAATATGTTTATTTTATTTATATATTTTTTTGTTTATATATTTTATATTTTTTAATTATTTTAATTATTTTATTAATTATTACATGATATGTGTGTGTTTCATTTAATGGCATTTTGCAGGGAATCACAATCACATCAGTAAAGTGGCAAGGAATGTCAAAAATGTATTCCAAAAGTATTTAATATGCAAAAAATATGTAGGTATTAATAAAAATGGGTAGTTTGTATGTATGTTGACAGTGTTTGTAAACCAGTGCAATTTCCCATAGGATAATGGGAGCCACTAATGGAAGTGGCTTTTGTACAAATAACTAATGCATTCATGTGTATGATGCATGTTATTCTTAGTAGTTTGATCTCATTCTGTCATCAATTAATTTAATCGCTGGTTTAAAAACCTATAGGGTATTAGCATCAACAATAATACCAATGTTTATTAGAGGGATATATTAAGTTTTAATATAGCTGTTTTAGCAAATTTAATTTCTTACACTCCAGTTGTAGCTAGGTATATTAAGTTGATTTTAATGTGAATTGAATATTTAATTTAAACATAGAGTTTTAATTATTTCCAGATATGCAAAGAAAAAAAATTGTAATTACTGCAAATTAAGTTCATCTGCACTCCATTGGGAAGAATTCTTAAATTTCTGCCATAATTGTGTCACTAAGTACAATCAACTTTTCTGGAATCCGCATATTTTATTAATTTAGAATAAATAAAAAAATAATAATAATTAGGAAATAGACTGATATATTTATTGTATGAGACTCAAACAATAATAATCTTATAATAGTATTATGTTATTAATTTAAATGCTATTAGTGTATGAATATTGTTTAATTGTTTTAAAATTTGTATTTATATGGTTCTGCGATTACTCTTAATGGCATAAGTGAAAATAAAATAATAATATATTATTTTATAAATAAAGAATATCAAATATATGGTGGCTTTTAAATAAAAATACAAAATATTAACAGCAATGCTGATTAACGTTTATTTTTTAACTGAGAACTTCCTTCATATAAACAAACTAAAAATTAATGAAGGGCTACATTAAAAAAAATTATAACATATAGTGTAAAACTTTTTAGACCAGCATCTTCACATCTTACTGAATAGTACTGATTTCAGAGTGTGTATTAAGCCATAATGCAAAGGACAATTGTTACCTCAAAACTATTTTTATTTTAATAATGGTTCCATCTAGTTTTGAAATAAAATATATTATTTGTTAAATGAAGTATATGTAAAAAAAATTAGAAAAACTAATTCTACCTTTAATACAGTGATAAGCAACCTTCAGAACACTAGATTTTGCAGTACATTTTCCCTGATGCTTTGCCAGCATTTTACATGTAAAGCATTATGGGAAATGAAGTCCAAAGGTTGCCTACCCCTGCTTTAAAGGACCACTATATTGCCAGGAAAACATACTTGTTTTCCTGGCACTATAGTGCCCTGAGGGTGCCCCCACCCTCAGGGTCCCCCTCCTGCCGGGCTGGATGGAGAGGAAGGGGTTCAAATTTTCTTCCAGCGCTGGGCGGGGAGCTCTCCTCCTCCTCTCTCCCTCTTCTTCCGTCAACGGCTGAATGCGCATGCGCGGCAAGAGCCGTGCGCGCATTCAGCCAGTCCATAGGAAAGCATTCACAATGCTTTCCTGTGGACGCTGGTGTCTTCTCACTGTGAAAATCACAGTCAGAAGCGCGGAAGCCCTCTAGCGGCTGTCAATGAGACAGCCACTAAAGGCTGGATTAACCCTATTATAAACATAGCAAACCTAAACCTAGCTGGACCTGGCACCCAGACCACTTCATTAAGCTGATGTGGTCTGGGTGCCTATAGTGGTCCTTTAATATATGACAGGATCTTTCAGCCATATACACTCACCTTGGGTCAGTCAGTGTTTAAAAACTTCCCAGCAGTGCCATCACCAGACCGTCTGTCAAATTCAACAGTGTCTGATCCAAGGTGTATGTATATGGCTGAAGGATCCTGTGATACATTAAAGGTAGAGATGCGTTTTTTCATAATTTAATGAAAGTATTATTATATTAAAAATAGTTTTGAGGTGATGGTTGTCCTTTAACCTCTTAAGGACCAAACTTGAATAAAAGGGAATCATGACATGGCACACATGTCATGTGTCCTTAAGGGGTTAAAGATCTTAGAATTTACTCTTGTAGAATAATGTGCTTATGGATTTCCCATACAGTTCTATAAAGACACTCACAGAACTTACAATAAATTAACAAAGCTCATTTGCTTCACAGTTTACATGATAACCAGCATTTCTAGCCCCATTTTTATGAAGATCCTTATTGCATACATATAGTAATAACATTTAAAATTATTTTATTACAAAACAGTGATAAGCATAAAGCCCATATTTATAAAAATACTGTGAAAGAGTACAAATAGAGCAACATATATACAGGCAATAACAGTAATCTAGACCCAGGCTAAGCTCCTCACCCTACATGTGTCATCTAGTCCAGACGGTCATAAGGGTATGATTTATACTCCAAACACATCCTTTTTATAGCTCAAAATTTGTGGGTTTTCTGTTATTTTCAATAGTATTTAATTGATTGTAAACCAGCTGTTATTCCCTTTTTTTAAATTCTTGCTCTCAGGGCTTATTTCAACCATTGGCTGAAGATCGAAGGAAATCACAGTAGGTCCACCCCCCACCCCCTATTATTTATGGCCCCCATCGACTGCCAATGGGTGAGGGCTTGAGGGTACAATATGTCCACCCCCTTATTATTTAGGGCCCCCATCTAATGCCAATGGATGGAGGCTGGGGGGGGGGCAATAAATCCACACTCCTTGTTATTTAAGGCCCTCACCCATGCCAACTGGTTGTGGCTTCTGGGGGAAATAGGTCTGTCCCCTTGTTATTTAGGGCCCCCACCCACTGAAACTATGTCCCCATGTTCATTTTATTTATGTCTCCCCAAGGTAATTATTTTAGCAACTGCCCTGCCATGGAGAAGTGGGGGACCTGTGCCGGGTCCATCTTTATTAGATTAGTGACCTGGCAGAAATAGCTGCCCAGTCGCTAGTCTTTTCTTATAGTAGTGAGAGATGCCCCTATTCGCAACATGGTGAGTATGGGTAGGAAGTAGGATTGAACTGTACAATGTATTGAGTTCAGCAGTAATATAATATAGCATTCTGGGAAATTTATCTGATGTTTATTTTTCTAATGTTAATTTTGTCTTGGCACAATGCTAGTTGAGCTAATAAGCCAACAATTGGCAAAGATCCACCTAATGCATTTGTCCTTATTTGGGACTCATTGAAAGACCACTTTATTGAGCGAGGGTGGGCTTATAGATGCAGCTATTATGGATTTAATTAAGGCAGGGATAGTTGAGCTATTTACAGCATAGTCTATGAAAGAAACATAGATTGGTATGGGGCTTGGAGTCTCCCATTTGTCTTGATAACTGCTGATCCAGCACTATACACACCATTTTTGTAAAGCCATCTGTCATGATTGGGTGTTTTGCATTTTTCTTTTTTCTTATGCAGAGTACACACCATGAAACCAAGTTTTTAATCTAAGAAAATATACATTGCTTTTATCTTACCAAGAAATCGCAGGAGTAAGCTCTATCATTGGAACGGCAGCACTGTCATTTTGCATTAGCCACAGCTCATGGCGACCTTACTTTTCTCTTTGTTTGAATCACAAATGATGTTCCCTCACATAAGCTCACCAGTCACTAATACTGCAAAAGCATGCAGGTAACCTTACAGCATCAGTTTTTGATTTCCCATGATGCATTATTCTTCAATATATACATTTACTAATTAAGCTAGAGAAGGAGATGATGTCAGATGTCATTCTAATTACATTGAGTGATGGCTGATAAAAAAAAAGTCTGTTAAATCTGAAGAATGAATCCTTGTAGTACTCTGAGGTAGTGCTATTTAAGGTGAGGAAAGCACACATTTACCTTGTGAGCAGTGCTAGAACAGGCGATACGAGACTTGTGAACTTCAAGATTTTTCAGGTCTTCTGAACATAATTTCTGCAAACTAAAAATTTTGCCTGGACCTCTGACGTTTGGAAGTGTGCTAACTCGTTTCAGACAAAATTTAGACAAAATAGAAAAAGCGTGTGGGGCAATATGAATCCCATATTAGTACAAGGAAGGTTTTATACCCCCCCCCCCATGCACCCACTTGCAATGGCATGAGTAGCAAAACATTTGCGAACTAGAGGTAGGGTTGGGGCAGGTTGACAATGTCATGTCCATCCCCCATTTTATTTTAACAAGAACATTCAACTGCTCCCCGTTAGATTCCCCCTCCCCCCGTTATCAATATTAGAGACCCCACCCACTACCCATGGGTGGGAGCAGGGAGCAAACACTAAGCCCCCGCTTTATCAATATTATAGCTCCCACCTGCTATCCAGGAGTGAGGGCTAGGGGGGCACTAGACCCCCCTCTGTTATCAATATTAGAGACCACACATAATATTTTAGTGAATTTATTTTTTTGTTAGACATTTCATTGCTTAATTAAACATGTATTTTTTTATTTTTTTTAAAAACCATTTTAAATGTTTCTCAATTCCCAGTTTAATGAATACATCTTTAATAGGATAAGAAATTCTAAATTTTAAAAATTGAAAAAGAAAGCAAAATAGAAAAAAAGTGTTTACAATTATACCAGATCAACTATTTTTCCTAAAATGTGCAGCTTCCTTCGTCAATTGGCCACAATTCCTGTTTATATGAAAAAAACACTTATCTCCTTTAGGTATTTGATGATAAATTGTCTTTTGTGATATACTGTGACACACACTATGCTGAAAGAGTTAATGACCCTCGATACTGCTGAACAATTATGTAATACAGGATTATTTATGAAATTGAGAATTTTCAGGGAATTTAAAATGTCAAGCTAAAATAGACAAGCTGAAAACATAACTGGCAATTTGACGATTTTGGCAATACATTTGAAATTCCCACAGAATTTTTAATAAGTTTAATGAATGACCCTTATTGTTTTATGTCTCCTTTTTTTCTTTTTTAAAGTATAAATATACATAGTTTTTCTTAGGTGACAAATGTTCATAGATTAGGCTGTTTTAACCCTGTGATGGCCGTTACAACATGTCACGAAAACCATTTAAATTGTTAAATGTCACTGCCACATCAAATGCAGTGGGAAAAAAAAAATATTGTGTCTCGGAGCTGATCTGAAGTGGTGGTGTCTGGCTGTAGTACGAGCCTGGCAGAACAAAAGGGCATTATTTTCACCCTTCTTGAAGGGGGCCAAAGGGGGCATTATAACATCAATTAATAGGGATCTGTTGCCCTGAAATTATGGTATACATTCTGTCCACTTGTTTAGGATCTCCGTACCGTGAGAAAAAGCAAACATTTATCATCTGCAGATGTCCGGCAGGCCCAGGTGACTGCAAATTCAATGAACATCGTGTTTTACAATGGGTCGAATGCTAATTGGGGAAGCTTGAGAAGATTACAGAAGCCTCCAAGCTATATTTTATCTGCACAACTTGCTCAGACAATAGGAGAAGCCACCAGCTTATTTGTGCTGCGTTTTCCAAACTGTGAAATAGGAAGGAAATTGGAATTTGCAAACACAAAGAAGCACCTTCATTTGTCCCACTAGATCTGCTGTAAACGTCTTTTTATAAATATGAGACAATCGGTCAAATTGCAAATTTTTTTTTTTTTTTGGTAGGTTTTCTAAAAATAGATATCTTCATTTTGAATTAGCCTATGTGTTTTGTTGTTTTTGGGTGGGTCTATTCCTTAAATTGTGATCTAGCTACTGATTTGCGTCATTTATTTCAAAATAGGGATGTTTAAAAAAATTCCTAAAAATCAGCCATTGCCTCATATTAATAGTAAAACAATAGTGTAGGGCAGAAAATAAAGACACATTTGGTACAAGCTTTGAAGTGCTAGTACTTCTGCAATGAAATGATGAAACACATTTGGCCAAGCTGTGAATGAAGAAACGTTTTTTTGTGTGTCCTTAACACTTTAATTACAACAATAGGGCTATTCTCCAGTTATTATGATAACTCAATGTTTTAAATGGTCCTAAACGGGTGGTCTTGTATATCTATAGAATATTATTATACCTCATAACTTCAGCTTCCTAAAAAGCAAGATGCACGAGTGAACAGGTGCCAGGCCAGTGATACGTTTTGTCTACAGGTAGTGCACCCACCAAGAGAGGGGGAAGGTCCACCAGTAGAAATGACCGGCCAGTCTATATCCTGTCACATGGTGTTATCCAAATTGAGTGAATGTAAATATTGTATCCTTTTTGGAGGACAATAAGATATTATTTTCTTTTCTTTTCTAGACTTTCCATATATAATCCTTATGGCTTATGGGCCAATTGATCAAAAGCGTAAGCATGTTGTTCAACATCTAGAAGTATGAATTCAGGACTTGCACGGGCAAACCTAACAGGTTGTGCCAGTGTCAATGTGTATCACCGGTGATGTCTATAATGGGTGGTTCCACAAAATACAAATATCCAGCAAACCTAATTTTTCACCAAATATATTAATTAAAAAAAAAAAAAAAGACCCATCAAAATCCACTTATTGATAATACACTTAAAATCAGGGGAATCAGGGGAATCAGCAAATCAGAAATGAGTTAATGAGTATGATGGGAATTTAGAGATGGGAGAATTTGATGAGGCTGTGGTAGTATTGACATTCCCCCATTTATGTGCCAGTTGGATGAAGTCTTGGACTTGCAGACCTATCTCCACATCAGAGGATGTTGGGATCGAGCAGGTGGCAGCGATGGTAACCTGCCCTGTTCCTTAATACCTCACCTCTTGTACGTTCGTATAGATTAGAGGCACAGCAGCCCCGGAACATAACTTGCATACCAAGATAATAGAATCTATTGCAAAAGTGTGAATCATTTTCTTCCCTGCTCTACCTGGGTCGGTTATTATATTATACTGTAGAAAGCAATTATTTTATATTAGAAGGTCTTAAAAGGAGTGCAATGAGACCAAGGCCAGATTTTGTCTCATTGCCTCAAACTAATGACATTCATAAAACTTGCTCCTCACAGAGCAATGGCTAACCAGAACCCACATTTTTTTTATTTAATTAATGTGATTAAATTGTAATCAGAGAAGTAACATTGCTGTGCTTATCACTAACGAGATTGATTAAGTAAAAATTGCTATGGAAATCTTATGTGTTAATTAGAGATCTTCTGGGACCACAATTTCAGTCAATTACCTATTTCTAGAGAATTACTGACACATTTCCACCTAGCCTTAAAGGGTTACTAGAACCCTTTTTTTACACTAATCGTTTTTTTATTTACAATGCCCTATGGGGTGTTCTGAAAAATGTTTTAAATGTTTGCTGGAATCCTGTGCCAGGCAAAGCTCCTGGTGCTGATCGGTATGCCCACTCAATTGTTATCCCTGCACTCACGTGGCCCATTGGATTGAACCAATTCACTGACTCAGAGTGCATGTGCCCACTCTGAGTTGGCGAGGGAGGTGGAGAGACCGTACGGAGGGTGGGAGGGACCTCACAGAGGGTGGAAAGGAGGGTGAGTGGACTTCCCCTGCAGAAACTGCAAGATCTGGGCTGCCAAAGTCATGTGTGCCAGGGGTGTAACGAGCCCCTGACACAAAGTGCAAATATTTCTAATTCTGCCGCATTTCAAGTACAAGCACGTTCAGACTACTACCCCCAAACAACTTCAAATCACTGAAGTGGTCATGGTGGTTGGATTAATCCTTTTAGATGATGATTATCTAAAATATGTATTTTATCCTTATCCCCTCATTGTAACATTATTAATCAGATTGGGTATAAGGCAGGTTCCAGGGATAGCATGTTTTGAGTTACATGTGTGATGTTAGCTAAAGATTATATAGGGAGCTTTAGTGTATCATGAGATTGTTGGTATCTCTGAAAAGCTTAAAATCTGTGTTAGGTAGCATTATTGAGAAAAATACTGTTATTTATCACTATAATGCTGCTTAATACATTTTGAGCTTTTAAGATATATCAGCAATGACAGCTCTGATACATTGCTTTAATACTTTATATATGTTCTTTAGCGGACACCACACATGTAACTGGAACCAAACTCTCACAGGGACCTTCCTAAAGCATCCTTGCATTAGAGTCCTGCATTATGGCTGCCCACAGTAGATTCAATTTGTTT
Source organism: Pelobates cultripes (assembly GCA_933207985.1). NCBI lineage: Eukaryota > Metazoa > Chordata > Amphibia > Anura > Pelobatidae > Pelobates > Pelobates cultripes. Next base: position 49,344,082 of record OW240924.1, on the reverse strand, counting down.
GTAATTAGATGTGTAAAAAAGTACTTTGATGGTGTTTCGAATACGGTAACTATAAAAATATATAAATTTGTATTTAAGAGTTTAATTTAACACATGTAATTAAACTAACTCATACAATGCTCATACAATTTTTATATAATTTTGCATATTTTTCACTGGACTATTTTAATACCTTTTTTTATTTATATATATATATATATATATATATATATATATATATATAATAAAATAATTGTGCTTAATTTTAAAAATGATTGGGTTACTGCAACCAGCAGCTATTTCGGCAGTAGTATTTGCCTAATAGACACATACGCTTCATGAACAATTGCACTGTATGCAGGGCCAATTTCTACATTTATTTGATACATAATAGAGATTGTTAATTAACAGACTGATGTGATGTACTCTTACTGACAAATCTGTGCGTTCAGAAGCAAGGTGCAGTTGTTCTTTATCTTAGCTTGGGAGGAGGGGCCCCAGTGTCGCTGTAGCCACACCTTTCCTAACAGACATTTGCATATATTAAAACAGATTTGGGCCATGTGTCACACTGTGCACGCAATTGTGTGTGAACAATGACAGGGATACCATTAGGAAAATTTCATGCCAATTATGGGAGTTTTTATGCTAACGACTTTTACTGCAGCCAAATAAATAGCCCCCTACGTAGGCAGCTAAAATACCTTCGATGTCTGTGTTATTTATCCAGATTGCACACGGAAAACTAACGATAAGTAATGTATGTTGGTATGACTCTGCGCAGTTATTAAACCTTTTACACCAATACATTTGTTAAATCTGCATGTTTTGCGGCTTTGGCTATGATGATAATTAAGATTTAAAAAAAAAAAAACTTAATGCTGATGATGATAGCTATTACAAAATGGATTGATAAAAAAAAAATGTTTTCGGTCACAACATCAAACAAGAAACCTAGCATTTTGTACATCGATTCAAACAGTCATATTGTCCATTATAACTGGTCTTATCTCTGGTCAAACTACAACCCTCTCACCAAGTGTGTTTTTGCTTTCGTACAATGCATTTATTTATTTATTTATTTGCTTAGTTTAGGTTTTTTTCTTGTGTGAAATATAGTTTGTTAATTTAGCAAGAGAAAGAAAGAAAGAAAGAAAGAGGAAGAGAGAGAGGAATAAAGAGAGAGAAAGAGTGAGAGAGAGAGAGAGAGAGAGTGAAAGAGTGAGAAAGAGAGAGAGACATAGAGACAAAGAGAGTGAGAAAGAGAGAGAGTAAAAGAAAGAGAGATAGAAAGACAGTGATAGGTAAAAAGAAAGAGAATGAGTGAGGAAGAGAGAAATAGAAAGAAAGAGAAAAAGAGATAGAAAGAGAGTGAGAAAGAGAGAGAAAGAAAGAAAGAAAGAATGAAAATGAGAGAGTGAAACAAAGGGAAAGAGAAAAAAGAGAGCTAGACAGAAATAGAGAAAGAAAGAAAGAAAGAAAGAAAGAAACAAAGAAAGAAGGAAAGAAAGAGGAATTGAGACACAGAAAAGGAAAGAGAAAGAGAGGGGTAAACAAATGGGAAGAGAAAAAAGGGAGCTAAAAGGAAAGAAAGAAAGAAAGAAAGAAAGGGGAATTAAGAGAGACAGAGAGAAAGAGAGGGAAGGAAGGTTTTGCAGAATTTTTTTTTCTTTTTTTCAGTATCAGGGAGTCAATCTTTCAGTACTGATCAGCCAAGATAAGAAAGAACAGTGTATGGTCAGAACCTGGTACCAAGTGGAATTAAAGATATACAACAATTAAAGATGAAAATAACGAACAGCACCATGTTTTGTCACCTGAGAGGAGGAACAAACATGACTGGAAAAACATGACTAGAGCAGCCACAATGATTCCAAGGAAAATACAGAACATTTTCACTTTTTGTTTGCACAAGTCCTTAAAAACATCTCTGAATGGGTAGAGATACACTCAGGTTAAAAGCATGATTCTATACTTTCTATTCTAATTTCTGATAGTATTTAGTTATAAAGTAGGACAGAAACATTCTACTAAAAAATTCTACTAAAATTGTTCTTGTAGGCGGCCGAATGTTCACAATCGAACTTCTGTGATAATGATCACGGTATTAGCCTTTCGGATTTTAGTCCTAAAGATGCTGGTAAATAACATTGACATTAATAGATTAAGCTGCTAATAATTTGCATATAGGGAGGCAGAAATTAGCAAGTAAATAAACAAGCAAACAAAATAAGTCACAAACAAATAAAAATGTCCAGAGATCAGAATTTTTTATTTTTTTACCCGCACATGTGAACAAATTTTTTAGTTGTTTTTTAAGCATGACAGATTTGATTTATTTGTGAGGTCTGTTGCAATCATAACATCTCTGTTTGATTTAGGTATGTTGAGGACATCTGTAACTTTGGGGTTTAGATGTAATGAAATATTGAAGGCATCTTTGGTTTGCCAATGACAAGGAAAACTTTGAACCTAGTCTGAGTGTGGCTTTATTTGCTCTGTCAATAGAATGAGACTAATTGATTGGCTTGTTACTTTAGCTTTGATTGCTGGCTTGTGTTCCTCTTGGAAACTTGATCTTAGTGTACTGAACAATGCCTGCAAGCCAGATTTTCAATCCCGGCACTATTATAACATACACTTCTTCAAACGTTCTATACTCAAGCAAAGTCCAACATTCTGCATTGTGAGTTTCCACTGGTATTGATTAAATATTCTTAGTCTTCTGACACATAGTGCATAGCCATGGAAGGTCTAGCAATTAGGGCAGAGTGTTGGGCCTCGAGGCCACTAGCATAAAGGGTTTGTGGGCTCTATACTCAGACATAATTATTCTGCTGATTAAAAGCAACCGAAGGTGAGAGGTGTTAAGAGAGTATTGCAGGAGTGAGGCAGCAAGCTAGAATTATGCAGTGCCTTTTCTACTCCAACACTAAATGGGTTTGTGTTTGGACTTGTGGCCCAATTCTTAATGCTCTTGAGGTCTTGACTAGCCCACAGGTTTCAGCCTCTCCAGGGCTGCACCGGGGCCCGCAAGTTCAGGGCCCATTGGGTGGCTCATGCACTTAGGGTCGCAAAATGGCTTTTGTCTTTAATCAGTGGCCTGGACAGGTGCCATGACCCTTTCACAGTGCGACTAGGCCCCCTGCTCTATGTGAAGCCATGGTGTTGGGAGGAAGTAAGTACAAGCCTTACAAACTTACCAACGAGCTGCGTGGGAGAGGGCAAAAGGGGAAGGCAATATAGAGGAGGAAGAGTCAAGTCCAGAGAGGAAAGAGAACCTGGACCAGAGAGGAGGGTGAGCCTGAATCAGACTCCTAACAGACACAGCCAGATGTCATTGGGCACTAGGAAAGCTACCCTCAAGCACCAAAAAGGTATGGAAGTAGAGGGGTGGCTACAAATATGTAAATTGTGAGTGTGTAAATGACAGTGTGTGTTGATGTGTTGATATGTCTGTATCTGTGAAGGTATCTGTGTGTGTATATGTGTATAACTGTGTGTGTATATGTGCATATGTATCAGTAAGTGTAGATGTGTTAACTGTGTGTATATGTGTGTCAGTGTGTGTACATGTATACATCGGTATGTGTGTACATCTGTACATCTGTGCCTTCAGTGTGTGTATCTGTGTGTATGTGTCAGTGTGTGTATCTTTGTGTGTCTCAGTTTGTATGTGCGGGGCAGTGTATGTGCATATGTTTATGCATCCCAGCAATCAAATGCCAACTCTATATACAAACACTACTCACAAGTACACTACTGCTTACAAATAGCAACAGTGCATACAACCATACAGCTGCGTTTAAATGCCAACACTACACACAAATACATACATTCAAACACACAAAATATGCTTACATTCAAACACAATTACTGCTCACAAATACATCTGTGCAAAGATCCTCAGCTGGAAATTCATAGTGAGAGTTGTACGACAGATAGGGTTCTACCTTTTTGCCATCCGTATGCAAGAGGGGTTCAAAAAACCTTTTGCACCCTTGCTCCCTCTATATTGTTTTCCCTACTGGATGGATAGATAGATAGATAGATAGATAGATAGAGGGGAAAGATTTTTTTTTTTAATTTTGCAGAAGGCCTCTATAATATAAAGCGATGCTTAAAAGCGGTTGTGTTGGAAAGGCTCTGTGTCGATATGTTGAAGTGTTACTGCTCGATAAGAAGCCTCATTTAGAAGAGTGAAATTAGTGTATTGTTGTTTACTGTGATGCTGAGTAGTAATTTTCAGATAAATGAAATCTTTCCAAAATGCTGTCTGAAATTTAGATCCCCATTTCATTCCCACACTGTGATACATCTTCATACTTATATTTACAGCTCTGTGTACAAAAGATGTGTGATTACAGCCTCTGTGGGGAAGTAAGATATACAAAGTATTTCTTCATTAACAAAAGTGGATGCATTGCACAGTCTCTCTGAAAAACCTACAGGGACCAAGAAACCCCCGAAAGGTTAGAATGTATGAATGCTGTGTGTGCCCTTAAGGTCAATTTCTCAGCCACGTGAACTGTTACTGTAATCAAACAACAGCTGGCTCACAAAATCTCTGGTGCTTAGTCACCTATTTCCACCCCACCTGCTCTTCTTCTCCATAGAGAGAAATATGAGATGATTGACAGAAAGACAGATAAATAAATGATAGATAGACAGACAGATAAAGATAGATAGATAGACAGATAGACAGATAGACAAATAGATGATAAATAGATAGATAGATAGATAGATAGATAGATAAATAGATAGATAGACAGATAAATACAAGGATTGTAATATATAATGGATAAATCTCTATCTGGATATAAAAAGATAGAGACATCTATGTTTCTATGTTTCTATGTTTATTGAAGAAAATACAAAGTACTAGAAACATTGTAGATAGCACTATGACACCTCAGTCCACTTCAAAGTAGGCACCTTGAGACCTCACACAGTTCTCCCAGAGTCTCTTCCACTGTTCAAAACACTCTGCAAAATCCTTTGTTGGAATCGCCAACAGCTGCCTCATCATATTTACCTGAATCTCATCGATAGTCTGAAATCCTTTCGCGTTCAAAGGTGATTTTAGTTTAGGGAAAAGTCTAAAGTTGTAGGGTGATAAATCTTTCAACAGATTCTCGACCATCTTTGAAGCGTTTGTGCCACACTTTTATTTGTGCTGCACACATTGCATCTACACCAAACGTTTCCTAAATCCTCCAAATGGTTTCTGCGGAGGAATGTTCAAGTCTAATGCAAAATTTGATGCTCTACTCACTCAGTCATTTTGAATGGCAAGGCCACACAGTACACATGCTCACTCATTGGTGTCTAGTGCCTTGTGAAGTTGTCTTTGCTCATTCAGTGTACTCTCCTTGGCTGCTAGGTTACATCGATGTTGCACAAGTCGCTCTTGTGTGGCTTAGGATGCAATGGTAACTGTGGGTCAGTGACAGGGATGATATGAATTGGAGAATGATCTGGAGAAGCAGTAGAAGAGGGATACTAATGTTGTAAAGAGAGTGAGAGGTGCTTGGTCTGTTCCATGGGCTAGGACTTTGGTGGGCTTGGTGGCTCTGGAGCATTCTGTCCTCGGACCCTGGCAGCACAATGTCTGGGACAGTTGGTCAGTAAATGTTGGTTGATTCTGACTTTCATCTCCCCTAAGGTTAATAAAATGAGTACCATTTAGCTTGGTAATAGTAAAAAATAATTAAATATTTTATCTATATTTATATAGTAATAATACTAATAATAATAATATTATTGGGGGAACATGCTCTGATACATATGAGTGATACCAGTAAGGGATTGATATGGGTGCATTTGTGAATTTTGAGTTGTCTACCAAACATCTTGTGTCTTTTTTTTTTTTCAGGATTAAATTCATATTTTACACGGATAAAATGTATATTTTCAGTTTGTATAATTCTCACTTAGTGTGGGCTGTTAAAAGTAGATCTCAATTATTAAATTGTAACTTGAAATTTGAGATTCTAGATCTTCCTATCTACAATCAGATCAATGTGTACCACTAATGAAAAATCTACTTGTTTGTCATACACTAAAAAGACTGCATAGAACAAATTTTGATCCATGGAAGAAATGCATATTGGGTATACAAATTCCAGTACCCTCCCCTGAATAAAAAGTAGACAGAGAATCTACATTTAGATAGAAATATTTCACCGACAATGTAACCCTGGTATTTTATAAGTATCTTATTTTTGTCTCAGTTGCTATAGGGAGTTTTGTGCATAAGCTCCTATGAAAATTTCAGCATGTTAAATAGATTGAAAAATGCATTTATCCATTTTAAAGCACAAATAAAGTGAACGGGCTACTTTGATCCAAACACTAGATATATGATGAGTTTTAAAACGCTGTTCAGAGCTGGACTGTAAGTGATCTGAAAGAAGTACTTCTTTAAAATCACTTTTTCTTTTGTCTGCTTACACGTAATATTTCTGCTATGTTATTCACTCCTTGCAGTACACATTTATGTTAACATAGCATGCATACAGAAACATATTGCTGCTACAGAAAACCAAACATCCAGAATGCTTAGGCTCAATATAAGAGGACAGGACTAGGTAAATTTAATATGATTGAAGGCAGTGCAGGATTAGGAGTCTGTTAGGCCTGATGCTGATGATGGGCCTAATAACAGAATTTCATAGACAGAAAACAGCCTTGCAATCATCCTGATTATGATGGGACAGTCACGGATTTCGGGTTCTGTCCCGCTAACCCTACTTTGTAGCCTGGTGTCGTTGGCCCACCCCCTTTACCCTCCTCCCACTGGTGTCCCATCTCTTAGGGCACCATTGCTATAGGGTATGGTCTTGTATTTGGTGGAGGTGGTACTTCAAGGACACTTGCAGAAGGTTTTTTTTTAACTTACACCTACCCCATGCCTCCCAACGATCTTGATTTTGGTGGGACAATGGAGATTTTCGGGTCACGTTCAGTGTCCCTAAAACACGTAGTGTGAATACATTATTAGACGTGCTTGTGCTGCACTCAGGGCACAAGAACTCAGCAAAGAGCACTGAAGCAGTGGACTGGCCTGATTGATTGGCAGATACCCTAGTGTGCATTCACATTAGGCTAACCAACAGTAATTAAGGCAAGACTGCCCTCTTTCTGGGCAGGTCTGCCCCCTTCTGGAAGATCCAATGATGTTATCATGTCACTGGCCCACCCCATTTACCAACCAGTGTCACGCTTCTGGGGATGCCAGTGTTGAGGGTTATGCATACCCTATGTCAATGGACATGGGCCTGGAGCTGGCCTGTATGATATGTGTTATATGTGTTAATCTCTATTAGCTCCTTAATGATCAATGGTGATACATGTCATTATAACAATCTGGTAATTGATGAACTCACTAATCAACATAATCAGTATCACTGTGAGCCTTCGGGGCCTGCAGTCTCTCATTTTCTTCCTACATTGGACAAATTTGGATGCATAATGTGGAAGTGATTATCAATGCTAATGCCTTCCTGGATGGAGGTGCTCGTAATATTACCTGCTTTGAACCGCAGTGTTCATACAAACTTCTGTATAGGTGGGCAGGTTTGTGATCATATTGAGTCATTTTGCATCTCTCAATAACCCTGGCACTAATTCTGACTGTCTATCTTCCGACTGGAATAATACAGCTCTGTAAAACCCATTTATTAAGTTTCTTACAAGTGTCATTTTGAGGGTGAACAGATGTCAATTGACGAACATTTTTTACGCACTCATATGTTTTGGAGACACAGGAATGGCACCACTATATAAGCCTACCTATATATACACAAACTTTCATGATGCCCTTTTGTGGTTCTCATTTGACAGCAGTTTTACAGAAACTTCAATGTTTATATTGCTGCACTAACCACTCTACCAGACAGTCACTAGTGGTGCTTCCTAGAGTTTTACCGGACTCTGACTTGCCTAAAAGATGCTGGACGTCCTCACACTCCCCATGAGGACATCCAGCATCAGTAAAATTCCCATAGGAAAGCATTGATTCAATGCTTTCCTATGGAGAGGGCCAATGCACTCACAGTGCTTGCCGCACATTTGCCTAAGGCTCCCTGTCAGATGACGCCGGAGAAGGCAGAGCACCTACCCAGCGCAGAGGGACATTGGCACAAGAATCGGGTTTTTAACTCTTTATGTTCCATAGGAGGGGGGGAGTGCGAAGGACAAGGGACATTGAGGGTATATAACTTTAAACTTTAAGTATATAACACTAGAATCCCTTTAAGCTCAACCACTCCTAGACTCAGTAATGTGGCATGATTGCATCACTAGCTCTACCCAAAGAGAGTGGCCCATACACAAAAGTGGCTTGTCTGTCCAAATAAACTGACAGATCATAATGGTGTAAATGCACACCAGGCTGCCTGCCAATCATCTAAGGCCAGCACATTTTAGTGCTCTCTACAGGTTTCCAGTTCTTTGAACACAGTGCATCATTACATATGCTTGTGCTATGTTTGTTGGGTAGAGTTACCTGGTTCCACAAAAGTCTGGACGACTGAATGGAACTTGAAAATCAGGACTGATCCACCAAAGTAGGGACGGTTGGGAGGTCAGATACCATTTTGGAACTGTGACATGATGCAGAGCTTTGGTACCATTTTAAATATTAACTATTAAGTGTCTAAAGTTATTTACTTCTTACTTCTGTTATGAGGCTAATTTTGTAGAATCGTGCTCGAAGTTTTATTTCATGCGCCACTGGGTACCGAAATGTCCTCACGTTCTTAAAAAATAGCAACAAAGAACTCAAAAGATACATTGAGGGTGAGAATGTAAGCAATCATCAAGTCATCATCATTTGGAGACTGGGTAAATAAAAAAGTAAGAATTTTTTTGTTATCTAAGCAAATGAGTCGGGAATGGTATGGTCTGGTAGTGTGTGTGCTGTTGTTGGGGCTGATCACATTATCTGAACCCTTATAAAAGTTGGATATTGACATTTTAATCAGACGTTCTAATGAAAAAGGCATGAAACAGGCTAGTATTTTAGGAGAAGGAGTTTTACATTATACATGATAAGAAATGACCCCATCCTAAGACAACAATAAAATATTCTAGACAATGTGCAAAACACATTTAAAAGCGTCAGAGCACAGAAACCAATTAGGAAAACATGTGTACAGCTTATTAGCCGATTCAGGCTGGAAATTCCATACCTAATCAAAAAGCTTTACTCTATATACATTATCAACTCTTTACAAGATATATATACATTTTTTTTACATACTGAAGTAATACCATACCGAGACGTGGATATTTAACACATTTTGCTGCTAGCAAGCCGGCTGTTAGCAATTATCTTACTCGGGTAGATGTATATATTTTCACACTGTTGCTTATTTTAGCACATAGACTAAATAAGACCAGATGCAAAGAATTACAGTTCTTTAAGAGCAAAATAAATAGCTCCGTGGTAGCAACGAGGGGGTTAAAGAGGTTGTATGGCCTTGCTTCTCAAGAGAACGAGTGTTGTTTACAGTGTATGCTTAAAAATAATATTGCAGACTAGTCGGAACTTCCCTTAGGATAGCGCAATTACAAAAGTAACTGAGGATTAATTAAAGATTGTCCCATAGGTGATGCTAGAACTCTTGGATCAACCAAATTGGATGCGGAGCTGGCTCAGTACAGAGGTGAACAGACCAGATCTGCTCACAATAATTAGCTAAGCAGCAGGGCAGTGTTCTGTATTTTGCTTCATTTATCTGATTTTGATTAATATTTTAATTTCTTTGTTTTATGCCGGGGTGACTCAACGGTTCCCATTAAAGTATGAGAAACGAGATCAGTTTTCATAGGCTAGAAATCAATAGAGAGTGAATTTATTTCAGTCTAATGTCAAGGTTGGTAACACTTTATTAAAAGCCAGACTAACACATGATGTGACTACAGATCTATATGTAACCCAGAGAACATTGAAACCAAATGAGCTTTTTTTAGGGACACAGATTAATGGTTCTTTTTTTCTTACATATATATTAATATTACATGTTCTCCCCCTTATTTCAAAGGGTGGAATAGGTGTGCCAACCCCATATTGCACAGTACAGCTAACCTAATATCAGACAAATATGTGCCTGTCTTCCTGAGATTAGTAGGAGTTACACTCCTAGTGTAACAGCTTTAATTTGAAGATGCTGCTATTTTTATTCAAACCTCCTCTGATAATCGTTTAGAGAAGAAAAAGATGAACAGAGATAAATAACGGTATTTTCTTTTCCTAGGTCTATCAGCATATCAAGACTAGTAGAGAAGCTGAATTAAAAGTGGCAGCTACTGCCCGGGAGTGTAGCTCCCATCAATCTTGGAGAACTGAAATAGGCATGTCATAACCCTGCCTTAAAATTAAAGGAAGCTTAAAGGAACACTATAGCTTTAGTAATACAAATGTGTAATTCCTATTGTTATTGTAGTGCCCTGGTGTCTGGTTAGGTATTCGGTCCCCACCAGCAAGAAGAAAAAAGTACTTTAACTTACCATTTCTCCCTTGCAGAGCCGAACTTGGTCCTTCTGGCAGATTTTAGCCAATGCAATGCTTTTCCAGAGGCTAGTATGCAAGAGCGGCTAAACGCCGCACTGCGCCAATCAGATGAGAACATCTGATAGAAATGGCAGAGTTTCACTCTGCTATTTCCTCTGAAGCTGGGTGAAAGCAACTAGCGGGACTTAAACCCTGCATTGAAAAGAATGGCAACGTTTTCGGCAGCAGAGTTAAAACAGAGGAACATAAAACCCAGAATACTTCCTTGAGATTAATTTGTCTGGGTGCTTATAGTGTCCTTTTAATCCTAACTCTACCCGCAACTTTAATACAGCATATAATATAAAAGGGGTTCTACAGACATTACAGACATTTATAAACAAAGCCACTTTCAGTCACTTAGTTTATTTTGACCTTTTTTCTTCTTCTTAATAACCTACTTTAATGTCAGTGATGTCTCACACAATTCTTGTGGTAGGTGGTAGGCTCCCTTATGCCAGTGTAGTTCACCCAGTTCCTCACCCCACACTGCCTTTATCCCACACTGCCTTGGTCACCTCAACTTTTTTCTTTTATTTTCAATGGACATATACTACATAATTTTTACAACTCTTTTTCTGATCCCACTAGTATTAAAGTATTCCCCATTTATCGATGAACATGTGTCATATACATTGACTTATTTATTGCAAAACGCGTTGCCAAAGGGAAAAATGTTGCTACATTAAAGCATTGCATATAAAATGTAGACAAGCACAGGTCAAAAGTGCAATCATCGGAGATTTCTTTCCTTTGTAGTGCAATTTTTCCCACAGTGTAAAGATGAACACTGTAACAGCGGCAGAAGATGGAGTGATTTATATTTTAGTCTGCTATAAGTGTCTTGTCTGCTGTTTGCTTTTTACAAGTAAAAGAGCAGGTGGGAGAGGTCAGGATTCTCTGTAGAGGGTGCCCAACAAGCAGCAAACTTACTTTCTGCATCGACACTGTGAGCAGAATGCTTTGCTGCAGCAGAATTATTTCCAACAATACAGAGCGTGTTACTTAACTGACACGGGTACACTAAGGCTAATGAAAGGGACCGCAGTGTCACTGGGAACTTTATATAACTTTATATAAAAAGAAGTAATATATTACTATATTGAAGCAGTTTTTTTTTTCTTGCTTAGCATATTATTATTTCTTTTAAAAAATGTTTAATGAAATACAACTATCATGAAAGCTCATTTACCATAAATATGTCTGTATGTCTATTTCTGTGCTTAAGACTGATTGTAAATTCTGGATGTAGAATCTTGGAAAAGAGCCTTGGAGTGGTGTAAACGTCTATCGGCACTTTGTGTATGTTTCTTTTTAACGCATTAAAGTAACACAGTATTTCATAAAAATCCCCTGGAGTGCACCATTATTTTTGGATTGCAAATATTGATAGACAGACAGACAGACAGGTGGACGGACATGATGAGACACGGAGAGAAATTCTATTTAACATACAAAGAAATCGAGAGGAGAGATTTATCACTGAAATTGTGCTGAAGGCCACTATAATAGGGAGACATGTTTAAAAGCTGTTGTGTTGGAAAGGCTCTGTGTCGATATGTTGACAGACAGACAGACAGGCAGAAAAATAGACAGAAATTTAGACAGACAGGCAGACCCAGACAGTTATTCATATGTCCGTGAGATTCAGGTTTTTTCAGGCAGAAGAAATGTAATTTTCAGCACAAAAATTTAAATCATACAGTGGTTAGGTCTCTCGCGTGGGCTCTCAGGAGACTCCAGCTTTTTTTTATAAAATTCTACGAAAACAAGTATGACAATGACTTTAATTCACTGAAAATGACTTGTGAATCACAGCATTTCAGTATGACAAATGTAATGTGGAGAATTACAAAAACAATCGTGAAACGGTGCCCGATATGAATCCCATGACAGAACAAATGCAAAAACCAAAATTTTGTGGACAGAGCTGCATACAAACAAATATATCTAAAAATACAGTACCTGTACGTTTATTAGTAGTAGTTCAGTTATTCACTGTTATTACATTTCAATAACTTTCTTTAACTTAAATGGGTCTTTTATCTCTTGCTCATTCTTACAATCCTCATTGTAAATATATCCTTGAGGTTTTTTTGTTTTTTTCTCATATACATTTTTTTTAATCTATGTAGCTGTATTCATGCCAAACACGCATATTCATAGATATACAGTATATTTCAGTCAAGCACTTAACGGATTTCAAAAGACAGCATCTTACTGAATGAATTTCCTGACTTGAAGTTTAAATAGACGTTTCCCTAGATTGCTGGAAGTGTGAAATATATTTCACAAGGGATGTACTGAACTGGAAGTTTTACCTCTAGTGATAATAATGATGAATATCATAATTACCACTTAAACAAGCCATACCTCCAGTCATATAACAATATGCAGAGTATATTGTCATTAATAATCATTCACATTCTGAAAGATAAGTTACTTTGTATCCATTACAACTTCGTACTTCAACACTGGCCCATGAAGGCACACAGCAGGGCTGGCACTCGGATATTGCTGGCATGCAAGGGTCGACAGGGGAGATCCCGCAATATCCCGTAACGGCCTCGGCCCATGGCAATTGCGGCCCACCAGGCATTTTCCCGGTATGTCTGATGGCCAGTCCGGGCCCGAGTACTACTATATATATGTACATTCCAGGCCGCTGCTGCTGTGTACAATGAAGAGTGTGCCCTTAGAGTAAATGTAAACCTCTTGCATCAGCAGGTTCTTTTGCAATCCTCGCAATGCATGCCACAACATTGTCATGGCAACCCACGGCAACATTCTCACGGCTCACCAGAGGAGAGTACCTGCTGCTGTTGTATATGTGAGAATACACACCCATGTCCAGCTCTACTGAAACAACAGGGAATGATGTGTCCCCCTCCCTGTACACAGGTAAAAATCGCGGGGGGGGGGGGGAATAAGTTAAAAATGGAAAAAACACTGCTCACCTCCACATTTACTTTAACACCACAAACACACACTGCATGCACTACACTAACACAGGCACTGCATACACTATACACACACACACACACACACACTACATCCACTATATATACACACAAATTGAATCCTCTATACACACAAACATCATCCACTACACACACACATGGCATTCTCTACACACAGATACTACGTACACTATACACACACACTGCATCCTCTATACACACACTTCATCCACTACCCACCCATTGCATCCTTTACACACACTGCATCTACTATACACAAACACACTCTGCATCCACTATTCATACACTGCATCCACTACATAACTACACACTCTGCATCCACTACACACACTGCACACAATACACACACTGCAGCCACTACACAGACACTGCATTCACTACACACACTGCATAACATAATGTGGGTGCATTTTGGTTGATGTAATTTTGATGGGCGGATGGGGGAGGGGGATACCATTTAATCCTTTGACACTATGCCTTGAATCAGTATTTTCCTATAGGGATTTTATTAATGCTACATGTCCCGTCCAGCATCATTTAGGGGACTTAGAGTCCAGTAAACTCCTGGAAAGCTAATCTAGTTTAGTAGACATCCACTAGAGGCTGTCTTAGTCCTGCAATGTAAACATTGCAGTACTAAGTGGGACAGGGACATTGCACCCAGACCACTTTAATGAGATGAAGTGGCCTATAGTGTCTCTTTAAAGTTAAGGGCGCTTCAATGTTAACCATGATTGGTTGAGCCAATTACAAAAATCTGGGCAGTACTCAGTTCAAGAGATGCAGAGCCTGGGCACTTACATTAAATGCAGCAATTTCAAATGCTAAATTAGTTTATTTTTTTATAATTATACATGATTTATTGTTTAAGGGTGAAGTAATCACTTCTAAGGTGTAAATAAAAATATACACCCTTATAATGTAACAGCGTGGTGGACAATATCTATAAAAAGATATATAAATCGCACATAGAATGATAAAAGTATAAATGTATAGACACGCAAGATGTATATATTGAACTCACAAAATATAAGTGAATATCAGGCCCATCATCCTTAATCAGAAGTGGTCTTCAAAGTTATATGGAGAAAAACTTCTTCAGCACTTGTAAAATAAAGAAACCAAGAAATAGTGCAGATGGAATTAAAACTACAAAGAATTTATTACAAAATGCACTTACAAAGGTCCAGGTAAAAAAACAGCATTTAATCCACTATAAAGTGGAGATAAAAGTACAGCAAGTGAATCCCCAGTGTAGTAATCCAACGCGTTTCGTCCACTGGACTTCCTCATGGATTATCATAATACTATTTATTGGTTTCTTTCTTGCATTCCTACTTGTTTGTTTTGTTTTACTATTGTATTGGTGTTTTAGAGGGCACACTTTCTTTAGTAGGTTTGCTTGTACATGTATTTTTAGTGGTTTGGTATTTTCTTTGGTGTATTTATTGTTTAAGCCTAACATTTTTTACAGCATTATCTATATCAGAGGTTCCCAAAAAAGGCTTAAAGGTGAACTGTCATTTCTCTTGATTTTGAACATTTTGCTTGCTTGTGACGTGTGAAAAATAAAATTAAATGTACAGATACACACATCTTAATCTTGCAACTTGGTGGCCCCAACTTACTTACTCTTTTAGACCATGTATGTTTTTCTTCTCCTCATTTGCATTGTTTGCCCTGGCTGTGCCTCGTCAAACTAAATTATGATACAATTTTCTAAATCTTTAATATAAATGTAAAAGAAAATGGTAAAAGTGCTAAGTTATTCTTAATGTTTTTATTCAATGGCTTATATTCCAGAGATGTCGCAGTTCCCCTCTAAGATACGCTAGCATTCCAGAATTTTGACATGTCTGACAAAACCCACACCATTGGTGTCCCTTGGTCATTGAGTTAGGGACAACTGACATATTTGAAGAATAAGAAAGAATGGATGAACTCTGTGCAAGGAAACAGTACTGTATTGCCAAGGTGGAAAGTGATTATTTTTATTTCCAATAAAAGTGGGTGAATTTCATAGGTATTTATTCTTTTGTGCTGGCATTAGAGATATGAAAGATATTTACAGCACCCTGGCCTTCTATGAAGTCAGGGAGATCAATGCATGTGTCGCCAAGGTCAGGACAATATTGGATTTTCTTTTTTATTATGCACTAAAGAGCCTTAATTTTATTTTCATTAACAGGAGTATTCAGCTTTATGAATGGCTGGTTTTAGAAAGAATGTTATATGATTAATACAAATATTACTGACATTACCTTCTATTACGGAATCTTTTGTTGTTTTTTAATGCAGTTTGACTCATAAAAATCATAGATAAATGTTGCAGTTGGTTACACAAAGGAAATCATTTATATAAAGTGTTCAGTTTATTTCTGCATTTTATCTACAAAATAACACGTACAACAAAATAAAAATTGTAGTGAAACATCAAAATTGCTCTCACACTAATTAAAAAAAAATATATATAGTTTTAGCTGGTTGTGCATTGTCATGATCACGCTTTGCATAAGTCAATCAAAAGTCGGCCACTAGAGAAGTGCAAAAATTGTGAGTTTTTAGTTACAGTAATGTTTTACATTGTGCAAGAACAGGGAAGCCAACCATGCACAAAACCATTGTAGCAGATGTAGTAGTTTTGGTGCATAGACTGTCCTTTTAATATGACATTCCCCATTAACATAGTGTCCCTGTAACAATTTGTAATTGTTAAATTTCCACCTTTATAATATTTTATAGCAGTGTGGAATAAGCTGGTGCTATATAAAAGCAAAAAACAATAATATGTTACGATAAAGAAGATTTAGTACAAAACACATGTAAGCGTCACTGAGCATTGCAGCTGAACCACTGCCGATAAGTGAAAGTTTATTCACAAACCACAAATTAGCTGCAATTTGGCTGCCTATTTGCAAATTTGGGTAAAATTTCCAAGGCAGAGATTTTTTCTAATCTCATTTTTAAAAGAGTAAGTTTTTGAGTAAATTTTAAGTAAATTAAGTCGGAGTTGAATTTTTTGCAAAACATTGTCAAGAGAATAAAAACACAAAGGGTTAAGAGCTGTTGTCACTGGATAAATGTGAGTTTAGTGGTACTAAAATATTACTAAAATATTACCTGAAATTAACCACAATTAAATATCGATTTTTACAAAATAGTTCAGCATGATATTTTCTCTTTGCATATGGTATGACACCTGTTGAGATATTATTCTGCTGTATAGAGTGCCTCTAGTAAGTTATTATGTAGTAGTTCAGTAAAGAGCATGCATGATACCAATTCCTTGTTCCTAACAAGTCACTCATTCTTTGTATTAGATAAAAACATTCCTTATTACAATGCTTTATATTTTCATTATCTCAGCGTGCGCCATTCACAAGCTTAGACACTTACATACCAAGTGAATGTTTCATTAATGCCATTCATGTGTGTTTTCTGAGCCTGTCTTGTTTCGGTAGTTTGTATGTGATAAAAATAATGCAATTTACTGCTAATGGAGCAGGCTGCGTATGGCAAAAAATGACAGAGTGATCTACATGGGCTTATAAATCAATCTATTCATGAAACCTGAATTTTCACAGAACTTGAAAAGAGCTTAGTGGTAAAACAGCTTAGTGGTGTACTAGCAAAACCATTAACAGATTTATTTAACCAAGAGGAGTAGTCCCAGAAGATTGGAAGTTAGCAAATGTTGTGCCCATTCACAAGAAAGGTAGTAGGGAGGAGTCGGGCAACTATAGGCCAGTAAGCCTTACTACAGTAATGGGGGAAGGAATGGAAACCATGTTAAAGGATAGGATTGTTGAACATCCAAAATCACATAGATTTCAAGATCAGAGACAACATAGGTTTACTTCAGGGAGATCATGCCAAACTAATCTTATTGATTTTTTTTTTGAATGGGTAACTAAAATAATAGATCAGGGTTGTGCAGTAGACACTACTTACCTAGATTTCACTAAGACTTTTGACACTGTTGCACATAGAAGGCTTATCAATAAACTACAATCTTTAAGTTTGGATTCCAATATTGTTGAAAGGGTAAGGCAGTGTTTGAGTGACAGGCAACAGAGGTTTGTAGTCAAAGGAGTATATTCTAAGCATGGTCTTGTCACCAGTGGGGTACTTCAGTGATCTGTACTTGGACCCATTCTCTTTAATATTTTTATTAGTGATATTGCAGAATGTCCTGATGGTAAGGTATTGTAGTGGTACTTACCTTACCCGGGGGCCGGCCGAGGTCCTCACTTCCCGCCGCGCGCGGCTCTCGAATGAAGGCGGGCACGGACTGCGAGATGCGGTCACGTGTCCCGCCTAGCTCTAAGAGCGTGCCGCGCGTCTCGGGCATGCTCTTAAAGGGGCAGAGGGAGCCAAAAGATGAAATGTGCTCCCATTGGCCCCTGTCATCCCACATTCCCCAGACACTCACATTTTGGGGGCGTGGATATGACAGGGGCCCAATCAAAGTAAAGTTTAGGTTATTTATACTTACCTCTCCCTTAACTCCTTGCCCTATCGTGGTTTCTGTTTCAGTTCCCTTTAGCGCTTGTTGTGTTCAGTTGTGATTTTCGTGCTTGACCTTGGCTTTGTATCTGACTCCGTTAATCTCTCTATCCCTGTTTTGTCTTGTTTGCCGGCTTACTGACTACTGTGTACCAGACCTTGGCTAGTTTTTGTTCTTGCAGTCTCTTTGTTCCCTTGACCTCGGCTTGTTCTTGACTCTGTCTATTCTCTGCTATACGGCGAGTCCGGCCATTCTAAGGTCCGCTAAGTCGTATCTGCTCTATCTGTTGATTGTTGAAATAAATCTTGCATGTAGGGGTAAACTGCCGTGACAGGTATGTCTTTTTGTTGTGGCAACTGACATTTAATGTGAATAAGTGCAAGATAATGCATCTTGGATGTAAAAACTTAAAGGCAGAATACAGAATATTTGATAGAGTCCTAACCTCAACATCTGAGGAAAGGGATTTAGGAGTAATTATTTCAGATGACTTGAAGGTAGGCAGACAATGTAATAGAGCAGCAGGACATGTTAGCAGAATGCTTGGTTGTATAGGGAGAGGTATTAGCAGTAGAAAGAGGGAAGTGCTCATTGCCATTGTACAGAACACTGGTGAGACCTCACTTGGAGTATTGTACGCAGTACTAAGACCGTATCTCCAGAAGGATATTGATACTTTAGAGAGAGTTCAGAGAAGGGCTACTAAACTGGTTCATGAATTACAGGGTAAAACTTACAAGAAAAGGTTAAAGGATCTTAACATGTATAGCTTGGAGGAAAATTGAGACTGGGGGATATGATAGAAACGTTTAAATGCCTAAAGGGAATCAACACAGTAAAGAAGGAGACTATATTTAAAAGAAGAAAAACTACCACAACAAGAGGACATAGTCTTAAATTAGACGGGCAAAGGGTTAAAAATAATATCTGGAAGTAATACTTAACTGAGAGGGTAGTGAATTCATGGAAAAGCCTTCCAGCTGAAGTGGTAGAGGTTAACACAGTAAAGGAGTTTAAGCATGCTTGGGATAGACATAAGGTTATCCTAGCTATAAGATAAGGCCAGTGACTAATGAAAGTATTTAGAAAATTGGGCAGACTAGATGGGCTAAATGGTTCTTATCTGCCGTCACATTATATGTTTCTATATGTTTCTACGTGTCCAATAAATTGCAAATTTTAGATCAAAACCGGCATTTTGGAAAAAAACTATTTCACTCAATTTGTCTACAGCTTGGCTAGTTTGACCTACTGTTTCCATTCCCCTTGTGAATTTCTAAAGTCCCAGTTTAGCTAACTACTCTGATGGCATAATTGTCATGCTAATGGTAGGGATTTAAAAAAACTGGTGAAAATTGGCATTCATTTCATCTTTGGCACAAGGGAAATGTTACCTGTGACCACAGTTGACAGGTGCATATGCTTAGGGATGGACACCTCTTAAAGCAAAGGTGTCGTAGAACTACCAATGGGCTTTTTTGGCAAATTTGAGAAAACGTCCTTAAGAGTTATATCAGACCTCCAACAAACAATTTGCAATTTTTACAATAATGCCTTGAAATAAAAATATTATATCTCTAGAAGTCATTAGATTAAATTTATTTCCTTTACATTAGTTCAATGGAATGTAATATTAAAAATCGAGAGTATGAACTTAAAAAGGAAAATGGGCTGAACAATAATTAGCAAGTCAAAATGAACTCAGGTTCGTAATATTAACTTGTTGACCTGAACATTCCATTTAATGATAGTCTAGCAATTAATTGGTATATACTTGGTATTCCAGATACATAAATATATATATACTAAAATGTGAATTACCAGGAATTCAAATTAAGTGAATTTCAAATTTTAAAGAAACACCCAAAGAACCTTAACTGCTACAGTTCACTATAGTGGTTATGGTGACTGGAGTGCCCTGGCAATTTCCCATTGTATAAAGTTAAACTATATCAGTAAAGTTTCAGACTACTTGCCTGGAATCCTCCAGTCACCTTGCCAAGTCACCTCATCTCCTGGAGCCAGAATCTTCTACTCTGCTGAGTTGCTCTTCTGGACTTTCTGGTTGGAGAAGAGGGGACAGCGGGTTCTAGGTGGACCCCAGGTAGGTTGTTAAACAATTCTTAAATAATTTAATTGCTTACCCTGGTAGGTACCAGGGCACCGTTGGCACCATTATCACTGCAAATTAAAATCTAAAATCAAATCTGAGATGGGTAAATCTTCCAGTTCTACTATTGTGGCCCATAAATACGTTTTGAATTTTGACAATTCAGACTCTAGTTAATAACCCTAATGTTTTAATAGAAATTAGTTAATTATAATGAATAAGGACCAGCGCTTATTGTAGAGAATTAAAATCAATACATTGAATAACGAATATATACAAGTTAGCTGCTAAACATTCATGTGGTGCTTCCAACACCTCAAATGAAAGAACAAAAAAACAGAAAAGAGCGCTACATTCTTTTCTGTTTTTTAGAAATTAGTTAATGTCCAGACCAAGAAGGATGGTTTTAGAATTCTGCATATGTCAGCTTTAGCACAGGGTGACCAAGAATTATCTGACTATACGCATCCGATTTTAATATAAATAATTTATATATTTCACCAGCATCTACTATTACATTGATGGAATAGTTTATGCAGGTTTTTACAACTATTCCCACCAGTCGGTAATCTTCAGTTGGGGCATTAGACAATCACCCCAGCTAATAAAGTTTCCAGTCACACCTTCCCTCTTATGTATCTCCTACAAGGTAGTATAGATGCAAACTGTCAACATAGAATGGCTATAAGAAATAGGAATTATAGAAGCTTGGCGAGTAGCTTATTTTTGTTTGAAATCATTTATGGTCTTGAGATTCAGAGTAGATCCTTCAACTATTTTATACCCTTGGGTCTACTTACTAGAGGGCGGTTTGACAGGTGTCGTGAGTGAACTCCTTCGAGGGTTTATCGTTGAGATGGGCTAATTCATGAGTCTGATTCAGCAGTTGCACTGGCACTTGTTATGTTCTCTGTTATTATTTCCGAAGAAAATATATTATGACTTTGTTAGCTGGCCTCATTATAACAATTGCAAGTTTTCTATTTGCCTCCTTCTGCATTTTGACTTTTCAAAAACAACAAAAAAATTCTGCAAAATATCAGTGACTGTAATAAGTGACTTATTTTAAAATGACTAATATGGAAAAGGAAAATTGCAATTTTTAATTAGAGTGTCACATTTTTCATTAAAAAGAAAATTCCTGCAAAAGAAAAAGTTGGATTTTTTTGAGTTGATGTTTCTGCAAAACATAATAAGAAAAATTTATCAGAGTAGAGCGGGTTATTACCACAGTTTCAGATGTGTTTTGGCAAAAGTCTTTAAAATATTTTTCCAAAATTGTGTAGTTCATTATATTAAATGTGTGGAATATAAAATAAAATAGTGATAATTGCATGGATTCTTAACCAGGAGTTGCTCTTGTACAGCTGCATTATATGCCCCGTGTAGCTCATGAGCTAAGTGTTACTGGAATTTTTGCATTTTGGCAGCATTTTTAGGAAACTGAATTCCCAAAAATGCAGTCAAATGTCAAGTGTATGGTATTTGACAATTTCTATATTTCTGTTTTTGTTACACCTACTGAATGTGAAAAAAAAACTTATATTTCAGCTTTTAAAGTTTCAAAATAAGATATAACATATAATCTGCTTTTTTGTTATCTTCTCAATATTTTTGTAAAGAATGAGCAAATAAAAAAAAATTGTGTAATTTGACATGAATGTTCTTCATTTTCATTTTTTCTTATCCTTGAACAGTAATCAATAAACACAATTACTACCTATGTTTATATGCTTGTTAAGCTGTATTAACTTCTACGTCTACCCTGTAAACACTAAGACTTACATAATTACATAGTTACACAGTAATTTAGACTGAAAAGAAAAACGACTCAAGTCCATCATGTACAGCCGTTCACATGTCTCTGTTTCTGTTGCTGATCCAAAAGAAGGCGAAAACACAATTTTCAAAGGATTTCCAAGAATGCTGCAAAATCAGGAAAATAATTCTTCACTCAAATGACAACTGGATTTCTCCTTAGACAATTGAACACAATCTCTTAATACTTTTTTTCCTGAAGAGTAAAAAAACAACTATGCTTTTTCAAAATCCGTACAGAATCTGATAGAATGATATTATCACCTGGTTAGGCAGTTCATGTTACATATTTATTGCTCTTGCTGTAAAGATCTTCTTTTTTTGTTGTAGGAAAAATCGCCTTTTTTTAATTTTAAATGTGTGTCCTCTTATCCTTCATAGAGTCTGGTTAAGGAATAAGTTGTTTTTATAATATATTTATTGTAAATTGTTGTTTCTGTGTACTTCCACTTTCTTCATGTGTACCTATAGAAATACACATTGACCCTGAGTGCCTACTCTTCTCTGTTACAGCTGTAGGATCCCGGTGGCCAGTGATGGCTTCTGCCGATGCTCTTCATCCATCACTGGCCATTCATTGAGAGTAATAATACATATTTATCTCTGTGGGTGGCCAGTGATAGGATGAGACCATCATCTGTTGCTGTCAGTCTATCACTGGCCTCCCGGCTATATATTTTCATATTGTAGAGAAGAAGGAAATCAGGGGTCTGTTTTGTTGGGTACCAGAGAACCAATCATTGGGTTAAGTCATTAAAAATGTTTTAACCATGGAAAGTAAGATGGAGCCCAGACACTCCTAATCTTATAACAAATGTAATACGTTGAAGTGCTTTTATTGGCGGGGAGTGCTCCTTTAAGACACATTAACCAATTTACATGGTTCACCCTTTAATTTATTTCCAAGTTGTCCAATGTGCATATATCTATAATTATTATGCCTCCCCTATACTAATGTGTCAACATGCATACCTATTACATTTATTATGCCTCCTTCATATTAATGGACGTGTAGCTATTGCATTTACAATTCCTCCCTTTACTAATGTGTGTATGTCTATTGCATTAAGTATGTTTTGTTATACAAATGTTTGTATAGCTATTGCAATGAATTCCTCCATAGTTTTTTTATCTACCTCCCTTGCTCTGTGATATCAATCATAAAGTGCTCCTTTAAGACCAATGTATCTATTATTAATATATGTGGCATTTATATAGTGCCAACTTATTCAGCAGCACTTTACATTATAAAAGGGGGAAGTCTAACAATAAATAAGACTGTTAGCTTGATGAGGACCCTGCTGTAACAAGCTTTCAGTCTAGAGGATTGACCTGTCTGCCTGTTTGTCTGTCTGTCTGCCTGCCTGCCTGTCTCTCTGTCTTTCTGTCTCTCTAATCTATCGATCAATTGCTCTGTCTGTCTGTCTATCTATCTCTCTAATCTATCAATCAATTGCTCTGTCTGTCTCTCGAATCTATCGATCAATTGCTCTGTCTGTATATCTCTCTCTATCGCTCTAATCTCTCAATTAATCACTCTGTCTGTCTCTCACTCTCTATCTCTCTAATCTATTGATCAATTGCTCTGTTTGTCTGTCTGTCTAATCTATCGATCAATTGCTCTGCCTGTCTGTCTATCTTTCTCTCTAGTCTCTCGATTAATCACTCTGTCTCTCTCTCTCTCTCTACCTCTCTAATCTATCGATCAATTGCTCTGGCTGTCTGTCTATCTATCTCTCTATCTCTCTAATCTGTCGATCAATTGCTCTGTCTGTCTGTCTCTCTATCTATCTCTCTAATTTATCGATCAGTTGCTCTCTGTCTGTCTCTCTATCTCTCTCTCTAATCTATCTAATCTATTGATCAATTGCTCTGTCTGTCTATCTTTAAACCTTATGCTTATTTGTGGTACCCAGGCTTTAGAGACCATCAGAGCACTTGAGGCCTTTCTCATGGCAGTGAATGCTTCTCCTTTTGGTTAATTCCCTTGGGGAGGGGCAGTTACAAGCCCAAATGGCTATCCTTAATACTAGATCGTGTGTAGTGTTTTTCATCCCAGCTGGGGGACCAATAAATGACCCTTGTGTGCCCTATTTATCTGTCTTAGTTACTGAGAACTGCTGTTGTTCTAACACATTTCTTGGCCTTTGGGACGAAGGTTTTAATTTTAGTGGCCATCGGGGTCTGCATTCATGCAGGTTTTCTCATGATTTTTTATTTGTTCAGCTAATTAGTGGCCACTTACTAAACACATCACCAAAGACTTCCCAGCAAGCGTAACCTGCGATCTCTAATTAGTCAATTATATACCTTTTCGCTTTCCAGTTATTCTACCTTCTGCACATTGATAATGACCTGGGAAAATTTCTCATCACCCTGATCTCCTTTCAGTGACAATATCTCACATTACGAGGCAGCTTTTAATTTTGCTTTATTAGTATAAAGTGATAGTAGGAATGAAGTGTGAAGAAATGGTCAATGTACGCGAACTGATGAGAAGCTAAATATACTCCATTTATATATACATCTTCTTGAGCAACATATGAGATATATACAATATAAACAAATTCAAGATGATATGATGGTAATATTCTGGACAGCAAACGACGATCAGTAAAGTATCTCTTATCCAGTGCTCATAAAGTGTTTTAAACAGTAGTGTTATGATTTAGATATTAAAAGTTATTTCAAAAAAAATCCTGGCAACCAATTATAATTTTTCTAAATAAAAAATACTCACTACCAGTACATGTTCCTATGCTATATTGTGCTTTATAAATAAAAGTACAGAATCGCTTTTAAACTGACTGACATTTACAATTTTTGACTCAGGTGCTTAGAAAATTCTATTTCACATATTCCTCTTGCCTCTTTGTCTTATTTTGTAGTTCATGCACAGGGCCGGCGCTTCCTGTAGGTCAACAAGGCAGCCACCTAGGGCGCTGCTTAAAGAGGAGCGCTGGCCATGGATATTTTATTGCTCAAACACAGAAGCCGCCCCTCTGTGTTTGAATAATTATACTGCTCGTTTGGCCGCTGGCCATCTTACACCGGGCGCTAGGGAGCACTTACATGGCTGCTGACTAGTGCCCGGTGTAACACTGGTCCAGTGGCATCCACTTCAGTCTGCTCAGCCAGACCCCCACAAGGAATCCCATTGACACAGCAGCACAAGGGCGCTTCAATTTCTTGCTCCCGCCCCTTTCCCTGTACGTGGGGACAGGGGCACAGCTGCGACGGAGTGAAGGCAGCCAGGCGCAGGGAAGCTGCCAGGAGGGACACATGAAAAGCAGTCAAATATGCAAGAAAGGTAAGTGGGTCAATGGGACATCACAATGTGTATTTGTGAAGAATTTGTGTTTGTGCATGTGTTTGTCTGTATGGGTCAGTGTGCGTATGTATGGATCAGTGTTTGTCAGTATGGGTCAGTGTGTGTCTGTATGGGTCAGTGTTTATCTGTATGGGTCGGTGTGTGTCTGTATGGGTCAGTGTGTGTCTGCATAGGTCAGTGTGTGTCGGCATTGATCAGTGTGTGTCTGCATGGGTCAGAGTGTGTATGCATGGGTCTGCATGTGTCTGTATGTGTCAGTGTGTGTGTCTGCATGGGCCAGTATGTGTGTCCAGGGCTGCCACCAGAAATTTTGGGGCCCGTGACAAAGCACAAGGTGTCCCCCTCCTCTCGGCCCGCCCACGAATGGTGAGCATAGTTGAAGTGAACTAGAATGTGTGTAATTGATGTAGTGTGTGTATTAGATACTGTTTGTGCAGTGAATGCAGAGTGTGTGTTTGTGTAGCGGATGCAGTGTGTATAGTGAACGCAGAGTGTGTTTGAGTAGTGGATGTAGTGTGTGTACAGTGATGTAGTGTGTGTTTGTGCAGTGGATGTAGTGTTTGTGTGTACTAGATGCAATGTGTTTAGTGGATGCAGTGTCTGTAGTGGATGTAGTGTGTGTATTAGACGCAGTGTCTCTGTATAGTGAATGCAGAGTGTTTGAATGTGTGGTGCATGTAGTGTGTGTACTGTGAATACAGGATGTTTGTGTACTGGATGCTGTGTGTATAGTGAATGCAGAGTGTGTGTTAGTGCAGTGAATGCAGTGTGTGTGTTAGTGTAGTGAATGCAGAGTGTGTGTTAGTGCAGTGAATGCAGAGTGCATGTTAGTGTAGTGAATGCAGAGTGCATGTTAGTGTAGTGAATGCGGAGTGTATGTTAGTGCAGTGAATGCAGTGTGTGTTAGTGTAATGAATGCAGCGTGTGTGTCAGTGTAGTGAATGCAGAGTGTGTGTTAGTGTAGTGAATGGAGAGTGTGTGTTAGTGCAGTGAATGCAGTGTGTGTTAGTGCAGTGAATGCAGTGTGTGTGTTAGTGTAATGAATGCAGAGTGTGTGTTAGTGCAGTGAATGCAGAGTGTGTGTGTCTACTAGTGTATGCTTTTTCCCCTCCCCCCACATTAAATCGTATAACTGTTATGCCCCCCTCCCTGTTTCTTACCTGGTCCAGGGAGGGGGGAGATTCCATCCCTAGTGGTATAGTGGCATTGTGGGGCTCCCCGGCTCCCTGTACTTGCAGAGGGGGCCCAGCAGACTACAGGAGCACATTACACCTCTCTCTAACTCCCGCGAGCACAGCGTGCATGCCGCGCGGAGCGTTGCCATGGTAACCCATGGCAACGCTCTGACGGCTGTGGGTCTCGCTGGAATCAGAGAGAGGGAAGAGCTGTAATGTGCTCCTGAAGTCTGCTGGGCCCCCTCTGCAAGTACAGGGAGCCGGGGGCCCGCAGCTGCACATATATATAGCGATCATCGCTATATATATGTGCAGAGAGGGAATGTGGGGCCCAGGACTGCCAAAGCAGTCGGGCCCCCCAGGACTGCTGGGCCCATGACAACCGTCATGGTTGTCACCCCCTGATGGCGGCCCTGTGTGTGTCTGCATGGGCCAGTGTGTATGTGTGTGCAGGCCCGGACTGGCCATCGGGCACACCGGGCAAATGCCCGGTGGGCCGCGATGGCCGAGGGGCCGAGGCCGGCAGGGAGATCACAGGATCTCCCCTGCCGGCCCCTGCAGGGCCAGCGCTATCCGAGCGCCGGCCCCGCTGTGTGCCTCCATGGGCCGGTGGGGAGATCACAGATCTCCCTCACCGGCCCACAGGCACTGTTACATGCGGCCGCCGGCTGGGTGAGGGAGGGAGGGAGAGAGGGAGGAGAAGACCGGCGGAGCTCTAACCAGCAGCTCCGCCGGGTCCTCTCGCGGGATTCTGAGCGTTGCCGCGGTTACCGCGGCAACGCTTAGATCTCGCGAGAGTGAACTCTAACCCGCAGGTTAGAGTTCACTCTCACCACTGGACCACCAGGGAAGGCAGCATGGTCCCCCTCCTCCACGAGAACGGATCTCCCCCCCTCCCAGGCTAAAGGTAAGAAGGGAGGGGGGGGACATAACTTTTTTTTTTTTTAATTATTAATAATTATTAATTATAATGATATTATAATTATTAATAAAATAAAAAAATATATATTTAAAATAATTTCCCTAACAGCCCCCCCAGACACACACAGCCCCCCCCAGACACACACAGCACCCCCAGACACACACAGCACCCCACAGACACACACACACACACAGCACCCCCCAGACACACACACACACACACAGAGACACACACAGCACCCAGACACACACACAGACACACACAGCCCCCCCAGACACACACAGCACCCAGACACACACAGCACCCCACAGACACACACAGCTCCCCCAGACACACACAGCACCCCACAGACACACACAGCACACACACAGCACCCCACAGACACACACAGCCCACAGACACACACAGCACCCCACAGACACACACAGCACCCCACAGACACACACAGCACCCCACAGACACACACAGCGCACCCCCAGACACACACAGCACCCCCAGACACACACAACACCCTTAGACAGACAGCACCCTCACTCCCACACATATACAGTACATATATATTATATAAAATAACCCTCAGTTAGTTAACAGACAAATAAAATTAGAAACCCAGAATGTGACGGCAGATAAAAACACCCTTACACACAGCACCCCTCTTACACAAACACGCTGCGCACCTCACACATACAATACGTCCAAATATATTTTATATATATATATATATATATATATATATATATAAATATATACAAAAATCAAAACTGAGGATGCACTCACAGGACTTGGTTAAAGTGAAAAAAAGGGACTTTTAATTATTCCATGTGAAATGTACAGAAAAATAAATTTTCCATTCACATGGAATAATTAAAAGTCCATTTTTTTTCACTTTAACCAAGTCCTGTGAGTGCATCCTCAGTTTAGATTTTTGTATATTTCTGACGTTTGGGATATAGCACCCAGGCTATTAGTTCTTTCTTATTACTTAAAGGAGAGTGCCAAGCATCCTGTTTTTTTGATATATATATATATATATATATATATACACACACACTACAGCACCACTACACACATTATGCTCCAGATACACGCTAGATCCCTTACCCTATATGCACTCTTAATCCTCTACACACACACAATCTTCTATACACACTCTGGGTCCTTTACACACTAGATCTCTTACACACACACTGCACCACCTACACACACACTACATTCCTTGTAAGCAAACACATACAACATTCTCTAAACACACCCTCTCTACACACAGTAGTGTGTGTGTATAAGTGACACACACTACGTCACCTATACACACACACTACTGCCCGTATGCACACACTCGCTACATCCCCTATAACACTATGCCCCTATACACGCACTCTCTACAGCCCCTAGCCACACATATTACACCACAAAATTGACCTATTTACACAATACCACACCACACTCTACACACAGGCAATCCCACAAGCATGCGCCAAACACATGCACCATACACTTTCCTGGCCCTTTTGTCCTCTGGTATCCCACTTGTGGAGACACCAGAGACAATTTAAAAGCAAACACAGCGCAAGCATGTTATTACATTTGCTTGCGCTGCGCAGAACAAATACAGGGCCTTTTTCTAATGCTAGAGCTCTTCAGCGGGGCTCTGCGCATTGAACCAACATGCTCACTTTCTCTGGCCCCGCCCCCTTTTTGGGGGCCGCTCTAATTGAAAAATGCCCGGGCCTAATTTTTTTCCCAGTCCGGCCCTGTGTGTGTGTCTGCATGAGACAGTGTGTGTGTGCGAGTCACTCTGCATTCATCAGTGTGTGTGCGTCAGTCAGCATGTGTCGGGTGGAACAAATGGCGCGTCAACATTTTTTTGGCCTAGGGCGGCAAAAATCCTTGGACTGCAGAAATCAGGAGTGAAGACTGGGGCTTGCTGTTGACCACAACTAGTTTAAAATGTTTAAACCGCATATAAAAGAACCTAAAGAAAACCATAGTGAACTGCCAATTGACAAATTATCATGGAACGTCTTGGGATAGTGGAAAGAAGGTTTTTAAAGGCGAAAGTTCCTGATAATCTAGAGAGGGGATTGGAATAAATCTACTACCATTTTTCCACTGCTAAATGCTCACTTTAACCCCTTAAGGACCAAACTTCTGGAATAAAAGGGAATCATGACATGTCACACATGTCATGTGTCCTTAAGGGGTTAATGCATGTGCTAGTCTAGACAGCAGGTGACAGGATATGACATAATTTCATTGTTCCTTCACTATATAATAGATTGGAAGTAGTAGATTTGCTAACTTGCCAATCTGTCCATCCGAAAGTATTAAATATAGTAGATGGTGACAAAAGGCAACATTCAGGTAAAAATTGAGAATTTTTCTACATTTTGCCATTTGGAATTCAATTTACTATAAACCTGTCATTATTAGTTATTCTTTTATTATTATTATTTTATTTTAATATTTATAGAAACATAGAATGTGACGACAGATAAGAACCATTCGGCCCATCTAGTTTGCCCTGGCCTTATTTTATAGCTAGATTACAGTGTTAACCTCTACCACTTCAGCTGGAAGGCTGTTCCATGCATCCACTACCCTCTCAGTAAAGTAATACTTCCTGATATTATTTTTAAACCTTTGTCCCTCCAATTTAAAACTATGTCTTCTTTTTGTGGTAGTTTTTCTTCTGTTAAATATAGTCTCCTCCTTTACCGTGTTGATTCCCTTTATGTATTTAAATGTTTCTATCATATCTCCCGTCTCGTCTTTCCTCCAAGCTATACATGTTAAGATCCTTTAACCTTTCCTTGTAAGTTTTATCCTGCAAATCATGAACAAGTTTAGTAGCTCTTCTCTGAACTCTCTCTAAAGTATCAATCTCATTGATCTCATCAATCTCATTCTAGAGATACGGTCTCCAGTACTGCGTACAATACTCCAAGTGAGGTCTCACCAGTGTTCTGTACAATGACATGAGCACTTCCCCCTTTCTACTGCTAATACCTCTCCCTATACAACCAAGCATTCTTCTAGCATTTCCTGCTGCTCTATTACATTGTGTGCCTACCTTTAAGTACCTGTAATTTTATCATGTATTCATTAATTTTAAAAACAGCTCAAGAACATTTAGGAAACCTTTTCTATCAATATGGCAATGGAAGCACGTGTCACATAATTATTCTGGAATTAAAGGAATCATTGGAAAATATTAAAAGGGGCAAATTTGATGATTTTTTTCCCACCTGGGTTTGGACTTTCCCAATTAAAATACTGATGTTTTTAATGTTTTAATACGTTTGTAAATTGCTATAATTCACATCAAAGGTCATACAACACATTTAACCTGACATTTCTTCATTTATATAACCAGAATAGGGAGTACGACTGCTAATGTATCTGCAAACATGTCCAAACTCCATTAAAATGCTAAAATGACTATGCGTACACCTTGCTTTAGTGGATCTGTTCCAGCACGGAATAGGTTAACAGTGTAGACAGACACACTCTGTGTGTATTGTGGCTTTATCTCCATCTGGAGTGCTCAAATGGTTAAGTACAGAGTGGGCTTCTTGCTTTAGCACTTAAGGCTACATCTGTCACCTTACAATAGGCCGACTCATTGATTCCTAGCGGTGGGAAAAGGGGTTTAGTAGCCACCGCCATAAACTATTCTCAGCCTTTTTATCTCTTCCTTCAATTCGGCCTCTATGGCTTCATTAATAACAACTGCATTATTGTTTCTCATCACTGAATCCATACATGTTCCTACATGCAGTGTTTGTTCAACATACCTTGCCAATTGCTCCCGCTGACTGTGGGAGATGGTCAGAGGGAATTCAATGAGTACTCAACTATGTTCATTGTTAAGATAAGCTTGTGCAAGTCCAAAATATACCATTAACACTTTCACTAGCACCAGAGTCAATAATGCATTGCAGATATTAAATGATTAATCTTAGCTACAAGCAGATAAACGTGTCTGTCTCTATCAGTCTTCGTTCCATCTGTCTATCGATTAAAATAACACTCCAGCATGAGAAATTAATACAATTGTGCATTGTACAATTGTGTAATGGTGAAGGGTTCCAGAGTTTATTAGACTCCCCCTGATAAATATCAAATAGGTTATTTGCCTGTAATCTAGAAGCTAGGTAGTCTTCTTAATGCATCTGTGCTCTTCCCCCAGGAAATCTTCTATAGTGGGGATCACCTGGGCCAATCCATTGCAACTCAGAGAAAGATTGGGGTGGATGTGGAGCAATTGCCAACTGCAACAATACAATAGAATAGAATAGACCGTCATGCAGTAAAAGTACCAGCAGGACTTAAATTCCTGCTGGCACCAAGGAACCTCAGGTATCTTTCAATATGTGGGGGTCCCGTTGTCAACTGGGTACCACAGAAAGTGATGCTAGACTGACATATGAACTATGAGCAGCTCTGCTCATAGTCCTTTAAATACATCGGCTGAGCAATCTCGCTCAACAGCGCTATTTCTATCACTGCCCTCAGCCTCCAGCATAAAAAAGGTAATCCCCAGGTGTCTTTCGATACCCAATAGTCCCCTCTTCCAGTTGGGGCCATGGCTAGTGGTCCCAGACTGATAGGAGAGCCCTTTAAATGCTGCTGTGAATTTAAAATTTGATTTGCTCCTCCCATTGCCCCGCACAGTGTCCCCCAGGTTTCAGGGATGTCACTACTGACATCAGCAGAGGGAATCCCTTGAGAAATGGGATTAGCAGGTGGGATTAGAGGTTGGGATTAGAAGGTGGAATTAGGACTGGGATTATAGGGATGATTATAAGTAGGATTATGGGTTAGATTGTCGGTTGGATTAGAATAGTATTAGGGTTAAATTATTAGTTGGATTGGTGGTTGGATTAAGGGTTAGACTATGGACAATTTTAGGGGTAGGATTAGGGGCTGTACAGTCACACACAGTTATCTCCTCCAATTCTGACCACTGAAGAGAGAGCATAAGCAGTTCAGTCCATGGTGTCTAGTTGTTAGGGAAGCAGGGACTCCTTCCTGCTTTCCCTCAGCGTGCAGCAGCAACCGGGCAGTGGGTTTAGGCCGCATCTAGCTCTGCCCTGCCATGCATTTAGCTCCTCACCACTGCGTATTTAGCTTCGCTCCCTTACTTGCAGTCGGTGTTCTGAAATCTAACAGATCACTGGCTTTTGAAACTCTGCACTGCCGGCTTCTGCGTGTGTGAGCTATGATGGCCACCTGGCGCCCCTGCTTATATGGCGCCCTGTGCAGCCACACAGCTCACACATCCCTAAGGCCGGCCCTGTTAATAATGTCTAAAAATTAATTTAAATCAATGAAATACCTAATGGGTATTTTAACAACCATAACTAATTAATGACTCTATTTTGTGTTTGTTTTTGTTTTTGTATTTCCACTTGGTTAGAAATTATGAAATACAAAACTGAGAATTTTTTTTTTTTTTAATATTCCCATTTTTTTATATTGCATCTCTATTTAATATTGCATTTTGTACAGAGTATCAAAAGAATGCCCTACAAATCCTTTAAAAACAATATATAATATGTATGGGCTCAGAAAGAGGGAAATTGTGGTAAAATGAACGCGTGGCAAAAGTGAAAAAAAGGCCTTGGTGAAACGCCTTGTAGCTCAAAAAAGCCTTGATCCTTAAGCAGTTAAACGAGGCAGCTTTAAATTCAACAGATCATCTCCTGCCCTGCATCGACTTCCTTGTGGTTGTCTTTAGACACACAAAGCATTGTTCTAACGAAGTGCTGGCTGTAAAATTATCAAAATATTTTGCCTGCAATACCAGCACTTCATATCCAAAGTGTTAGAGAAAAGCTGTATATTTCTTTTCAGACACAGAACACTTTATTTCTCTCTATAGTTTTTGTTAAACCAAGGGGTGATTCGACATTTGGGTAATGTAAGTAAGGACCAATTTTGCCCCTGAGATATTCATGGAGAGTAAATTGCAGAAATAGTAGGTGATATAATGTCAATCACATCCAGAAGGTTCTGTGCACTTGTTCTCTGTAATCTAGAGCTTTGGAAGGACTAGAGCAGGGATAGACAACCTTCGGGACTCCAGATGTTGTGGACTACATCCCAGACAATGCTCTTACACCTATAATGCTGGAAAAGAATCATGGGAGGTGTAGTCCAAAACATCTCGAGTGTGAAGGTTGCCTATGCCTGGACTAGAGGGGCATCTGGAGAATGAGGACCCTTAATTCTTATTGCTACATATCAGAAATTGCATCATTCATGCCTACAGAGGATTGTAAGAGCATTGTGAATTAAAACGACTAAATGGCCCCTTTACATGAACGGCACAGGTACTCAACTCTAGGTATCTGCCAGTTGTTAAAGAAAAGCTTGAAACCGGTTGCCATGGTCATAAGTTAAGTTTAAAGTCTTTCACCCAGCTGTAAACCACTACATTCAGCCTACAAGTCTAACATATGAAGATGCCATCAAGGATCTATAAGAAGTCAGCAAATTTGTTCTGAGAAATATGCTTGCCGATATGGAGTCATGAAGGATTGTTTTTTTCTTTTTATCTCATATTGACTCACTGTGGTTTTTCACTCTTTCTTCAACAGAATTCAAATCTGTTTAAAGGTCGAACTCGATGGACCTGAGTATTTCTTTTCAACCTAGATACAGGGCCGGCGCTACCATAAAGTGGCCCAAGTGGGGGCGCAATGTCAGGCTGTCCGGCTGGAGGGGAGCGCTCCCCTCCAGCCGGTTACTTTATGAAGCCTGGCCGA
Source organism: Pelobates cultripes (assembly GCA_933207985.1). Taxonomy (NCBI): domain Eukaryota; kingdom Metazoa; phylum Chordata; class Amphibia; order Anura; family Pelobatidae; genus Pelobates; species Pelobates cultripes. The sequence continues at coordinate 49,309,931 of OW240924.1, read as the reverse complement.
GCGTATGTAATTGTGACTGTCTGTGTATGTATGTATGTCTCTGTGTGCATGTATGTATGTATTGTATGTATGTCTCTGTGTGCATGTATGTATGTATTGTATGTATGTCTCTCTGTCCATGTATGTATGTATTGTATGTATGTCTCTTTGTGCATGCATGTAAGCCTCTGTGTGTATGTCTATGTGTGCCTGTATGCATTTATGTATGTCTCTGTGTGTATGTATGTATGTATTGTATGTATGTCTCTTTGTGCATGTATGTATGTATGTCTCTGTGTGCATGTATGTATGTCTCTGTGTGCATGTATGTATGTATTGCATGTATGTATCTGTGTGCATGTATGTATGTCTCTGTGTGCATGTATGTATGTCTCTCTGTCCATGTATGTATGTATTGTATGTATGTCTCTTTGTGCATGCATGTAAGCCTCTGTGTGTATGTCTATGTGTGCCTGTATGCATTTATGTATGTCTCTGTGTCTATGTATGTATGTATTGTATGTATGTCTGTGTGTGTATGTATGTATGTATGTATTATATGTATGTCTCTGTGTGCATGTATGTATGTATGTCTCTGTGTGCATGTCTGTCTCTGTATGTCTGTCTCTGTATGCATGTCTCTGTACACATGTATGTATGTATGCTTCTGTACGCATGTATGTCTCTGTATGTCTGTATCTCTCTGTATGTATGTGTGTCTCTGTATGCCTGTATGTATGTATATGTATGCCTGTATATCTCTGTATGTATGTGTCTGTATGTATATGTCTGCATGCCTTTACGTCTTTGTATGTATTTGTCTGTATGACTGTATGCCTCTGTATGCCTGCATGTCTCTGTATCCCTGTATGTCTCTGTATGTGTTTATGTCTCTGTATGTGTGCATGTCTCCATCTGTATATCTCAGTTTGACTGTCTCTGTATGTCTTTGTGTGACTGTTTCTGTATGTCTCTGCCTGTGTGTCTATAAGTATCTGCCTGCATATCTATGTCTACATGGCTTGGAAGAAAAGACACACAGGGATCTGGAGGGGAGGGACACACAAAACGGACTAAGGGGAGAAAGGGCAACATAGAGGGACTGCGGTGGATAAAAAAACAAAGAAAGGGGCTGGGGGTAAGAGACAGAAAAAGGGGCTGGGTGTAAGTAAGCGACACAAAAAGGAGGTTGTAAGACACACTAAAAAGGGAATAAAATACACTAAAGCACAAAAGGGAATATGAAACACTAAAGAGGGTAAGAAAGTAAGAAATTCAAAAGGAGGGGGGTTGTTACAAGACACACAGGTGAAGATGCACTTTTTTTGCGGGGGGAGGTGGGGGCAAAATGCATCTTCGCCTGTGTAGCTAAAAATCCTTGCACTTGCCCTGCCTTGATAACTATGTAACTATAGAAGAGTAAGATTGAAACAGTCCTGCAATGGGATGTGCCTCACTACAAAATATATTTTCTAATAAATTAAAAGAACATCATGTTATGATTTGCAGGAATATGTGTATTTTGCTGCCAATATTCCTTCCCATCCAACACAAATACACAGGATTATTTACTAAACTCCATGTAAATCCAGGATTTTCAAAAGTAGGTAACATTTTTCTGATAATCTGGTTCAAAGTAACATTGGCTCCAGCAAAAAAAAAGAAAAATGAAAAAAAAATGCCTTATATGGCACGCCATTCGGATATTTATCAAACACCAATAATTTAATGAATTGCATCCAAACTTGGGAAGATGAAGGACGTTTAGGAGATTGCTTTTCACTTGTTTTTTTGCAGGTAAAACTAGAGAGATCTGCAATATTTGTCAGTTGGTTGCACCAACAATTATTTAATAATTACATAGGTAAAACAAACCATGTTTCCCCCAAACCCCCTATTAATGATGCTGGTTAAAGATTATGTATAATTAGAGGCAACATTTTGTTCATGCCAAAGGTATAGAGGTTTATATTGAACGTCTGTACCTATTATTAACAATCACAATCACCAGTTCCTCTTCATTAGTATTAGATCTTTAGATACGATACACATCCATTGGTGGACACAGACAAGCACAGTCACAGACTGACTCACACATTTACAGACTGACAAACATGGCCTCAGACAGACACAGGCAGACAGGTATACACAGACAAGCACACACACAAACACACACACACACACACAAACACACTCAAAGGCACATTTATACACAGTGAAATGATGTGCCTGCATCATGCCTTTTCAATCACTGTCTCAGCAGTGCCTGCAGCCACAAACCTTCTGTATCTAGAGCACTTCATGGTGTGCCAGTCTCCTCAGGGAGCCATACTGTTGCCCTTCTCTCACTGCCCATGCTGGTGTCCTCATTGAGAAGGGCACTGATAGAGGCACAAACAGAGAATGTGATACTCTACCATATTTCCTGTGTATCTCAGTCATTGAGTTGCCTCTGCTCCCAACTGACTTGTAGATTAGAGGACACAAGGGAGCCCTATAGATGTGTAAGTGGTTGTGGTGGAAGTCCTGGCACTTGGAGCCCTATAGATTTGTAAGTGGTTGTGGTGGCATCCTGGCAGTGGGAGCCCTATAGATGTGTAAGTGGTTGTGGTGGCAGTCTGGGCACTGGACGCCCTACTGACACTGGGAGGCCCCTGCCCATTATAGGCAGGGGCTCCCACTGCCAGGATTTCCACCACAACCACTTACACATCTTTAAGGCTCCCAGTGCCAAGACTGCCACCACAACCAGTTACACATCTATAGGGCTCCCAGTTCCCGGACTGCCACCACAACCACCATATAGGGTTCCCAGTGCCAGGACTGCCACCACAACCACTTACACACCAACCAAATTTTTTGCCCATGCACATCCCTAATAAATTGGACTTTTGCTGGTTCATGACTACTGGTTTGGAAACCCCTGAACCAGATCTTACCCCAACCTTAAAGAATGGTGAAAAACAATTTAACAGTGTCCCGTAATGATGATATTTAATGAGCTTACAAATCACTCAGTCTCTACATAACATTCTCCTGTTAACTGCCTTACTAGGGGTGATCCTTGACCAGAGAAATGGCGGCTTTGTTCATTAGTTAAAATTAAAAGTTTAATCATACAACATTTTCCTATAATGTATACTCACTACACAGTAAAATGTGATTTAAAAGAAAAAAAAAACAGAATTGCAAAAAATATGAACTATTTTGCTAATTTCAATACAATACACTATTTAGTGAATTAACCCATAGATATTCTTAGCACAGTACATTTTACATGTACTGTGTATACAGTCACTAATGCGAGAACAGAAAGGAATAGAGATGGGAATGTTGCAAGTCAGAATTCCCAAATTAGAACATTTCTCTGACTTTATCCTAAAATTCCTTGTCTCCATTTCCCAGTTTAGAGAATAATGCAATCAGTTATGATGAATGCATATTTTTTCCACACTCTACTTAACATTGCCCATGCTTTGCAGAAAATAATGGTTTTCCTGTACACTCTATATTACACAGAGAAACCGGTGGGATTTCTATAAAGAGATCTGTGTTCTTTAATATGATTCAAAATCAGATCTTTTCTGACCTATTCACAGCTCTGTGATTAAAATAACCCACTCTAAACCTCCTAAGGAATACGTTATTTGAGATTCATGCCAGAACCTGCCATAATTCTCCCATCCTACTGCTTCGACATTCCTCTGAAAATTCAGCAGAATTCATTATTTTATTTTTTTATGGGTTTTTTTTTCATTTAAAAAACTTAAATAATTCAGCACAGCTAATTTCTTAATTAAATACTTTAAAAAAAATTATTCATGAGCTATAAAATATATAAAAATATATTGTATGCTATAATGTATGTGTAATAATACCATGTAATTTAAAAAGCAATAATTGTCATGGACAAAGTTAGCTATAAAAAAAATCACACAAAGCCATAGAAACATTATCACTTTTTTTTAATATATATATAATTTTTGTTTTCATCTATTTATTTATTTTTATTTTTTTTATTTTATATTTTTACCAATACACAGTTTAACAATTTGTTTAGTGTATATCCTTTACTGTTGAAGGTGTACCTTCCAGGGATTCTTCAAACAAGAAAAATCTCAATAAACATTGTAACTAAACAGAATTAAACCTATCTTAATCAATATATTCCTATTTATAGCTTGCCCTTGTCGTACACATAAGGTTGTACAAGAGAAGCTAGTGGAGCAATGGAAGGTAAAGGGTTAATGCTAACCATGTAGTTAACTGTATTCCCACAAGGATCCTGATTGTGGATTGAGTGTATTGTTTTGGAAGAAGTGATGGTTTCAGATAGCGCTGGCCGTATTGACAAGCGTGAGAACATTTTGTTATTAGCATGCTCGTGTCAATTACAGTGAAAGGGCTGGATTTGTGACATTAGTGGTAATGAAAGGGTTAATTGATGCATGTTACTGGAGTCAATAATAATGAAAGATATCATTATTTCATTAGTTATTTTAGCAGCAAGGCACGGTTGTTAAATTAGTAACGCAAGTCAGGCTCTGAAGGATAAGAGGAATTTAGTGCACTGTACATACACTTTCTGTTACATTAAATTATTTATCTATATGTCCGTCCATCCATCTGTCTGTCTGTCCGTCTCATCTAATCTATCTATCCTTATGTCTGACCATCTGTCTATCTTTCTAGCTACCTGTCTACTAGCTTGCCTTTTAGTATAGTTTTAGATTGTTAAGACACATATATATCTATGCGATCAATGCTACCACATTAGTAGGGTCACCAATGTTTTTTTTTGGATTGTTAGAGTTTCCAGTCAAGTACTATATTCAAGGTGACTGGGGAGGAGACCAGTAACTGGTGCACAGAGATTGGATAGATAGATAGATAGATAGATAGATAGATAGATAGATAGATAGATAGATAGATAGATAGATGGATAGATAGATAGACAGCTGATACATAGACAGATAGATAGATAAAAACACAGATAGATAGATAGATAGATAGATAGATAGATAGATAGATAGATAGATAGATAGATAGATAGGTAGGATAGATAGACAGATAGATGATAGATATATAGATAGATAGATAGATAGATAGATAGATAGATAGATAGATAGATAGATAGATAGATAGATAGACAGATGATATATAGATAGATAGATAGATAGATAGATAGATAGATATTTGATAGATAGATGGAAGAATATATAATTGACTGAAAATTAGATAGATAGATAGATAGATAGACAGCTGATAGACAGATAGATAGATAGATAGATAGATAGAAACACAGATAGATATATAGATATATAGATATATAGATAGATAGATAGATAGATAGATAGATAGATAGATATTTGATAGATAGATGGAAGAATATACAATTGACTGAAAAATAGATAGATAGATAGATAGATAGATAGACAGCTGATAGATAGACAGGTAGATAGATAAAAACACAGATAGATAGATAGATAGATAGACAGCTGATAGATAGACAGGTAGATAGATAAAAACACAGATAGATATACAATTGACTGAAAAATAGATAGATAGATAGATATATAGATAGATAGATAGAATAGATAGATATGATAGATAGATAGATAGATAGATAGATAGATAGAATAGATAGATAGATATGATAGATAGATAGATAGATAGATAGATAATATACAGATAGATAGATCGAAACACAGATAGATAGATAGATGAATAGGATAGATAGATAGATAGATAGATAGATAGATAGATAGATAGATAGATTGACTGATGATAGATGGATAGATAGATAGATAGATAGATAGATAGATAGATAGATAGACAGACCGATAGATGATAGATAGATAGATAGATAGATAGATAGATAGATAGATAGATGATAGATAAGTAGATAGATAGACAGATGATAGATAGACAGATAGATAAAAACACAGATAGATAGAATGAATAGATAGGATGGATAGATAGATAGATAGATAGATAGATAGATAGATAGATAGATAGATATATGGATAGATAGATAGATAGATATATAGATAGATAGATAGATAGATAGATAGATAGATAGATAGATAAATAGACAGATGATAGATAGACAGATAGACAGACAGCTGATAGATATATAGATGGATAGATTGATTGATAGATAGATAGATAGATAGATAGAAAGAAAGAAAGAAAGAAAGAAAGATAGATAGGTAGATAGATAGATTGGATAGATAGATAGATAGATAGATAGATAGATAGATAGATAGATAGATAGATAGATAGAATAGATAGATAGATAGAATTATTTTTAAAATGTGTATCCACTCTAAAATATAACAGCAGTTTCTGCACACATGTACTCCCTTTTTAACATGAAGCAGTTACAATCTGTTAGTGTTTGGCAAAAAGATCTTAGGTCAGTAACTCAATAAAATAAAGAATGGAAATTGTTACTTTACATAATAAATCATAAAGTAATCCCCTAGATACCAAAAGTGAAAATACTTAACTGAATCGCGTTTTTCTTTCTTCCAAAGCACTTGCAATATCTTGAATGGTGCACAGGTTTGGACTTACTTAAAGAAATAACAGTGAAAATGACCTGCTGGAACTTTTATTTTTAATAAAAATAAAACCATAAATAATTAACTTTTGCCAAACCTGAATTTATCTGGGTGGGCTAAAGAACATTATGTTCACAATTTGTAAGAATGTTCCCACCATATTTTTGTGGAAATTCCTGTTGAAGGCTAAAGGTTGCACATTTTGTGTTTTGGCCATACTTAAAACTGATGACGTTCGTTGACTCTGAAGGAAAAAGAGTAGGAGCCACAAACTCAAAATCCCAAACATGTGGAACTTGGTATTCAAATAAGCAGATAAATATTATCTGGTCAGTCTATTTGGCCATGTTGTGTTAAAACCATGACTACGTCAAAGTACTCCAATATTTCTGGGTCGTAACCACAAAGCGTCCTAAAATAAGCATTCTGAAATGAAATGAATTGGAGGAAAACTTCGTATAATACATGGTGAATATTGATGAAACTAGTATGTGTGCATCCTCTATGCTAAAATAGGACAAATTGGTATTGTTTACTTGGATGAGCTTGATGAGTTTAGCACAGTATGGGCATATGGTGTGTCCAAATCACTACTTTTTTTTTTTTTTTTTTTACTTTGGATAGATGATTTTAAATGATCTAATTGAAAACAGAGAGTGGAGTTAATAGAAAACTAACAATGCAGGTGTTCTGTGTCACACTGACTGCACATTTTTCTGCCAGTCTGCTTTACCTTACCCCTAGCGATTTTTGTAGCCTCTTTCCTAGTCTATTATTTACATAGTCTCCTCGAACTTAAGTTAAAAAAAAAAAGCAGGCTATTTTCTTCAATTGCACAAAAGGCAAAATTACTCACTTTGAAATTATACTGCTTTTCTTAATCCAGCCCAAATGCACATACTTTCCGAAATAAGATCGGGTGAGGCAAAAAGCACAGATTAGTGGGCTGCCAAATAAAGAACAAACTTTGGATTTTCAGAATCCATGCCTTGCTCTTACAATGTATACAGTTTCACAATTATCCTTCCAGTTAATAGGCGACCACACCAGAAAGGAGTCTGCTTGCAGGAAGATACCTGCTGGGTCTTGTCTGGCAAACTTGGACTAATGAATGAACACACAACACCTCAATCAATCAAGCTGTGTTTGCCTTTGCCCCAGGTCTAGGTGAGGTCTGGAATTAAATGACCATACCTGTCAAGTATGCAGTTCTTATGGCCAAGAAACTGTCTGAGTCTGTGAAAGAATATCGCCTACCTATTGCTTGTGTTTACAAATATTTTATTCATGCTTTTGTATATATTATATACGTTTAAAACTCATGTTGCTTCAGAAAATATAGTTTTACTATCCCAAGGAGCTTACAATCAAATAGCCAAAGGAAAGGAACTTAGTTACTATATTCAATTAGAGAATGTTTCCCTATACATTTTTAAATATATTATCTCTGTGTTGGTTACTGTGTATATTATTTAGAGTTATGTGCCTTACATTTCATTTCTGTGCTCACCTTTAAATATATCCATAAAAAAAAATATTAAAGGGACAATCTAACAACCAAAACAACTTTAGCTTAATGAAGAGGTTTTGGTGTATAGATCATGCCCCTTAAATCACACTGCTCAGTTCTCTGCTATTTAGAAGTTAAAATGAAACTATAGAGTCATGAAAACAAAGTTGTTTTACTGGCACTATGGCTCCCTGTAGGGCCCCATCCATCGTGCCCCCTCCCCCCCACTGGGTGCAGAATGGGTTTAAACCCCTTTATCGCTTACCTGATTCCAGGGATGTCCCTCAGCTTAGGTAAAGGCTCTGCCTCTGCTCCTCCTCTGCTGACAGCAGCCGGCAGAGGGACATAACGCAAATGTGTTGCAAGCACCACACTCGCATTAGGACTTCCCCCCATAGGAATGCACTGTACAATGCTTTCCAATGGGGTTTGGCTTCAATGAGCTGAAGTGTACTGGTTGCCTAGATTGTCCCTTAATAGTTTTTATCTCCTGTTGTATTAATTGCTTGCCTGAGCATGCAGTGGCCTCATGAGTGATGAGGGTTCAATGAACAGAGCAGGAAACCGACTGTCATTATGACAGCCACTAAAGGTGCTTCCACAGAAATAGCCAAGTGAAACTTGGGTATTCCAATCAAATGGTCTCGTAGAGACCATCTCATTGGCATGTGTATTAAACTCCCAGCGCTTTCCTATGGAATAGGATTGGCTGTGATTATCTAGATTGGTGGTCTCAGCCAAGGAGATAGGGTGACCATGAAGAGAGCAGCGCAGCACAGAATTGAAAAAAATAAAATGACGAGTAGGGCACTATAGCATTAGGAATAAACATTTGTATGCCTAACATTATTGTGTTCCTATAATTTCCAAATTCCTATAGGCACCAAGACCATTTCTTCTCAATGAAGTGGTCTGGATGCCATATTGCTCTAGTTTAAAACTTGCTACTGAAAATGTTGTTCTGCAGGAACGGCAGTCTTTACATTGCAGGTTTTAAATGCCTCTAGTGCTTATCACTCAGATAGCCATCAGAAATGCTTCCAACTAAATAGCCGTGTAAAACTCAAGCAGAAAGTCTCATGGAGCATTTTGCCATGCATGCGCATTAGCCTTGCAGTGCTTTTCTATGGGGAAGAATTGGATTGGCTGAGATCATTAATCTTGATGATCTCAGTCAAGGAGGCAAAGCTTTCCCATGACGACCCATGTATTCCTAGTTTTATAGTGTACCTCTGAGCAGTAAGACTTACAGAATTATGATCTATACACCAAATGTTAATAGAGTTAAAGCTATTTTGGTGCTTAACATATGCCTATAAGGTGCTTGTTTTTATGAAAAAACTATAAGACAACCAAATAAAAACTAACAAACATTTTTATTTGCAGCAATTCACTTGTCTTCTTGTCAAAGGCACAAAAAGGACATTTTAGTTAATTGACCTCTTAGAAGTTTATTATACATTCTCTGTGGTATGTCATACAGTAAGCTGGGCTGTGCATTGAACTGTGTATTGAGCCTCTGCCTGCTTCTCATTGATCAAAAAAATAAATGAGAATAGCTCACTTTCAGCTTCCATTAACCACTACAAGTACTTTTTATTCATTTTTGAATGAATGAAATAAAAAAAAAAGCCATAGTCCGTTATTGAATAAATACAGTGTTATAAGGATCTGGACATCCTACTCTGCCATTAGTCCAGCCAATGTACTGATGATTGAAAATATGGTATTATGGGATATGTGCAGCTTTATAACCAAAAACCAGTGGGATAATACATATGTCAGCAATTTCCTGGTCTCTGCACACATCACTGGGGAAGATGAAGATCACAGTTGCAGCAAAAGAGAACAGGTGCAGCAAATTCCATTTACAGGGGAGTATCTTTTACATCTTTTGCAATGTTTTATCCATCCAGTGCAGTAGAAATGGGGTAAAGCCACAATGGCTTGCCCCCTTTCTTCTGTTTTCTACCTGAGTTATTTAGTAAAGTATAAATGATGAGATATCTGAAATTCTTTGCCACACAGACAATGAGTGGAGACTGGTCCAAATGAGATGGTTGGACAGCTAGAGATGCTGCTGAGATGCTACGTACCTAGTCACGGAAAGATTTCTGGGTATTTTTTGGAGATTGAGCCCTCAATTACTTCATCAACTTTGGCATCCTGTGAATGGCGAGGCCGGTGTGTAGGGGAAAACTGGGCGAAGTAGTGAAGTGATCGAGTCACTGGTCCCACCTAGGGTGGTGGACCACAGCAGAAAGGATTGGCAGGTCAGTCCGAGACTCTGCAGGGAGCACTGTTTCATGGTACTATTGCAGGGTCCTAATGACCTGAGTTAAGCGCAAGCGCTTCTAATGATGCACTGGCACTATGCTTGTTGTAGACAATTCTCTTGTGTTCCCGAAATCAAGACAACAAGGAACAAAGAAAATGGTGGGACAGGACACGGAAATTGGGACTGTACTGTCGAAATTGGTATGGTTAGGTGGCCTGCTTTTGTGTTGGACCATCAGTACCTGGACTTTCAAAAAATACAGGCCTGTCACTGTGTAACAGCAACAAGCTTCAAAATAATACCTCTTTAAAGTGGCTATTTTTTCCCCAAATACCTGTATCTACAGGTTTGTAAAAAGGAAAATGGGCTCAGAGAACTCATAAACACATAAAATGTGACGGCAGATACGGCCCATCTAGTCTGCCCAATTTTATAAATACGGTTAGTAGTCTCTTATATATAGGGTAGCCTTATGCCTTTCCCACGCATGCTTAAACTCCTTCACTGTGTTAACCTCTACCACTTCAGCTGGAAGGCTATTCCATGTGTCCAATACCCTCTCTGTAAAGTAATACTTCCTGATATTATTTTAAACTATGTCCTCGTGTTGTGGTAGTTTTTCTTCTTTTAAATATAGTCTCCTCCTTTACTGTTTTGATTCCCTTTATGTATGTAAATGTTTCCATCATATCCCCCCTGTCTCGTCTTTCTTCCAAGCTTACTCAATTGATTGCTCCTTGGTCAATAAAGCTTTTGCTCCTTGTGCCATTACCTCGTCTTAAAAGAGACATGTGTCCATCAAGTTCAGCCTTTTTCACATTTGTTTTTTGCTGTTGATCCAAAAGAAGGCAAAAAAACAGTTTGAAGCACTTCCAATTTTACAACAAACTAGGAAAAAAAATCCTTCTTGACCCGAGAATGGCAGTCAGATTTATCATTGGATCAAGAGGCATTTACCCTACATTGAAAAATGTATTTTTACCCTACATTGAAAAATATGTTATGTGCATATCAGACTGGTCCCACCAATAAGAGCATTTCATCAGCAACGTGTTTACTTTAGTAAATAACTTTTTTTTGTGTGTGTGTCTGTTTTTGTGTTACATAATAACCATAACTACGAAAAAACACATAGACTTTATGTTTGTCTGTAATATTGTACAAGATTTTGCTGATTCTTTATAAAATGTATAATATGTATGAGAACTGCAATATCTTTTTTAAAAATGCAGTTCTTGAAGCTGTGCTAAATAGGATTTGATACTGGACTGTTTTTCAACCACACCCTTGCTGTTGACACGTTATCTGTCCAGATATCCTATAATTATATTAGATTTTCACACACCTACATGCAGCTATCACATAAAACCTGTCTCCAGTGGACATCTCATATTTGTTTTTTACAAGCACTCTACTTGCATTACTTTTTGAATCATAATAATGTTTTGAAGCAATAGTGGTGGCTTCATAGTCTCCCATTCTCCTTACAGTTAGAGTAGGAAGATACGATTGGTCGTCATCATTTCCCATCGTCCTCTGGTGACTGTCTGGGAAATGAAAGGAAACCATATGATTGGCTGAAAAAGCCTAAAGAATCAAATTGCTCCATATGTGCTTACATTGCACACAGATACTAATTAGTTATACATTCTTTATATAAAACTTATATTCTTCAGGTTTTTTTGTAAGCCTTTGTTAATATTTTTTTTTTATTTTAGTATCTCAGAATTTCATTAGGCTAAAAAAAAAAATAAGTATGCATTCCGTGTCAGAACTGTACGAAGTGTATAGTTTTTTATTTTATAGAAATTTATTTTATATATTGAAAGAGTGAGTGGGGCACTCCTCTTTGTTTGCACATATTTAAGGATATAGGTGGTGATGTAGGGCCTGGTTGCATTAAATTCGGTAGACTGGAAATGCCTAGAAAATTTAATTGAGCATACATTATTTATTTTAGCTTGGCAGTGGTAAAGCATTTTCAGAGGATAGAGAACTATTAGTGCCAAAGGGCACTGTGTACCTATATTACACGTTTCAAGGTGTAGGAATAGGTAGTCATCCACAGCCCACTAGTTCCACTACATTAGTCACTCACCCCCTTCACAAGGGGAGAAGGGATTCCAGACTGTCTCCTAGTAAATAAAAAGTTCATAAGGATTCATAGGGGAACCGTCCTATCTTAGAACTAAAGAAATGAGGCAGAAGCAAATACAATGTATTTATAAAATATTTTACCAAGAAAGATACATTGAGATTTCTTTTGTTTTCAAGTATGTCCTGGATTGCAGTGCACTTGTTCTATAAGTTCATATATAAACCTGGAAAATAGGCTGCAGTTGATATTATTATTAATATTATTATTATTTATAAAGCGCCAACAAATTCCATAGCACTGTACAAAGGGTAGACTAACAGACACATATTTATTACCAAACAAGTTGGTTGCACAGGAACAGAGGGGTTGAGGGCCCTGCTCAATGAGCTTACATACTACAGGGAGTGGGGTATAGTGACACAAAAGGTAGGGATAGGGTAGAAAAGTAGGTTGTTAGGATAGTATTCATTGAGGGCTTAGTGTTTTGTTCTGATGACAGTTGCAGGAGAGGATATTATATATATGATATATATATATAATATGGACCTTCCAGGTCACGCTAAGACCGCCAGAAGTTCCGGTGTCAAAATAGATGCAGAGCTGCAGAGACGCTCACCAGGGACAGGTAGAGACAGTGTGCACTGCAGGAGGAGAGCTAAGCTCCAAGTAAGGGTGAGTCAATTGTATATGTGTGTTTTGTGCACATGGGTCAGTGTTTGCGGATATGCATGTGTGCATCTGTGCATGTGTGTTTGTTTGTCATTGTGTATATGTGTATTATTGTAAATGTGTATCAGTGTGCATATGTGTGTCATTGTGTCTGTGTGTGTCAGTGTGTATATGTGCATCAGTGTTCATATGTGTGGTGTGTCAGTGTGTGAACATTTGTGCTTGTGTATATATGTGCATCTATGTGTGTGTGTCACTGTGTCTGCTCATTTGTGTCAATATGTGTGTGTCACTGTGTATCTCTTACAGTGTATTTGTGTGTATATGTGTCTGTGTGCATCTCTGTGTGGTAGTGTATGTGTGTGCTTATCATTGTGTGGCAATGTGCATCTGCAAGTGAATGCATGTGTATATGTTAACGTGCACCTGCATGCAAACACCAACAATGTACTCCTGCATTTAAACGCTGACATAACACACAAATGCACCACTGCATTCATACACTGACACTACACACAAATGCACTCCTGCTTTCATATACTGACATTATACATAGAATATACTCAGATATTAGTAAATAACAGAAGCACTGAACCAACATACAACAACATTATATTATGAGAGGATATAGATGAGCTAAAAAGGCTTTAATGGCATATTTTTTTATAAAGGTTTTCCCGTCTACTCAAATATTTTAAAAATTCGAAGAACAGTACTAAACTGTACACAATAGCAGACCCAAACAATTATCTTTACTGGATTAGACAACTGAATAAAACTAAACTCCCAAATTAGGCCTGAAATAGACAGGTTTTTTTTTTCTACTTTTGTCTAAAAATTGCTAGCCATTTCTTGGCTTACTGCAACTCACTGTTTAGTGAATAAACCCCTGCAGATAGCTTTCCCTGAATTGGTCCAATACTTTTAACTAACACACTTGAAAGGGTTAAGTTATTTCCATCAACATTTGTAAAAAATTAAATGCAGGCCTTGCAAATTACGCTCTGTAACTGAACTGATACTAACATTACATAATGATCGCTGGGTATGCAACTAGCATTTTACTAATCTGAAAAAATGAAAAATTCCCCTCTCGAAACTAGTGAAAAAAAAAAAAAAGTGTTCTTTGTTGCAAATTAGAATTCAGCCGTTTCTTTTTTGGATGGTCATTTAAAGTCAGAGAATGCTTTAAAAAAAAAAAAAAAAAGCCACAAAACTAATGAGAACCAGGCCGCGAAAATAAAGTTTAGACCAGGAATTCGTAGGCACAAGCTTCCAGCATGGTTCAGCTGTGTGAGGTCTGGCTGAGTCACGAACTGCCATAGATAGCACTAGAGGAAAAAAAGAAAGCAGACCTCCGGACTGGGGTACTTGGCATCCATCGGTTGAGTCCAGACTCCAGTACTTTCATGAGATAATCAGCCAGTAAAACCATTCTAAAATAAACAAGACTAGGTTCAAACAAGCTTTTCGGCACACTAACTCTTTCTATATTTCAAAGCCAGCTCCTCATTTCAAGAAATACTGCACAACTATTATTATTATTATTTTTTTTTTTTGCTTTTCCATGCATTGAAAGGGTTACATTTCTTGGACTGTTTATGCAGCAATGTATTGAAACTTGGAGAACGCACACATTTATGTATATGTACCTCAATATCTATCAACACGTTTTTATTAGAGAATCAAATTGGCACAGGTATTATGTGTTTTAATATCTGGAACAGATATTTGTATTCTTGAATGATCTTTCATTTACGTTTTCTTATCTTTAGAACACCTTGTAATAAAACTTGGAAAAAAAAAATTCTGTGTCAAAAAGGGAATTTGAATTGGATTTATTTATATAACAAGCATGGAAGTGATGAATTTTATCGTATATGTTACAGATTGGAAAAACAACGACTACCATTCTCGGTTCTCTTATTAAGACAGACTACAAGCTAAAATAAATTCTTTTTTCAAGTGATATTTGTTGTTTTTGGCAGAGGTAAAGCACTATTGTGATTGCTCCTTTACAGATTCTATATCACCCGAAGATGCCCATGTATTCATTTGGATGTTGCGATACAAAGCAAAAGCTATGATGTAATGATTCTGTTTTAATTATTGACACAAAATACTTTGCAAATGTTTATATCTTCTAAGAAGGCCGCAGAAATGATTGAGTCTGGAGATCAAATGGCTGTAAATTGTAGACCCCTGCTACCACCTATAGAGCTGTTGATTATGTGGCTGTGCCCTTGTGGCACAGATGCTTCTGTCCAGGTGCCATTCTGCATTCCATAAGTCAATCTTTCAAATAATATGGAGTGTGAGAGAAGAAAGGGTGGAGAAGTAATTTGCATTAGTCAAGTCACAAATCTGCTTATTGAAACAATATGTTATAAGGAGATATTAAGTAAGGACAATTGAGAAGGGTTCTCAAACACATATGTGCATCAAAGGCAGGTAGGGGGTATTCTCAACAGATAGGGAATTTCACAAGCAGGAGGAGTTTATATCATAAATAATGTAAAGGAGTATACCCCCTGCCAGTGGTAATGCTAACAGCTACATCCCCGGAACATATGGTGTGGAGGTTCTGACCTCCTATTTCTCCAACCATATGTTGTTGAGGTGATATGTTAATCCCAACCCTGCAAACAAATGGTGTGGAGGTCGCCTTGGTTGGTAAAGGTTCCTGGGATCCCCTGATATTTATCACATGGGGTTGGTGTTAAGAGGATACAACCTGAAGTAAACATTTTTAATTTACGTTTTTTTTTTGTTTTTTTACAGTCTCTCAAAGGCAGCACATTGCTGCAAAAAAGGTCTCCAAAAAGACTGACATCAGGAGCATTCTATTTGAAATAGCAGACTTGAATTACTCAGCTGGCTTTTCAAAAAATACCTATGTATAATGTGAAACTCACCAACTAAGGTGTCAACAGGAAGTAGTGGAGCTTGGAGTGTGAAGAACCCAATATGCAAAAATGACATCAATAGTGAGGTACAGGAATGGAGAATCCAAAACACATAGTCAGGCAAAAGTTGAGGTCAGTCTGGGCAAAGTAAACAGACAAGACATCAAATACCAGGGAGTCAAAAGGTACAGTTGAGGTAGAGAACTGTAGGCATGCAACTTAGCACTGAGCTGAGCTGCAGAGAGTATTAAATGGTGAGGGTGGAGGCACCGACGTCCATTATTAGCGTGACTTCCTTGAGCCACTCTGCCCTTTTCCCCATAAGGCGTGACATGTGTGGTGAACACACTACCTAAGGAGTCCAGGGACTCACCCCTTTGCCAGTGAACGAGGCCTGAAACCCGAAACCCGAAACATTAGGCACAAATCGCACCACCGAAACCACCAGGAAGGCAAAGAGACCGAAGAGGCGGAAGAGGCCATCCATGTGCTACTCCCAAAACTTTGACAATATAGAAACTAAAGCAAGCCTTCATGCTTTAGCATGTGCCTTACATACAGTATCTCACAAAAGTGAGTACACCCCTCACAATTTTCACAAAAATTCTTTTATTCAGATCCTCAGAGAGTTTTTTTGCCATGAGGTGCGATGTTGAACTTCCAGTGACCAGGATGAGAGAGTGTGAGACCGATAACAACAAATTTAACACACCTGCTTCCCATTCACACCTGAGACCTTGTAAGACTAATGAGTCACATGACACCGGACAGGGAAAATGGCTAATTGGGTCGAATTTGGACATCTCAACTTTTGGGATGTATTCAGTTTTGTTGCCAACGGTTTAGACATTAATGGCTGTGTGTTCAGTTATTTTGAGGGGACAGCAAATTCACACTGTTAAACAGGCTGCACACTTACTACTTTACATTGTAGCAGAGTGTAATTTCTTCAGTGTTGTCACATGAAAAGATATAATAAAATATTTACAAAAATGTGAGGGGTGTTCTCACTTTTGTGAGATACTGTACATTTATTTTAGTAAAATGCTCACTGTAGTGGTAATGGTGTCAGTAGTGCCCAGACGCTCTTCCATTTAAGAATAATTTGAAGACTTTATTGTGTTCAATCTGGCACCCATCACATCCTCTCAGTGCAGGACCCACTCTTCGGCTGAGGGCCTCAGACTAAACACTTTCAGCCAACATGTGCTGCCCTGTACAGCTGGGCGTAGCTCACTGGCTGGAGGTTCTACCAATGGAGGAGATGGCAGCAGATGTGATGAGACCCAGGTAAGCTGTTCTGAAATGGTTTGACAAATTAAATGTCAGGTCACTTGGGAATGTTCATCAGTGTGTATCATCAGATTTATCACTTACTATTTATTTCTCCCATATTCGGTTTTAGCATTGGGCTACAATTCCTGTAGACTTCCCTTCAAAATGAAAATATTGTAATTCCTAGGCATATATCGTACGTTTTATTCTCTTCTGGAAAATAAATCGTAAATGCTGCACAGATACTTTAAAAGTTTTTTTCTGTTGGTGCATGCTTGCATAAATTATAGGAAATGAAAGCTTTTTCGAACTAAAATTAAACATTTCCAGTAGGCACTCAATAGAAAGTCAAACTCATCTATAAATAAATTAAGGCTAGCAAGTGAAATTAAGTTTATTGAAGGAGGTTCAAACAGTTCTGGTACTGCCTTTTATTGCAGCAAAATCTTTTTAGTGGTAATAGAGAGGCAGGGAATTTCACCAGATAACTAAACACACTGATCTCCAATCCCTTGGGCCATGCTGTCTCTGGAAGGGCTGCAAGTATGGCTTCTATCCAAAACTGCACCCTGCCAAAAAAACGCTTAGCAAGTTAGCAGCCAACAGAAATGTAAGGGGTCTGCTCCGCATGTGGGAACGACATAAAAAGAAGTGGCTTCTCAGCTTAATCCGACAAACGTCAGCATATGACACCAATATTAAAATGAAATAGATGTAATTTTCAATCACATTTTGAGTTCCCTGGGATTTGTGCCTGCAAAATAAAAGGAGCTAGGAATCTATTTAAGGTTCTGCTGTTCGTATTAAAAAAAAAACAGAAAGAAAACCCCAGGAATGACACTTCAAAGCAGCCTAAAGCAAAATGATACAAATGACATTTTCCTATTACTAACTATACACAATGTTGTTGATTTCTTGCACATATTTTAACTGCAGTCACGTTGAAAGCGCCTAGTGCATAGTACAGTAAACATTCATTGTTGATACTTTTCGGCGATGCTCGCACAAGATTGCAAAGCATCAAGGCTCGCTCCTTTCAATCTATCAATATCTCTCTCTTTTATTTTTTTTTTTTATTTTCTTGTTGTGACTTACGCACCTATATGACTTAAATTTACCCGACTCCGTATACACTCAAATATTTTATTTTCAACAAAACATTGTCGTCCTGGATTACTCTGTCCAAACAAAGGATTCTAAGTGTCTGAACGGATTTGATTTGAAAAAAAAAAAAAAAGACGTCTTTGTTATACAAACTTGTTAAATGAATCCGTTCAAGAAAAAAATCCCAGAGGCTTCCTAAGGTACAGATATATTGTATACTATTGCCTTGTTATGCAAGTTCGGGGAAACATGATATCATTTCTATACATTGCTGAAGGCACTTTCTGTGCATAAGATTTTCTATAGGAATAGAGACCTCTGGCCAAATGATATGATACGTTCAGTAAACAGAAGGAGATGCAAGTTGAAAAAAGTGATATTGCAGACAGTTTGCCAATAATTACATTATAAACTTGAATAAGTCCAAAAGGTAACAAGTGATGCAGTGAGTTAAACTGCAGGTTAAGGTAACATGTAATTTAATAGACTTTGAGATTTGTTAGGTTCCGATTTAAGGCCAATTGGGTGATCGTCTGAATTACCAATTTCTGGACCTTCATTTAGATGATTGATGGCAATGGTCCAACCAGATGACGTGAGACGTGACCAACAGAGAAGAAAAAAGGAGAAGCAGTAAAAAAACTATATTTATATATTTAATAAACATATATAAATATATAAACATAGATTTTTACTGATTTTCGTGATTTTTTTGTTATGGGCTTCTTTATGATTGGTCCATTTTTGCACCCCTATTAGTTTGTTTGGTTCCTTTTCCCAAATATATTTGGTGGACAAAATTCTGTCTCTCCAAAAGATTTTTTATTCACGGATAAAGTGGTTTGGCTAAAACAATTTATTTTTCTCTACAATTTAACTCATAAAAGAAAACGAATCCTATTTTCTATTTCACCACTTTCTTGTGGAAATATCAGGCAAGGGTGTGAAATGCATTGAATTTTCGACATACATATAACAATAATGCTAATATTGGTCAGTGATATATATTTTTATTTTAACTTTTTTGTTTTGTTATTTCTTATCCCAAATCTTCCAGCCAGAGGGAGCTGCAACATATTGGAAACATTTCTAAAAGCTGCATTCTTTTGTTTTAGTAGTGCATAAGATAGTAGTAGTAATTGATGAATTCCTGTAGATGAGTAATATTTATCTATTCCATTTTAGATATAGCTGAGTGTTAGACTTATCTGTGCCTTCATATTTCTGTAGACTTAGCCTAAAAGACTTTTTGCTATTAAGATATATTATTTTTATAATATTACCCAATTGTTTGTACTTATTTATTGACCTCAGGCTGAGTTTACCCTGCCAGGATTTGAACCTGTGACCTGCAATTTTGAAGAGGGAATTTACCAACTGAGCTATATTAGTCTATATTCGATTAACTTTTTATATAAGCTTTTTCAAGTCATTCATTACTCTGCTAATTGCTCTTTGGTTATCTATTTATGGGAAATATATCAATAATTGATTTATTGGTCAGTGTTAGATATTACACTAAACAGAGATGTCCTTTGTCTCCATAACTCTTGCTTGTTATAATGAACTGAAGAATCATGAATGTTAATTAATCTCTAATGCAAATACACATTGAGTGTAGGTTAACCACAAATACATTGCAATTAAACACATTGAGTGTAGGTTAACCACAAATACATTGCAATTAAACATTTGCTTTTTCAAACTTCAAGCATGATTTTAAACGACAGACAAAATCTTCAGGCACAAAAATATTTTCTTTGAAATGTTACCATTGTAACTATCGTAAAATTTAGTATTAGCAGAGATAATATGCTATTTAAAGGGACACTCCAGAACTCTATAGCACCTTAGGTTGCTGAAAAGCTTCATGTTGGAAGAGTGTGTCCTATTATTTTCATTTTCCAAAACGTGCAAATTTACACTTTTAGTTATTAACCTGGTTACACCCCCCGGCTTTCAAGCAGACAACCTGTCCTGTTACTTCCTGTACATCAGTGGAGCTAAACTGAAGAAGTAGCAATTGTCCCTCGCACCTGCCTTGGAAAGACTTCTCATTTAGCTGCATTGGGAAGTCTGTGATTGGACAGCCACAAAAACTCTGCGCGGTGTTAGAAGTGGAAGGTTTACAAAGGCAGCAAATGAGAGATCTGTAGGTTTGGCAAGCACTTTTTAGATATAACCCCAATGAAAAAATGCACAATTAAATGCATGCATGTCTTCATTTGGGGTATATATACTAAACATTGGTATTTGTTTGTTATGCATTTGGGCAGTGGAGCGTCACTTTAACTTTAATAGAACACTCCAAACCTCATATCTACTACAACTCACTGTAGTGGTTATGGTGCCAGGAGTGCCGTGACATCCTCCCAGTATAAGTAACCAAACCATTTAAAGGAACACTCCACACACATCAACTACTTCAACTTGATTTAGCTCTTGATTCTTTCACAGTTATGACAGCATATAAAAGATTTCAATAGAAATCAACACTTTTATAATTGATGGCAAAAGCACCTCCCTGGTTGTAAATCAGAAAGCCAGGGAGGTTTTCTTTCACTTCAGTAAGATTTTCAGGATCTTCTATTTAAAGTACAATTGGATGACTCATAAACAAGAACAATGAACAATGACAGACACAGCAATTTCTTCTCAAATATAAAAGCCTGTAATGCAGCAAGTTTTTAAATCATACATTGAGTTACTCTGCCTCAGTCTATCAGGAATCCAATAGCCGAGCCACCACGGATGATTGTCAACACATGAAACAGCTACAGACACAGGGGGTTACTTATGTTGCAAAGTTTCAAAATGGAGCAGTCTGTGGAAACACTCCATTGCTTTCCATAACAACAGCTCCACTTATAAACTCTTCCCCATAACTACTGTTTATCAATGTTGTTCAGCATGCTTAGCCCTAACACTAAAGTTTTCTTGTCCTCCAGAAAATTGAGTGAAGCATTGCAACTAGGTAATTACATTATCTTTACAGCTCTGTTTCAGCCAATGTGTTAGACAATTCTAATTTAGTTACCTGAGAAGCGTTCAAATAAGAAAGTTTTACGCTCAGTAATGTCTCGATAAATGGCATTTTGATATTTGGTGTGAATGTATGGAGATGCTTGGTTATCTTACTGGTAACTGCAAATTTCAATCTACACTTGAAAAATGATTTTCCTTTGATTAAGCTCTTGTCCTCGCAAGAAGCTATGTTCATCTTTATCAAAGTAAAAATGGATTTCTTCTGTGCTAGGAATGGTACCATATATCAAGAGGCTTTCGAGGCTTTCGAGGCTTTCAGAGATCTTAAAAAAGGCAATGGGTCTCCATTCTAAACCTAACCACAACTGTCCGCATCAAGTAATGTTACTCGCAAAAGCTAATCTGACCATAATTAATCATGAGCTTAATGTAATTTGCATCAGGGTCACAATGAGAAACAGGTGTCCTTATTCATTGCATTAATTGGCCTTAAGCGGAACATTCATTCTTTGCTTGGCCTTACGCACCTAGAGCTATTCTAGGATAATAGTTTGATCTTGAAATGCTTCAGCTTTACCATAAGAAATTATTTCATTATTTTTTAGTTGTAAAGTATACAATTAAGACACAAGAAAGGGTTTATCCTATCAAAAAAACCTGTTAAATATCAGTTTGAAACATTAATTGAAGAGGTAACATCATATTCAGAACAGGTTAGAACATTGAACAGACACGAAGACTTCAGATTAAATTGTCTAGAGTGTCAAGACATTTTGGGAATATACCACTGTGAATGGAGTGATGTTAGAGCGGAATAACAAAAATATATGATCTGTTTGTCAACTGCCAAATTTGCTTTGGCAAACTGGGTCCCTTTTATCTGGATCAAGACTCTTCCATTAGGCTGAAAAAATTGCTCTGAAGTTCACTTCATTCCCCCAAACTGAAACCGACGTGAGCCAAATAGGTCCTTGCTATTTTCAAACAGATCCTACTACATCATTGCTTGATCACTGCTATATTTTAAGTGTCTGGTCTGGTCGATCCTTGGTTTAGTTCTTTATTATTTATTTATTTATTTATTTATTTATTTATTTATATATTTGATTTGGTAGCTCTCCCCTAACCATCAATAATCTCTTTTTTTTTGGCACCACAGACGGAATTCTGAATCACAAATCAAACAAAACTGTTTGTCCATTGTGTGTGTTGTTTGTTTTGTGATACTTTCATATGGCGCTTCAGACGACTGCCTGATCAGCCAAAATTCGGACAAATTTAAATTGCTTTGAAATTTAATGCACAAGACTAGTAAATTGAAACCCACATGGCAAAATGAAGGCAAAAATAGTCAAGCTGAGACCATAGCTGAGTTGTATATTTGTTTCCCAGTCAATTATTTTTGTCTAAATGTTTTTATTCAAATTTCAGTTCTCTCCTTTTTGGACATTAGTGAATTTGTCCAGAATTCAAAAGAAATTCAAAATGAGTTTCAAATTTTAGGCCAAAAAAAAGGATTTAGAAAACAAAATCTAATCTATGTTTTTAGTTATTTTGGACAAAATATGAAATTCACTTTAAATAAATGACAAATTAACACTTTACTGAATAACACTTTTAATTTATTTGAATTAGTTTGGACAAACACAGGACTTTGCTTGCTTTAATGAAGTGGTTATAAAGAATTTCATTTCTCTATACAAGTACCATAGAGCTGGAGCTAATACCTTTTAAGATAAAACTGAGATAAGCCTGACTTTGTGACTCTCATGAATGAGTTAATGGTGTAAAACATTTTTCAGTAGAAACATTCACCACACAGGAAACATAACCAACATCTAATACTAACCTGAGGTTTAAATGTTCCTAGAAATCTGGATTGGATCCAAAAAGTGTCTGTTAACCGCTGCCAATTCGGATTAAAACCAGAGCAGCCCTTTGGATCATCGAACATTCTTAGTCTTTACGAATGTTTAATGAGTGCTCTGGTCTTTAATTACCAAAATCCCATTGCATTTTACCAATATTTTCTAGATAGTGCAGTGCCGTACCATCCCGAATACAGTATCTTGTGGCCCTTGTAATTTTTATACTCACATAAGGGTTGAGCCTTCAACTTGTGAAGCTCTCACTCCCAGGTTTGTGGGGTCCGTATATGGGTTGGGGCCTTACAAAAATATGCATTGTTCTCATTCAACCCACAGACCTTCACTTAGAAACCGGCAGACCTCATATAGGTAAATGGGAGTGAAATTCAATATTTTGCAATAAGCAGGGTTAAGCCACAATATAATATTCTTTCTTCTTCTTTTTTTTTTTATTAATAGCCTCTAGTGCCTTTTGTCTCCAAGTACTGCTTAGTAAAATGCTTCTGTCGTACGGTGAACCAAATCCTATATTAATCCGTAAAATATAAGTGTAATACATAGCTGACTGATTTACAATGCATTGTCAGGTATATCGGTGCTGATGGTAATTTTTACCATTACTTAATTATGTAATGTGCTTCAAGGCCCATTAGCAATGTGGGACAATGGATTTTATATGCGCGATCTACGCGGTAGTAAATGGAATTATTTTACTAGGGTAAATCTTAGCATAGGATAAATGCATGTTTCCATTAAACTTGATGAAAGTAGGATTGATGAGTTAAAGTATTAGTTGTTGAAATACAGAACAAGAACAGTCAATTCCTTTCTTTCGATAATTGAAATCATTTCAATTCATTTCCTCCTTAGCTGAGTAGGAACGTGTTTTCAATAGTCAAGAAATCTTAGGGGATTCCGTCAAAGGCGTTCTGATCATAATAGCACAAGCTAATGGACAGCAAAGTAGCTATTTCACTCTACAAAGGCATTTCTTTATTTTTTCAGAATAAAGGAAAGAAAAGGAAAAAAAAACGTAATCTTTATTTCAATCATAAAGTGGGTTTTTCAGTTCTCTTGTTTTCTAGCTACTGAAAATAATAACACAAACAGTAGTTTGGACTTCATCGTTGATCTCCTAATTTGAGAAAGTCCAGGACAAAGTTAAACTGGTAAACGTCTTGTCAGTGTCTTGGCAACAGACAGAAGAAATGATTGTTCGGAGGAACAGACCAGACAGCCTTGTTTTCCTGTGATTACCACTTAGAACTCCAGTAAGAACACTGTAGCTCCTGCCTAAGGCTGATTGTGTCCCTAGCTATCTGTTTCTAAGGGTGCCCACACAACAACTTGGGCTTAAAGCCATTTCATTTCACATTATATTTTCCTTCCGTAAATATTCTTTTAACTATTAAACTTGCCATAACATAACCCTGTCATCCTAAATTTTCTTTACGCTACAGTGTTGCGATTTAAGCGGCAACTATACCTCATGTCGATAAATTTGAAAAACTTTTTTTTCTTTTTTTGCTTGATTTAAAAAAAATTTTCAATTAAATTTGAATAAACAAAGAACTGAGAAGATCTCTGTGTACATGGTGGGCATATTATATCAGCAGTTACTGCACTCCCAATCATTTTACTTTTAGCAGTTTCTCTCTGTGAGAAGATTAACTCAGAAAAACTAGTTTGAAAGGAGATTAACCCCCTCGTTCAGCAACGTGTATACATGGGTTAACTTTCATTTTGCATTTAAAACAATTTAGCCTCTAAAGCCCAAATTTAGCCTCTAAAGTCTCTTTTGCTGTAATTCTGGCATTTGACCCACAAAGAAAACAGGGCTTAATTTATCCCACTAATTCTCTTCAGATTGACTCAAGATAGTAGCTCAATCCCAAATTCCACTGCAATCTTGTAAATCAAATAATGTGTCTGCTTGTTAGTGAATGGGGGAACTCTCTGCACACCATAGAGATCTGTTGCTATCTACATTAACAACATGAAGAGGCCTTAATTGTGCAAATATGTGATGTGATAATAAGTAGAATATGGCAACCTTTAATATCTAAGGGGCAGTGATATATTGCTAAATGTTTAGAAACCTTTAGCAATAGATTCTTGATTAG
This sequence comes from Pelobates cultripes, assembly GCA_933207985.1. Classification (NCBI taxonomy): domain Eukaryota; kingdom Metazoa; phylum Chordata; class Amphibia; order Anura; family Pelobatidae; genus Pelobates; species Pelobates cultripes. Next base: position 49,284,570 of record OW240924.1, on the reverse strand, counting down.
TGGGGCTATTCATTAATATTTACCATGAGGCAGGTGGGGGCATATCTCCTAAATATTTAAAACGACCGACTGGGCAGCCATCTGATATTTTAAAATGATATCTTAGTTTTAATGTCCCCCCCATCCCTGACTATTATGAGGGTGTTGGGGGTGGGGGGATAGGTAAGGATAATTTATTTTGAGGGGAGATTGACAGTGGATTAAGAAACCCTAACCTCGGGGTAGCATGGGTGGACTATGTCACTAATTGGGGGTTGCCAATGGAATGTCCACCCACACACGCATATTTTACCTAAAGCCCCAACTGCCACCCATGGGTGGATACTTGCAGGGCTCAAATTAGGTCCACACCATATATTATTAATAGAGTCCCTACATGCCACTAATGGGTAGGCGCTGGGTTGGGGTCCTTAGGAATCCCATTCTTTCATTATTTAGAGCCTACACCGACCAATGTGTGGCTGGAGTTGTGGACATTTGGTCCCATATTCTTTAGTTGTGAGCCTCCACTTACCGCTAATGTGTGGGGCTCAGAGACACCAGGTCCCCTCTCCATTATATTGTAATAACCTCTGCCTGCCAACCATGGCTTGGGCTGAAGGGGATACTATGCTTCTCCTGGTATAAATTTAGTAGCCCCACCATTTGAGCATGCTTGCGGGCAGTGATAGCTTTTAGGATAACACCCTCATTTTCTTTAATAAAATAGTCTCCTCATGCTGGCCACAGATTGCTGCCACAGTCACTAGTGTCAAACATTTAGTTAATATGCCCCATGTTTTTGTATTTATTTATTTATAAATGTTTTAACATGGTGGCGAGCTAGCAAATTCTGACCAGCCACCACATAATTAACTCTTGCTCTGCTGAGAGATTTTAACTATTTGTCGCTGGCTGCTACCCAGCCCTCAGTGTCCTGTTAAATGAATGCAGTGCACAATTAAATGATACAGAGACTGCAGCATCTTTGACTTACTAATATTGAGAAACAAAAAAAAATACAGAGTCCGGTGGTAATTAAAGGAATTCTGTGCTCTATTCATGTGATCCTATTTCAATAACCACTTAGGAGAGGTCTACAGTCAACAAAGAACAAAAAAAAAAAAATCAGAGTGAAAGACTTTAAAGAACTTTGAAAATAATGCTCTTTTATCTATTTAAATCTCTTTTATGTCCCTACAGCTGCTAGGCTGAATGTAATGGTCACTGTGAGTCCTTTATATGTCTCCTGTACAGGCTGTCTGCTCTGGGCATCATAACAGAACTTGTGTCAAGAGGACGGGAGGGATGTTTTTACATTTGGTGGGAAGTCACACCTCTTAAACACAACATAAGCCTTGTGGGAAGGCAGTGGTGTATTCTGGTTTTGTGCTGCCCTAGGCATCACAAAACTCAGGCACCTCCCCATACTTCATCTCCCCCCACCCCCCGCCCCACCTTCTAAATACACATACACACTCACTGACAGACACATATACAATCAGTGTTAGACACACACATTCACTGACAGACACACATACACTAGCTAACAGACATACATACTCACTGACAGACACACATACACACACACACTCACTAATAGACAACATACACACTAACAGACACACACTCACTAACAGACACACACTCACTAACAGACACACATACACTCTCACCAACAGACATGCATACACACTAACAGACACACACACTAACACACTCTCTAACAGACAGACACACTCACTAACAGACACACACATAGTAACACACTCACTAACAGACACACACACACACACACTAACAGACACACACACTAACACACTTACTAACACACACACACACACTAACAGACACACACATAGTAACACACACACTAACAGACACACACACTAACTAACACACACACATACACACACACACACTAACAGACACACACATAGTAACACACTCACTAACAGACACACACACTCTCTAACAGACACACACACTAACACATTCTCTAATAGACACACACATAGAAACACACTCACTAACAGACACACACACACACTGACACACACATACTAACACATTCACTAACAGACACACACATTGTAACACACACACTCTCTAACATACACATACACACTAACACACTCACTAACAGACACACACTAACACACTCTCTAACAGACACACACATAGTAACACACTAACTAACAGACACACACACTAAAAGACACACACATAGTAAGACACTCCCTAACACGCACACACACACACTCACTAACTAACAGACACACACACACACACACTAACAGACACACACACACACACACACACACTCACTAACACACAAACACACATTTTTTTTTTCATTCAATCCCCCCAACCTCCCTACCTTTGGGAATGCTTGGGTGGATTCTCGTTTTCCCTGGGGTCCAGTGGGGCTGCTGGGCGGCCGGCCGGTCGGTGAGGGAGCAATAAACCTCCTGTTCAGCTCCCTTACGCGCCGGCGCCGTAATGACGTCATATTCCAGCTCCAGCATCACTGCGGTGCGCGCGAGTAAGCTGAATAGGAGGATTAGTGCTCCCTCGCCACCCGTCCGGAAAGCTCCGCCGCTGCCAGCCTGGGGGGTCCTGAGGTGGCCACCCACCCAGCTCCTGGTTCCCCCATGACAAGAGGTTGCAAGGTATTTGCCAGGGCGATTGGGGGTGGGTTTTTTTGCCGCCCCACAGAAAGTGCCGCCCAAGGCAAATACCTTGTTTGCCTCGCCGAAATACGGCCCTGTGGGAAGGTACACGTTTTAACTGTGTATACTCTCTTTATAGTGAACATGTGGAGCAGAACGTTATGGAAAATGATGACTTTAAATCTTGCTCAGTATAATAATCTAGAAACTTTCCAAAATGTATCCAGAAAAAAACAAAACCAAGAATTAAAACATGCATTTTTTTTTCATCATGAAAGTTTTGTGTGTGATATTTTGCCCACATGTCTGAAGGCATAGGCATGCGCACGTGGTGTGCCAGGTGTGACTGGGCACACCCTAATCCCCGCGGCATGCCTATGGAGTGAGACCGGCAGGGGAGACCTCAGGATCTCCCCTCTCGGCTCATGCAGAGCCGGCGCTATCCGAGTGCCGGCTCTGCTCTCAGCCTCCCTGCCCACCGACCCACAGGCAGGGAGGGAGGCAGGAGAGGACCCGGGGAGCTATTGTCGGCAGCTCCGCCGGGTTCCTCTCGCGATATCTGAGTGTTGCTGCGGCAACGCTCAGATCTCGCGAGAGTGAACTCTAGCCCCACAGGCTAGGAAGGCAGCAAGGAACAAGAATTCCCCCCCCTACATAAAGTAAGAAGGGAGGGGGAATATTAAGTAGTGTACCTCCACCTCCACTCCCACAATCACCCACACACATACAGCACCCACAGACATACAGCACCCACAGACATACACAGCACCTACACACATACAGCACCCACAGACATACACAGCACCTACACACATACATCACCCACACACATACAGCACCCACAGACATACACAGCACCTACACACATACATCACCCACACACATACAGCACCCACATACATACACAGCACCTACACACATACAGCATCCACACACATACAGCACCCACACACATACAGCACCCACACACATACACAGCACCAACACACATACAGCACCCACAGACATACACAGCACCTACACACATACAGCACCCACACGCATACAGCACCCACAGACATACACAGCACCCATAGACATACACAGCACCTACACACATACACAGCACCCACAGACATACAGCACCCACACATACAGCACAACACACATACACACACAGCATACCCACAGACACACATACAGCACCCACACACATACAGCACCCACAGACATACACACCAGCACCTACACATACAGCATCCACACACATACACAGCACCAACCATTCAGCACCAACAAACATACAGCACCCACAGACATACACAGCACCTACACACTTACAGCACCCACAGACATACACAGCACCTGCACACATACAGTACCCACACACATACAGCACCCACACACATACAGCACCCACACACATACACAGCACCTGCACACATACAGCACCCACACACATACAGCACCCACACACATACACAGCACCAACACACATACACAGCACCCACACACATACACAGCACCCACACACATACAGCACCCACACACACAAAGAGCACCCACACACACAGCACCCTCACAAACAGCACCCTTACACACAGCACACAAACAGCACCCTCACAAACACAAACAGGACCCTAACAAACACACACAGCACACTACCAGTACCCTCACACACAAACAGCACCCTCACACACAGTACATTAACAGCACCCTCACAAGTGCACACACAAACAGCACCCTCACACACAGTACATTAACAGCACCCTCACAAGCGCGCACACACAAACACCCTCACCCACATAGCACACTACCAGCACCCTCACACACACATCACACTAACAGCACCCTCACACAGCACACACACACACACACACACACACACACAGAGGTGTATGTGTGTGTGTGTATATATATATATATATATATATATATATATATATACATATATATACATACATACATATATATACGCGGCGTGTGCTTGTGCTTTAGGGTGCACACCCTAATGCAATAGGCTGCGCACGCCTATGTCTGAAGGTAAGTCTTTCATTCTCAGATAATGTGGATGGCAAAGTCCATGTCAAGTACCTAATAGCATTTGATCTATACAACTTGTTAGCCAAAGTCTCAACAAATGTATAGATCAAATGTAATACACTGCATGTGACACATTTAAATTTTAACTCCATATAAGAGCACTAGGTAAAAAACATTTTTTAATAAAAAATATAAATAAATATATATATGTATATATATATATATATATATATATATATATATATATATATATATATATATATATATATATATATATATATATATATATATATACAGGGAGTGCAGAATTATTAGGCAAATGGGTATTTTGACCACATCATCCTCTTTATGCATGTTGTCTTACTCCAAGCTGTATAGGCTCGAAAGCCTACTACCAATTAAGCATATTAGGTGATGTGCATCTCTGTAATGAGAAGGGGTGTGGTCTAATGACATCAACACCCTATATCAGGTGTGCATAATTATTAGGCAACTTCCTTTCCTTTGGCAAAATGGGTCAAAAGAAGGACTTGACAGGCTCAGAAAAGTCAAAAATAGTGAGATATCTTGCAGAGGGATGCAGCACTCTTAAAATTGCAAAGCTTCTGAAGCGTGATCATCGAACAATCAAGCGTTTCATTCAAAATAGTCAACAGGGTCGCAAGAAGCGTGTGGAAAAACCAAGGCGCAAAATAACTGCCCATGAACTGAGAAAAGTCAAGCGTGCAGCTGCCACGATGCCACTTGCCACCAGTTTGGCCATATTTCAGAGCTGCAACATCACTGGAGTGCCCAAAAGCACAAGGTGTGCAATACTCAGAGACATGGCCAAGGTAAGAAAGGCTGAAAGACGACCACCACTGAACAAGACACACAAGCTGAAACGCCAAGACTGGGCCAAGAAATATCTCAAGACTGATTTTTCTAAGGTTTTATGGACTGATGAAATGAGAGTGAGTCTTGATGGGCCAGATGGATGGGCCCGTGGCTGGATTGGTAAAGGGCAGAGAGCTCCAGTCCGACTCAGACGCCAGCAAGGTGGAGGTGGAGTACTGGTTTGGGCTGGTATCATCAAAGATGAGCTTGTGGGGCCTTTTCGGGTTGAGGATGGAGTCAAGCTCAACTCCCAGTCCTACTGCCAGTTCCTGGAAGACACCTTCTTCAAGCAGTGGTACAGGAAGAAGTCTGCATCCTTCAAGAAAAACATGATTTTCATGCAGGACAATGCTCCATCACACGCGTCCAAGTACTCCACAGCGTGGCTGGCAAGAAAGGGTATAAAAGAAGAAAATCTAATGACATGGCCTCCTTGTTCACCTGATCTGAACCCCATTGAGAACCTGTGGTCCATCATCAAATGTGAGATTTACAAGGAGGGAAAACAGTACACCTCTCTGAACAGTGTCTGGGAGGCTGTGGTTGCTGCTGCACGCAATGTTGATGGTGAACAGATCAAAACACTGACAGAATCCATGGATGGCAGGCTTTTGAGTGTCCTTGCAAAGAAAGGTGGCTATATTGGTCACTGATTTGTTTTTGTTTTGTTTTTGAATGTCAGAAATGTATATTTGTGAATGTTGAGATGTTATATTGGTTTCACTGGTAATAATAAATAATTGAAATGGGTATATATTTGTTTTTTGTTAAGTTGCCTAATAATTATGCACAGTAATAGTCACCTGCACACACAGATATCCCCCTAACATAGCTATAACTAAAAACAAACTAAAAACTACTTCCAAAAATATTCAGCTTTGATATTAATGAGTTTTTTGGGTTCATTGAGAACATGGTTGTTGTTCAATAATAAAATTAATCCTCAAAAATACAACTTGCCTAATAATTCTGCACTCCCTGTATATATATACCCTACTGTACAGCGCTACGGAATCTGATGGCGCTGTATAAATAATACAATAATAGTATATATAATATAAACTATAATGTCAAGATAAATATATAACTGAAAATTGTGATCAACAAAAATAAAGTTATTTTATGTAAAATTACATTAAAGGGGAGAAGCACCTGTCACTCACAGAATTTAATATCTGTCAGAAGTTGAGTTGGAGCCAGTAAGTATTATTTGCAGTAAATACATTCGGTATGTTGCAGTCCTCTGTGCTACCAATAAGTGTTTCTGTTTCCCCCAAAAAGTGATTTATATTTTACTTTGGGCTATATACTATTTTTTTTAGCACTGTAAGTTTGGAATATATATTATTGCTTGGAGGATCCTGGGTATCTGAAATATTTTTTTTCACCTGTCTCCATTCTGATATTTTGATACAGTTCCTCAAAGTAGGGTACCTAACTTTTTGTTATAAAAGTGGCATTCCTACTTCAATGCTACCTCTAAAGCTTTAATAGCTGCCTGAAGCTTCATGCATGGCAGACATGAAGTATTAGAAATGTGTTACCGCTGTTTTACTTAGTCTACGCAGCTCATTCTGGGTTAAAAAAAAGTGTCTCACTTAGCAGAGCAGCTCTGGTGAGGAGCAGTCAGGGTTCTTTTGCATCCTTTTGAGTGACTATATTTGAAATCTTGTTCTCCGCACATCCTTATGCGAGTTTTACACAGAACCTTCAGCCCTTTGCTTCCCATAATGCAGTGCAACATGCTGGCACTAACTCAGCTAAAGACTAAATATTTGGCACGGAGACAGAGGAACTGCCAAGAGCTGGCAACGAGAGGCTCACTGGGAAACAGCAGGCTGCTAAACCCTTTCACATTTTTAATTAGATCTACACACCCATGTCTTTGAGCTATCATAAATATACAGATGACACAGTGAGCATTATTTGGGGTAAAAAGAAAACAACAAAAAAAAATATTGGAGTGCGGTATCTGTTACTTTATTAAAATAGTTTTACCTAGAGCTAATCTCTGGAAATGTAGGGGGGGGAGGGGGGGGGGTAGAATATAGACTTAGTTTTTCTTTTTTTCTGAAATGGGAAGCCAATGTATAATAATTGAAACAATCTTTAGCTGAAGCTTCATAACCAGAAGAGGGCATATTTGGCAACATTTTCTAATTTCATAACTGAATCATATATTTGAGCATGAAGTATTCTTAATAGCATTCCTTTTTTACAGGTATGCATCATTGAGAATGTTAAACAAGCCTATTGTTTTAATTATGTGTCAACACAATCTACAATATCCTATGATGATGCTAAAAAATAAAAAAAATAAAAATAAGTTCTAGAAAAAAAATTGTGTTTGGTAATATATGATGAATTTGGAATCGTATTGGTAACCTATAGACGTGGTTACCTCAAGGTACAGGGCAGCTTGGCGACAGCTTAGTAAGGTCCTGAATGACGCTGGGAGCTATTCTGAGATTAACGTTATGGGGTGTGTTGCTGCACTGGGATTTAGTTAAAGGGTCAGATTTAGAGACTGGCATTAAAGATAGCGATTCATGTCACTTGAGCTAATAGCTACTAGGGCTAGATTCAAGTTTAAAGTTAAAGGGCTACTCCCTCCCCTTCTTTACAAGAACTCTCCAAACATGCATGCTGTAGTGGTTATGGTGCTAGGAGTATCTCCCCCTCCATCATTGTAAGAAGTTAAACCATTTTAGAACGGTCTGATTTCATATGAGAGACGTACCGGATACCGCACTCACCAAGTAACCCAGGTGCTCTGAAGTCAGGGCAGGCCTCCCTACCAAGATATGCAGAATAAATAACTGATCAGGCACTCAGAGATAACAAAAATAGTAGCTTTACTGGGGCAAAAGCAGCAACGTTTTGACCCTAACGGGTCTTTATCAAGCTGACTTTTCTATAATTATCTTTAATTTTTTTTATTATTGGTTGTCCATCCCTCATCTGCGAATACAGTAGATGATATAGTAGAGAATAAAGTGGAATAGATATATACTGCTATTTAGTAGCATGGCAACTATGCTTAGGATTCATGCTGCTCAAACCACATCTCCTCAGAGCACTCAGATAACAGGTGGGAAAGACAGATGGAGTGATGTACTCACTTTACAGTAACCAAGAAGAAGAAAGCATCTTACTTACATACTCACTTACTTCAAGAAGAGGTAGGACAGAGGTTGCAGGGTTAAGAAGCGATATCACAGATACACTACCTAACTCACAGAACTTGAGTCAGAGATTAAGAATATAGAAAAAAAAAGTATTACCAGACCATTGTGATACTGGTAAAACAAGCGAAGATCAGGATAACCAAGGTCAACAAGGTCAATAACAAAGCCAAGGTCAAAATGCTGGAATATCAGATATAACTATAGCGCACTTTACGAGGAACCAGGAAGAAACCACAACAGGGCAAAGACTAAGACGATGATAAAGCCTTATATATACTTGGATACTTTCTAATTTGTCCATGCTACCCCTGTGACTCCAAAAAGCACGAGATCAAGTTTGTAAGTGTGACATGGAGCCACAGGAAAAACAAGTGATGTCATGCGTCAGGAAAGTATATTTTGTGGGGCCTGTGAAAGTGCATAGCGGTGAGGTAGCTCACCCTCCTTCCTACCTTGCAACCTTGTGTGTCTCTTAACCCACGTTACTTATTGAGTATCTTTAAATCCCCTCCTTACCTCTTGTCTTATTTTATTTTTAGCTCTTTTGTCCTTTTTCTGTACTTCCCACATGAATTCACAGTGGCAATACATACATAGACATGTAATGATACATGCACTCATTGCAAACATGGACATGCACAGCCACATATACACACCTATTCACATAACAGACGCATATACAACATACATCATTACACAATTATGCACACATAGTCACTTACACATACTTAAACAGAAATTTGCATACAGTAACAGGCACATTCACAGTCTCACACACAAACAGTCACAGACATGCAGTACAGTCATTTGCACACAATCACATACACTAGGTCATACATGCACTTTGTCACACATAGTCACATGCACATAGACACACACAATCACATGCACACAGTTACACAAGGGTTCAAAGTCACACAGTTACACACAAATACACAGTCACGCAGTCACATAAGGCCCACATCCAATAATTAAGCATTTGCAACTAAATCTTTTTAATCAGAGTTCTTATTGAATTATTGACACACCCAATATGCATTCAACAATATTGAGAAGTACCGGTTCATAGGATATAATATTCACTTCACTTGGCAACAAAACATAATTTTTTAACAATTTATCACACTGTATAAAATGTATTCAATGTAGCACATGTATTCAAACCCAAGTCAAAACAATTATTGCTAGATCACACTTGCATCATCCATTCTAAAGTGATGCAAGCTGTTATCTTTTTAATTGACATCCAGCCTGGTGCAACCCATAACCAAAAATCTGACACAATTATGACACATGTGCCTAGTCCTATAAAACCCTTGTGACTTCTAGACAAGTGGAGAGGTGGGCAGGTGGTCTCTAAGACCTTACGTGTGTTTTTCTGATCATGACTGCTAGTCTAATGGTCCAGTGTTCCAGACCAAACTTATTCCTCACTCTGCCTTTTCCATTGTTTGAGTCTTCCTGTATACCACACATGGTTTACCCCTGACTCCAGTTGTGCATTGCACATTGTTCCTATTTTCCAGTCTTTCTCTGTACACCAGACTTGTACCTGATACCAGGGCTGGACTGGGGAAAAAATTCAGCCCGGTCATTTTTTATTCACAGCAGCCCACTGAAAAGGGGGCGGGGCCAGTAGGGTGTGTTTTGTCATCCCGAATGACAAGCACATCCCATCTCAAAGCGAGCATGTTGGTTCAATGCTCTTCCAGGGCATGAGAAAAGGGCCCTGTATTTGTTCTGCACAGCGAAAACAAATTTAATAACATGCTTGCATTGTGTTTGCTTGAAACTTGTCTCAGGGGTTTCCAAATTTGGGATACTCACTGTATCCCATTTATGGAGACACTATGTGTTTGCTTAAATTGAATCTAGTGTGTGCATAAGGGATCCAGAGTGTGTATGTCAGAAATGTAGTGTGTGTATAGGTGGTGCAGCGTCTGTGTGTAGGGGATCTAGTGTGTGTTTGAAGGACTCAGGAGTGTGTATTGGAGATCTAGTGAGTCTGTGGGTGTGTAGAGGATTCAGAGTGAATATAGAGATCTAGTGTGTGTATATCTGTAGATGATCCAGAGTTGGGTAAGAAATCTGGTGTTTGTCTGGAATTTAATGTGTTTAGATGTGCAGTATGTGTGTGAGGGGTTCTGTAGTATATATAGATATGTTTGGAAGTATTGTGTGTGTGTGTGTGCGTGTGTGAGTGAGTGAGTGGTGCAGCATGTTTGAGGGCTGCTGTGTGTGTGAAGGGTGTAGTGTGCTTCTGTGATGAGTATAGTGTGTGTGTGTGTGAGGGGTGCAGTATGTGTGTGTGTGTGTGTGTGTGATGTGCAATGTGTGTGTGTGTGTGTGTGAGGTGTGCAGTGTGTATGGGTGCTGTGTGTGTTAGTATGCTGTGTGAGAGTGATGTGTGTGTGCTAGGGTGCTGTGTGTGTTAGTGTGCTATGTGTCAAGGTGATATGTGTGAGGGTGATGTGTGTGTTTGTAAGGATTGTGTGTTGGAGGAGGCAGGTAAATGCTAATATTTATGTATGTATTTTTATAATAAAAAAACAAAAAACAGACATTATACCTCCCCATCCCTTCTTACCTGTAGCCTGAAGGGGGGGGGTCGTGCTGCTCACATCCATCCATGGTGGTTGTGTGGTAAGTGCCATGGCAACGGTCTGGATCACGCGAGAGAAACCCGTTAGGGCTGCAAGTTAGAGCTCCTCTGGGTTCCTCTCCTGGCTGGCTGTCTCCCTCCCTATCTCTCAGCCGGTGGCTGCGTTTGACTGCATGTGGGCCAGTGAGGGAGATCTTTGATCTCCCCTCCGGCCCTTCATGGAACACAGCGGGACCGGCGCTTGGAGAGCGCCGGCTCTGCATGGACCTGCTGGATCTCCCCGGCCTCAGTTTGCCCGACGGCCAGTCCGGGCCTGCCTGATACTGACCTTGCCTTGACCATTGGTTCAGCTTTTCTGTGTATTGACCCGGCACGCATTTACTTTTTTCTGTCTAACTTTGGCCTGATTATTTGGTTAGTACTAGTGCTGATCTGCCTAGTATTAAACGTAAACGTAAGTCATATAGGCCATCTCAAAGAACTGGTTTAAGAGCAATGGCCCTGTCCTTTTAACCTTGCAATGTAGAACATTACTGTGTTTTAGAAACTGCCATGTTTACATTGCAAGGATAAATCCACCTTTTTGGCTGTCTTCCTTACAGCCACAAGAGACACTTCAGCGGCACTGAGCAAGTAAAATAAAATACTTTCCTATGTATATGCTTGGATGCGTGCTCGTGGCACTGGCCGCACATGAGCATCAGGTCCCAAATGTTCCTCATAGAGGAAGATTGGATAGGCATATCACAGAGAAGATCATGCTTCCTCAATTTTGTTGCAGAAGGTGGAGAGGTGAGCAAGTAAGTAGGTGAGTGAAGAGGTAAGCAAAACTTTTACTTTTTTTTAAATAATTTGGCAAATGGGGAAGTGAAAGCAAAACAGTGCTCATTGGCTGAAAGCACTCAGCTGACACTCTCAATAAACTGGATTCTCCAGCAAAGAGAATTTTGAAGCAGTGCTGCGCCTCTGGGTACCATACTAGACCCAAGTAAGCTGTCAAACTGGTAAAAAAAATACTCTGGGAAGGCACCAATGCATTCTTGGGACCATAACCACTACAAGGCCGATAATGGTTATAGTACTTGGAATGTCTCTTTTATGGAGCTGACCCTTGGAAATGATGTTTGAGGAAATTCCTGTCTTATTGTGTTTTACACCCCACCTCCTATAGTCTGTAAGCTCGTTTGAGCAGGGTCCTCTTCAACCTATCGTTCCTGTAAGTTTTTTGTAACTGTCCTATTTATAGTTAAATCCCCCCTCTCATAATATTGTAAAGCGCTACGGAATCTGTTGGCACTATAATAATAATAATGAACAAGGGGCGAGTGATCATTAAATTGAAACTGCAACAATAATGTAAGGGTAACTTCGGCAGAGGAAGGTCAATGAATACAAAATTAGTGAAAAAAAAAACTGTGATGATTATCTGCAGACTTTGAGAGCCAAATGTCTGAGTTCATTTTGTGCAATTAAAAGAAGTGAAGCAGATAAAATTAGGGGCTTAGTGGAAGTATGCTGTCATTTAGGGGGTGGGAAAGAGGTCCTTGTAATATAATCTTTGTTGCTTACGATATTAGTATCTCTATGACAATACACTAGGGTGCAGTCAAGCCATGTACTGACCATCTTTTCACAATACCAGTCAAACCAGTTGACCATGTGATTTCGCTGGAACTATTTACAAAACCTGACATGCAAATAATAGGAATGTATCTTATTCTCTATAAACCTATAAATACTTTTCTGAGCACTCACACCATACCAGGGATTACATCTGCCTTTTACACGGATTCTCAAATTCTTACAAAACAAAAATCTGAATAGACTTTTGGGTCATATTTGTGCCTGAGACTATACTTTTGTTACCACTTTTGTTACCGCATATTCTAGTAACAATATGCTTTAAATTATCTTTGGAGAAAATGCACGCACACAGCACAGTATGTACACAGGGAACACATGTTATACCAGTGGCTCAGCCAGACAGAAATACAGTGGGTTTTCCCCTTTAAGGGATGAGAAGGGACTTTTAGCATAGCGACAAATGAGCAGTCACACTTTTTTTATGCTAAATACTGCTTCTTCTGGAAGGCAATACCATGTAACTACTACCCTTTCTATAGCCATATAAACGTAAAACATTCAGTGATTTTAGTGTTACTGTAACTGTTGTGGGAGTACTATTGTCACATTCATGCAAAATTACACTACTATAACAACTGCATAATGCCACTAAGGTGCTGATATTATGGTAAGCTTTATGTTTGGAGAGGTTGCGGTAAGATTAGGCTGGGGTGAAGGTAGGATAAATGTTAGATAATGATATGAGGTATTTATTCAGCGTTAAATAGGTTTAGTACTAGTAGAACGTAGCATTAAAGGGACACTATAGTCACCCGAACAACTACAACTTATTGTATTTGTTCTGTGAGTATAATCAGTTCCTTCAGGCTTTTTGCAGTAAACACTGTCATTTCAGAGTAAAGGCAGTGTTTATATTACAGTCTAGGGATAACCATACCTAAGATGGCTAATAGAAGTGCTTCCTGGGGCAGTATTGTATAGTGTGCAGCACTGCCGTTCAGCGTCTCCACGCTCTGCACTCGAAAAAAGTTACATTTTAACCCTTTCTAAGGGGTTTAAAGGGAGGTAAGCTACCTAAATGGTGGTTTTAACACTTTAGGGTCGGGAATACGTTTGTGTTCCTGACCTGATAGTGTTCCTTTAATAGTTTATTTGGGTTACCCTGGGTTTAGGATGATTTAGACTATAACTTCCATGATTCTCAACCAGAAAAAATTATATTGAACCATTTACATCCCTATATTTCTGCCACAAAGCACAGCGCTGTTTCTTAAAAGGATGAACAACAAGCCTCGAGATATAGTGTATGGATCAAGTGTGGAAACAAGTAAAATGTCCTGCTTGAAAGGAGAACATGCCATAATGTCTCTAGCCTCTCAGGTGTAGAATATAAAATATCAGGTACTGGTATTTATTCTACAGTGTTAAAATAAAATTGGCAAACTCAAGTGGAATGTAATTTCATATATATATATATATATTTTTTTTTAGATTGTGACTGAAACCATGTTAAAACTGTGAAACTGAGCCGTATAGTGGGTCATTAGCAGCTTATGATTCCTCCTGCCTCTAGTTCTGTTTAGAAGAGATGTAAACACCTGATATTTAATACACAAAAGTCCAGTCTTGGTTCTAGCGCTACGTATGGTCTATATTCCCCAGAATTCCTAACTACTCAAAATGGCTGTTTAACAACTGCGGGTGGGCCAGCCATCTTTGGAAACCTGAGATAAAACAGACTTGAGAAGCCATGTGATAACCATGGACCAAAGAAGCTAATCATATCAAACAAGGCAGAATTAATCAGAGATCCAGCATTTAAGAAAAACGTGTAACAAAATTAATAAATTTTGGTCCAAATAACAAACTTGACTGTTGTTTTAATTTTAGTTATATTTATTTTAGCCTACAATTAACTTGTCTTTCAATTACCCACAATTCTAGGTTTTGTGAATATTTCTTGTGTGTGTTTTTTTTTTTTTTTAATATGTGATGAACAGCGTGACTGTGCTATATTCCATCAGACACAGTAAGCAGGTTTGAAAATCTGTATAACATTGTGACAACTACATTCAGGCTGGTCTCTTCACATTGTAAATTAGAACTGATCTTTCTTGTTCAAAGCTCTGCTCGTTGATTAGAGTTGTTTTATCTGTGTATTTAAAAGCAATGTACTTCTTAAAACCCATTATGAATAGTTAATATTGAGCTTTGCCTGGAAACAATTCCCATCAGTCTTTTGATAGCACTCTGGTAATATTCAGTTTGAGAGCATTTGATACCCACATTGCCCCGCAGTGTTCAAATACAAACGAACAGAATGCCCTCTGCTTAAAGTAGCTGCAGCTGAAATATTCGTGTACCCCCCAGCTGCGGCACCCAAGCAAACTCAGAAAGTGTTTTACAAATCTTAGAATTAATAAATAGAGAAGATTTTGCAGTCTCTTTTATCATTTAATTAGATGCAATAATCACTGCGCGTGGAATGAGAAACTTTTTTCTTTTTTTTTTTATACAGCAAATATATATCGGTGTCTGTATCTGTATATCAGAACATTAATTAGGCATCAGCCCTGTGTTATGAAATGATCTAAGTTACCTTATTATCTTAATGACTGATCACATGAATACATCTTAGATTTTTTTTATATATTATTATTCAACACAACCATTAACCGACAGAGGAGGCCAGACATAGATAGATAGATAGATAGATATGATGTGCTGTTTTTAAAACTATTTTTAATTTTTTTAGAAAATAAGAAAAAGCTAGCTAATTTTTTATTTATTTAATTTTGCTTAATATGCTAGTCCATTTAGTCCACATTTTATGGTAGCAGATTATTATAATATTGCATTTAAAGGAATGTTTTAGGATATATGCTAACAATATAATAAGCATATTTCATATAGAACTACATCAGGTTTTTTTCTTATATAAAAAACACCTGATGTAATTCATCCCACTTACTTGTTAAAGTGGCTCTGTCACCTTCTGTGGTCTCTGAACCCAGATGGTGACATCACCACTTTGGTTGCAGTGGACTGGGTGTGCAGATCAAGGTAGGTTTTATTTACCTGACTTTGTTCCCACTTTGTTCCGGTGCATCTTCATCAGCTAGTGGTGCTTTATCTACCAGAAGTCGATCAGTGCTTTACTCTTATGCATCTATCCTATTTTTAGGATAGAGAGTTTAGGTTTTTATTACAAGCTGTCCAAATCTCTGTAAAGTCCTGTCCACGTAATCTAATTCTGCAAAAGGACTGCAATGACTGCAGAAGAAAAACAAGCTCCTCGGTGAGTTATTTCGAGGTAGTAAATAATTTTGCGATACTGTACCTCTACTGATGGTGTGCCTGGGGTTAGCAGTCCAACAAGTAGAATATGTCCTATGTGTATCTGCAGTGTCATATGAGTTGCTGCTGCAGGGCAATCACCTACCAAAAAGAGTCACTCTCGTTATTTTGGATATATAAATAACCACAATATATGTGGAGCATATATGAGAAAGGGGAATATCCCCTAAAAATATGAAAAAGATACCACATTAATAATGGTCCAGATATCTATGAAAGGAATAAACTTGACATAGAGTAATATTGTCAGATATAGCTTCACCCACTAGAAACCACTGTGGTACTCTGCAGATGTGGCCAAAATAGTTAAAAAAAAAAAAAAAGAAAAGAAAAAAGTTAGCATTTAGTAATTATAAAAAAAAACAGAGTTTCTGCGTAAGCCTATGCACTGTCATAAGTATGCACCTCTTTCGCGGCTTCTGCGTAAGCCTATACATTGTCATTCACATATGCACTTCTCTCGCTGCTTCTGCGTAAGCCTATTCATTGGCACACATATGCACTTCTTTTTTCTATGAAAACTAAAGTATTTAAAAAAAAAAAACCAGAGTGAGGAAGACAGAATGATCTATAAGATTAGGCAGAAAGAGGCTAAGCAAGTTATAAGAGCTTCCAAATCACACACAGAAGAGAAAATAGCACAATCAGTAAAAAAGGGGGACAAAACTTTTTTTTTAGATACATAAATGAAAAAAGAAAAGTAAAACAAGGATTAGTTAGATTAAAAACAAAAAAAGGAAGCCAACCTATAGAAAGATCAGAAATGCGCACAAAAAAAAAAAAAGGTATTGTGTATTGGAGATAAAGTGTAACACTGATATTGTACTCGACCCCAATGATGTAACGAAATGTCCTGCACAACCCCCACTTTTCTTATTCTGTACCCTGGTGGGCAGGCGCCGAAAACTAAACAATGTGATTCACTAATAAAACCAAATTTCAAATTGAAAAAAAAAACAAAAGAAGGAAGATATGTAGAAGAGGATAAAGGTTTAGCTGACTGCCTCAATGAATATTTTTGTTCGGTATTTACAGATGAAAATGAAGGAAAGGGACCTCAGTTAAGAAAAAGGATAAATGAGTCCTTTATTAAACGTGAGTTTACAGAGGAAGAGGTTCTATTTCAACTGTCAAAAGCAAAGACAAATAAGTCAATGGGACCTGATGGAATACACCCAAAGCTGTTAAAAGAGCTTAGTGGTGTACTAGCAAAACCATTAACAGATTTATTTAACCAATCATTGTTAACAGGAGTAGTCCCAGAAGATTGGAAGTTAGCGAATGTTGTGCCCATTCACAAGAAAGGTAATAGGGAGGAGTCGGGAACTATAGGCCAGTAAGCCTTACTTCAGTAGTAGGGAAAGTGATGGAAACCATGTTAAAGGATAGGATTGTTGAACATCTAAAAACACATGGATTTCAAGATCAGAGACAACATGGGTTTACTTCAGGGAGATCATGCCAAACTAATCTTATTGATTTTTTTGATTGGGTAACTAAAATTATAGATCAGGGTGGTGCAGTAGACATTGCTTACCTAGATTTCAGTAAGGCTTTTGACACTGTTGCACATAGAAGGCTTATCAATAAACTGCAATCTTTAAGTTTGGATTCCAATATTGTTGAATGGGTAAGGCAGTGGCTGAGTGACAGGCAACAGAGGGTTGTAGTCAATGGAGTGTATTCGAGTATTGTACGCAGTACTGGAGACCGTATCTTCAGAAGGATATTGATACCTTAGAGAGAGTTCAGAGAAAGGCTACTAAACTGGTTCATGGATTGCAGGATAAAACTTAAAAGGTTAAAGGATCTTAACATGCATAGCTTGGAGGAAAGACGAGTCAGGGGGTCTAAGTTGCCAGTCCCGGTATTTGGAATACATGCAAAGAGGCCTGAGACTCAAATAGTAGTCACAGACCAATCAGATCAGTAATATCACATGAAATAAGTCCGAGACACGGACATGGTTAATAACATAAAACTTAAAGAAAAACTAAAACATGGTTGACTATTACATGTGCATCTCCAAGGATGGTACAAAACACAATGCTGTCTTATGTTTGAGACACTGACATGGTTGATAATATAATACAATACTTAAAGAAATGCTAAAACATAGTTACCCATTACATGTGTATCTCCAAGGATGGTACAGAACACAATGCTTACTTTCATTATCTTGAAATAATGAATGTTTTAAGGAGATATAAAGGGTCTTCACTAAAAAACAACTTTTGATGGCTCGATCAGATTGCAAAAAGAAGGCTAAATTTAAAAAAATAATAATAATTTGTTATATTAGTATATCTGCATACACAGCAGATAATCCAGATATGTTTGGGCCACAATTCTAAATATTACCCCTAGATCTTTTTTAACCAAAATGTATTTTATGGGACAAAAGTAGACCAGTCAATATCTGTTGAGACAAGATTCTCAAAAGATGGCTATAACAAATGCTATTGACCTTGACCAAGCTTCTGTGACCTTGGAATTACTTGGTATGTGTTCATGAGCGGTAAAGCTGTTTTTTGACCTGTGATGGATTTAGCTATTTTTTTTACATGCAATAGATTAGCCACTAATATATTCATTCAACTAGGCTCTCAGATTCTCTTGGCACCAAGGAGAGTATCCTGCGACTAATAAGTGATAATTTCATTTTACAGGTCTTTGGTAACATTGTATAATCACAGTAGAAAAATACTCTTTTATCTGACCTAAAGGCATTGGTATCAAGGAGATAAGCAGTCTGCTCTGTCCGTGGCTCGTTCTACTTAGTACATAACATAATAATATGAAATGAATTACCATAAGATCTCCTATCCCCATATCACCTACAAATTACATTTACATAAAACCTACATGCACATGTGTAGATAAATTGCTGATTTTAGCATCTTTGCATAAACAGACAGTTAAAAGGAATCAGTTAATCTAATCCTATTCATTCACATAGTGCAGACGTACATTCCTTGAAATGATTTTGGCCGTGGTAACCAGGTGCAAACTCTTATCCATTTCTTTTTTTTGGGTGAGTGAGAATCTTAACCTTCATTGGTATTTTATCCACTGCAGAAATTAGGAATTACTGAATACATAACACAAGAAGTACTTGACAAAACATTGAAATATGTATAGCCATTTAAAATTCTGCGCTATTTAGGAAGCTGTGAATAAGCTATATATTATAATAGTACCCATTTTAAAGCATTATTTAGATAAATCATAAAACATACTTGTTCAAAAAAATACGAAAAACTATCATTTATATCCTTCTTTTATATGGCACTGATGAACTCCACAGTAATACATTCAATGAGTACAGGGTATCACAAGATATATATACATATAGCAGACTGAAGAAGACACAATAACATTTGAGGTTAGAAGCTTGCAGTTGCATCATGGGTAGGAAGAGATGAGACATGACGAGTGTGTAGAGTAAATGGTAAAATGAAAATAAAAAATACATGTGCTTGGGGATGTTATGTTTGGGGTATATTATAGTGATATGGGTGTTAGGATTGGATTAAAAAACTCATTAATGAGATGTTTTAAGGGAACATTTAAAGATGGTGATGAAGCATCAAATGTCAAATACTACTCTTCTAGAGAGGTGGAGCAACTTAGAAAGTTTATTTTAGGCAGCAAAGAAGACAGTTGTTGATGAAGTGGACCACATAAGGTTGTCCGAAGGGAAGAGATGCTGTGTATTGAAACATTTTGTAAATAGAACAAATACAGGAGGCTGCAGAATTCTAGAGGACTTTGAACATGAAAATCAAGGATATAAATTTTAGTCCTGATAAGATAGAGAGCCATTGGATTGTAGAAAATGAACAATTGGAGAAGTCAGTAGCTACAGATTAGAGACATAGACTATTCGCTATGAAGAAAACTGCAATAGACAAGGCAGTTGACAAGAAAGTAAACTGGAGTTTTGGTGGAATATTGAGTGAGAAATTAACAAATTTTAACAATATTTTATAAGTTAAAGGCGCCTGAACTCAAGAGATTAAGCTGACTGGTTAATACAACCAAGAAAGAGAATACCCAGTCATTTATAAGGAACCATGCTTTGCTAGCTATAGATATAATAATGTTATCAATAGCGGAGAGTTTGAGTAATGAGGGGAAAGTATAATGATGATTAATTAATTGTGTCAAGGATGCAACACAATCCTAACACGGAACCAAGCCCTAAACAGTCTAACACTAACAAGGCTAGGTAAAATTATAATAGGCTCATATCACAATACCTTACTTTAATGCAGAGCCCATAGTGAGGCCAAAAGTTGCGCACCTGCAGATAGACAGAATGGTCAAATAACTTGCCAAGGACAATCCAGAACATGATATATGTAAAGCCAAGCTACGTTGAAGGTATGAGAAAACAAGACAAAAATAAAAAAATAGAAATAGCAACCAAACACATATCGAATAATGAAACCAAGCCTTAGAGTAGTACTTAAAAAAATAAGTTTCTATTCTACTAGCCAGACCTTAAAAGTTATTTGCCACTGCAAACCTAGCAAATGCATGTCATCTAACGCCAGGGCTGAATTTGCATTGGATAGTGGGTATAAAAAAGTTTGAGCCCTGCCCTAGAGGATCATAGAACCAAAAGAGGACAGTGTTACAATGCGAGACTGGTGGTTAAATAGCCAATTACATCAGTTCAGCTGTTACCAAATACATGACTATGCACGTTTGACTAAGATTTGGTGTACTGAATTGACACAGACAGCAAAGGTTCTGTTCTAGTGGACAACATTAGAAGCACTGTCTGTGCTGGGCATGTGATATATCACATGACATCACATGTATAATATGCTTCCCCATAAAAATCAATTAGATATGCTCATGCAGGTAGTGTTAGACAGCAGGACTTTGCCTAATATTAAAGGATAGAAATCATGCATTGTTGTCCTCAGCATGAACAAGTGTCTCTCATTTATTTCAGCAGGAGATGTTGATTTATGATGATGATGTGGCCATCCACACATTACCTTCTCTAAAATTCACATCAAGGAAATAAAAAAACTTTTATCATTTTACAGAATAATTCTGAGATTTTCGATATTTTGTATGTTAAAAAATATAGCTCCCAGAATATCCCTGTAATTAAAATCTACATGGCAGAACTTAAAGTGCAAGTTTTTTTTGTCTTTTCAGAGAACGTAAAATTTGTGTCTCCTTCAACCCTTTCACGGAATAAAATATCAACCTTCCTTCTTTATTGCATTCAACTAGTTTAGTTTCAATGTTTTTCTTGAAACCAAGAGGACATTTCTTACCATTGAAATGCTAATGGCAGTGTAAACTCTATAATAACATGACATCCCCTATGGGCCCATGTATAATTTACACATAAAATGAAATTGCACATGGCCCTTGTTTCATAGCATATTTGTTTAATTATCTCCCTTAAAAAGCATTTTCAATTAATTCTCAATATTTAAAAAAAGAATAAAAATGTCAGTTTATCCGTGTACCTGATAATTAATTATGGATTTGGGAATAATTATATTATCTAATAGATATAAATAGTGCCATTTTGTCCATCTACGATATAATAATGTTGCGCTGCTAATCTCAACGTATCATATGAATTTTATTAATTTAAAGGGATATTCTGGGTACCACAGCAACATACTTGCATCAGATAGAGCATTGTGCAATATACCACCCTGATTACTTTGCATAACAGTGATGCGTGGTAGCAAAAATTAAAAATAATTAATTTCTTATTGAGGGAGCGAGAGACAATCGGGGAAACCTAAGCGGCTGTTATCTCATATGTGTATATCAGGGCTAACCAAGAGGAAGACCCCCATATGTTATAGAACTACAACTCCTGTGATGCTTTGCATCCCTTTAGAATGACAAAGCATCATGGAAGTTGTAGTTTTAAAACAAAAGGAGATCTACCTTTTGGGCACCTCTGGTGTATATGATGCATCTGCATGTAGTCAGATGGCAATGTGGTGAGTACTACTTCATTCTGTACAGGGAGTGCAGAATTATTAGGCAAATGAGTATTTAGACCACATCATCCTCTTTATGCATGTTGTCTTACTCCAAGCTGTATAGGCTCGAAAGCCTACTACCAATTAAGCATATTAGGTGATGTGCATCTCTGTAATGAGAAGGGGTGTGGTCTAATGACATCAACACCCTATATCAGGTGTGCATAATTATTAGGCAACTTCCTTTCCTTTGGCAAAATGGGTCAAAAGAAGGACTTGACAGGCTCAGAAAAGTCAAAAATAGTGAGATATCTTGCAGAGGGATGCAGCACTCTTAAAATTGCAAAGCTTCTGAAGCGTGATCATCGAACAATCAAGCGTTTCATTCAAAATAGTCAACAGGGTCGCAAGAAGCGTGTGGAAAAACCAAGGCGCAAAATAACTGCCCATGAACTGAGAAAAGTCAAGCGTGCAGCTGCCACGATGCCACTTGCCACCAGTTTGGCCATATTTCAGAGCTGCAACATCACTGGAGTGCCCAAAAGCACAAGGTGTGCAATACTCAGAGACATGGCCAAGGTAAGAAAGGCTGAAAGACGACCACCACTGAACAAGACACACAAGCTGAAACGTCAAGACTGGGCCAAGAAATATCTCAAGACTGATTTTTCTAAGGTTTTATGGACTGATGAAATGAGAGTGAGTCTTGATGGGCCAGATGGATGGGCCCGTGGCTGGATTGGTAAAGGGCAGAGAGCTCCAGTCCGACTCAGACGCCAGCAAGGTGGAGGTGGAGTACTGGTTTGGGCTGGTATCATCAAAGATGAGCTTGTGGGGCCTTTTCGGGTTGAGGATGGAGTCAAGCTCAACTCCCAGTCCTACTGCCAGTTCCTGGAAGACACCTTCTTCAAGCAGTGGTACAGGAAGAAGTCTGCATCCTTCAAGAAAAACATGATTTTCATGCAGGACAATGCTCCATCACACGCGTCCAAGTACTCCACAGCGTGGCTGGCAAGAAAGGGTATAAAAGAAGAAAATCTAATGACATGGCCTCCTTGTTCACCTGATCTGAACCCCATTGAGAACCTGTGGTCCATCATCAAATGTGAGATTTACAAGGAGGGAAAACAGTACACCTCTCTGAACAGTGTCTGGGAGGCTGTGGTTGCTGCTGCACGCAATGTTGATGGTGAACAGATCAAAACACTGACAGAATCCATGGATGGCAGGCTTTTGAGTGTCCTTGCAAAGAAAGGTGGCTATATTGGTCACTGATTTGTTTTTGTTTTGTTTTTGAATGTCAGAAATGTATATTTGTGAATGTTGAGATGTTATATTGGTTTCACTGGTAATAATAAATAATTGAAATGGGTATATATTTGTTTTTTTTTTTAAGTTGCCTAATAATTATGCACAGTAATAGTCACCTGCACACACAGATATCCCCCTAACATAGCTATAACTAAAAACAAACTAAAAACTATTTCCAAAAATATTCAGCTTTGATATTAATGAGTTTTTTGGGTTCATTGAGAACATGGTTGTTGTTCAATAATAAAATTAATCCTCAAAAATACAACTTGCCTAATAATTCTGCACTCCCTGTATAAGGCTAGTGATTAGTGTTCATATCATAGTGCTTTTATGTTTTAACTGAAGGCAAAGAAATTGAAAGAAATTGAAAGGGGGAAAGAAATTGACTTAGAGATCTCAGAAACCAATATGGTACATTCCAGTCTATCGTTCGATACCTATTGACAAGGTAACGGCTGTTGATGAGCCATTAAAGAGACACTATAGGTGCTCAGACCACTTCCTCTCAATTGAGTTGCCTGGGTGTCTCATCCCTCTAATTTTCTCCCTGCAGTGTTAAACAATGTCTTTCTGAAGAATGACAATGTTTACATTGCAGGGTTCAAATGCCTCTAGTGGCTGTCACTCAGACAGCCATTAAAGGTGCTTCCCATGAAATAGAGGAATAATATTCTGCTATTTCAATCAGGTGGTTTCCTAGAGACCATCTGATTGGCGTAGCATGGTGTTTTGATATGCATGTGCACTAGCCTCCCAATGCTTTTTTAGTGGGAAATTAGCTGAGATCATCAAGGGGCACAGTGTGGGAGAAAAGGTAGTAAACTTAAATTGTACCCCTTACAAGCAGGGACCAGGGCCTAAACACTTACCAGGACACTGCAGTGTTAAGAATACACATTTGTATTGGCAATGCTATAGTGTTCCTTTAACTATGTTGAGGCATTCAAATTTAGTGAAAAAGGCCTGATACCTCACGTTACATTGTCAAGCAGAAGTGATCGCAAATCTTTGGAGAAGAATAATTAGCACATTAATGGAACCATTGGACATTTAGCAAATTCAACACCAAAAAAATACATGATAAACCACTGAAAACACTTTACCAATTATCAAAAAAGCTGAAAATGATCACAGTGTTTGTGCATGAGCAAACACCGCAAACACCTCTCCTGAGCTGATGACGTTTACAAGCAACATCACAGAATTTACATGAAGAATTCTTGATTGATCAGTTAAAGAAAATAAAGTGCAAATTGGAACTGTCACATTTATTTTTCTACATCGTATTAGTGTTTGAAATACATCTGTACACAGTCACATTCCCTGTAATATGCACCCAAATATCAGACGGGAACAATTTCTGTGCTGTAAAAGGGGTCAAACAGGTGGGTCAGATCTTTTAAAGATGGATCCATTTTGTTTTTCTTTAATCTGATGATCATGAAGTATCGTTCACGAGATTACCTGATTAATAATAAATGATTCCTAAAGTTTAGCCTTGGTTTAAGTCAATAATGACTTCTAACTTTTTACAGGCAGAAAATAGATTGACATGTTTCTGCTATATTTCTGGCTCGTGGTTGAGATAAAAATAAAAACAATGGAAAACCAATTTAAAACATAGGAAACATTATTGATATGAAGCCTACAGTAGATTGTAATTAGTAGATTGTAATTACAATAGGAGGTCAAAAGCTGGCCTTTGAGATGTAGCCCATGTAACAACGTAGTTAGGGGAATGGGCCTTGACAGGGCCAGAGAGTAGGCATGTAGGTTTATCATAATTATGGGCAGGAGTTTAGTAATTTGGTTATGGGTGTGGGGACTATGGGGATATAGAGCAGCCATATTATCGAGTGGCCATTTTAATTACAGCTTGCACTTACCTGTTACTTGTCCCTCCCACCCTCCCTGTGGTTTAGAAGTAGTTTCCCATTTGGTCACAGCGGTGGGGAAAGGCTAGGATAAATGAGAAGTAGGTGGAGCATGAAGTGGTCATGGCAAGATTTAGACTGGGTTAGGTAGGAGTGTTTCAATTGGTTGGTAGGTTCGAGCTCATCGGGGGCCCCACGAAGCTGGGGGTGTAGGGGTGTCTCGGTACACCCCCTACAATTCAAGCATTTGGATATGGGCCTCTTTGGTAGGCCATGTTTTATGTTATATGTTATTTATACTGTTATATATTGTAATATTGGTCTGTGGTCATTACCAGGGGTATTTATGTATGGAGGGAGATTGTATTAAAATATCATTATTATTTTGGCAATGACCCTAATTTTTTTATATTTATGATGATAATTAAATAAAGCTGTGGACTATATATTTCCAACAGAAAAACTGGTGTCTGTGTTTATTAAAGGTATTTGGGTGTGAGTTATGGCACATGCCAAATAACGACTCTGCACATGTCATGAGTTTTAACTTCTTAAGTGGGCTGAATACTAGGAGGAAGTCTTGGTGGGAGAAGGTAGACTGTCCCATGGGAATATAACTGAATTTGAGGAATCCTGTAGGAGAGAATTAACATTGTACAAACAGAGGACAAGAGAAAATTGGTGGAAGAGCAGAGTAAATTGAAAAGTTGTGTATTTATGAATTATTAAAGATGTGTAATGAGGGGCTGAGTTGTTAGTATTTTCAATTAGACGGTAAAAGATATCAAAAAGCCATTTGGAATGGTGAGAGTAGGTGCTAATGTGGATAGAAAAACACATTTATTTAGGAAAGAAAGGGGCAGCATGAATTTCTAATGTAGGAATGTTTAATGTTTGAGAGCATATTTGTATGTAGCTGGTTAACAGAACCTGAGTAGGGCTAAATTGTTCTGGGTGAACATGAGGGCCGAGTTGTACAAGCTGATAGCGAGAGTAGCACAGGAGAAAGTGGAGACAAATAAATGTAGAGACTGGAGATCACCAGGCACCTTCTGAAAATCAAGAGATATAAGATTTATGCTATATTTTGGGTAGGGAATAACAATTAAATAGTTTTATATTTATATTCAAACTCTTTCCTTAATTATTAAAATGAGAACTGTTAGGTTTCAAAGTAATTTAAAATGAATTTCACATTTAAGGTCAAAGTAGCCCTACAAAAAAAATTATGCCAGTCAGCTATGATTTCAGTTAGAATACTGTGCCCTTAAATTAGTATTAATTCCTGACAATTCTCATTTCAGTAACTAACCCTGCACAAGCAGGCAGTATATGCACATTTGACACTGAACAGTTGCACTAATTCACATTATAAATGACTTGCTTAGATGATGCACATGCTTATGGCAGCTTGTCCAAGTGTATGGGAACCCTCGGTATGATTCTTACTACTGGAATCTACATTAAGCTAATAGTCATTCCCATTAGCCTAAGCTAGGTATTCATCAATTGTCCCTAAACTTCTTGGATTGTCAAAAAACAGGAATCCTTTTTATTAAAGGGACTCTCCAGTGCCAGGAAAACATATCCGTTTTCCTGGCACTGCAGGACCCTGCAGTGCCCCTCTCCCTCCCAGACCCATCCCACGTTGCCTCAATCCAGCGCCGATGTCCCTCAGTGCTGGGTAATGCTCTTTCCATGCTCCTCCCCCGCCAACGTCAGCCGGCAGGGGAGACCTAATGCGCATGTGCAGCAATTGCTACGCACGCGCATTAGACCTCCCATAGGAAAGCATTCTTCAATGCTTTCCTATGGGGATTCTGTTGACGCTGGAGGTCCTCATGCATAGGGTGAGGACGTCCAGCATTGTTTAAAGCACTTTTTGTTTCTAAGAACATGGAAGTCCCTCTTGTGGCTGTCTGATAGACAGCCACTAGAGGAGGCCTTATTCCTGCAAGGTAATTATTGCAGTTTATAAAAACTGCAATAATTACACTTGGAAGGTTAAGGGTGGTGGGAGTTGGCACCCAGACCAGTCCAATGGGCAGAAGTGGTCTGGATGCCTGGAGTATCCCTTTAAGGTCATATGCATTATCCACTACGCAAATCCACAGTGTATGTTTGAGTGCAAAGAATAAGACCCTTTGCCTTAATCATCCTGTGCCTGTGTGGGTCCCATTTACTGGAATGATATGTTTTTTAATTAGGCAGTCTAATGAATTAACTAGATAGACATCAGCAGGAAGATTTATCAGAATTTTACAATGAGTTAATCATACCTGAGATGTCTGTGTAGATGAAGCAGCCCCTAATCACATGTAAGTCATAAAACTAAAAAGAAGTGTTGGATTTATAATGGCATAAAAAGGAATATTAAATTAATGATCATTATAGTTAAGTGCTGAAATAATACTCCAGGAGACTACATACCAAGGCTTCTTCAGTTCCTCAGGAATACCTTTCTTTGTTTAAATTTTTTTTTTTTTTAAATTCGTTACTGACTCTCAAGTGGCGTTCTCTCTTGTTAGCAATAAAAATAGACATCAGAAGTAACTGGAGAGATTCTATAATCATAATAATAAAGATTGTTGACCCTGACGGAGTTGCAAAAAAACCTTACAGCAGATAAACACCTTCCATCTGTAAAGGTGGAAGAGTTACATTAGGAGGTAAATATAAAAAGTGTCATAATTTTCCTCTTTGTGTCTTTTCCATCACATTTTTTTTCCTAATCCATTTATTATTTTATTTATTTTTTTGGTCCACACATATATCTCTTCCAATCTACTAGGAAAACAAATGTCCATCACATTTGAGCGATGCTTATTTTATGACAGGGAAGTAGTTTTCCCGGTCTTTCTTTTTGTTTAATATATAATAAATCCTTTAGAATGCACTTTTTTTCCTGCTAATATTGCTTATTTTGTAGCTGCAATCATGGTAAAATCTTCAGAATTTTTTTTTTTTTTAGAGTGATAAATTGTAGAAAGACAGATTATTTTGCAGTACTATAGAAAAGTCACAAAAAAGTTGTGAATTCATAAATGATAAACTGCGCACAAAACTATCATGGATGTGAAAAAGAACATGACACTTTTTATACATTATCTCCAATGTTCCAAGATACTATGGGACCCATTCTACTGCTACAGTTATTTTTGATACATTGACACACCATAGGGTTTTGCATAAAATATTAATTTGAGTTACAGTTCATTAGTGATTATGTCTGACAATTACACTACTTGTGAACATCTTTCCATAGTAATCCATCCTCTTATAGACTTTGCATTATTGGTGCTAGGAGCCTAGGAGGCAATTCATAGACATTAAAGGGACACTATAATCACCTGAACAACTTTAGCTTAATGAAGCAGTTTTGGTGTATAGAACATGCCCCTGCAGCCTCACTGCTCAATCCTCTACCATTTAGGAGTTATATCCCTTTGTTTATGAACCCTAGTCATACCTCCCTGCATGTGACTTGCACAGCCTTCCATAAACACTTCCTGTAAAGAGAGCCCTATTTAGGCTTTCTTTATTGCAAGTTCTGTTTAATTAAGATTTTCTTATCCCCTGCTATGTTAATAGCTTGCTAGACCCTGCAAGAGCCTCCTGTATGTGATTTTTCAATTTAGAGATTGAGATACAATTATTTAAGGTAAATTACATCTGTCTGAAAGTGAAACCAGTTTTTTTTTCATGCAGGCTATGTCAATCATAGCCAGGGGAGGCGTGGCTAGGGCTGCATAAACAGAAACAAAGTGATTTAACTCCTAAATGACAGTGAATTGAGCAGTGAAATTGCAGGGGAATGATCTAAACACTAAAACTGCTTTATTTATCTAAAGTAACTTAGGTGACTATAGTGTTCCTTTAATGTATTCAAGCTGGCACTGGCATACTAAATGGGGGGTAATCCTCCCCGAGTGCCACGCATTGGTGGAGTAAAAACAGGGCTAGACTAGCCCACCATAGATTCGGGCTGATGCTTGCCCACCTAAGGTGCAAAGGCCCGGAGGTTACATGATGCATTTGCAGGGTGACCAGCTCCTTTTTACTGGTCACTAAATGTAGCATGGTCAAGCTATAGACCATAGTAGTAGGAAGTGCTTGGAGAAAGCACATAACTGCTTCCTATCATACTAGGGAGAGCAACAGAGGCTCCTCCACTGTGGTCTGAGGCTTTGACCATGCAACAACAAGGCATGGGGGGCAAGGGTGTGTGTGTGAATGAGATACATTCACTGGGGGGTGTGAGGACATACATGGAGGGGCTATGGGAAGAAAATGAGACACATGGAGGGGATGAGGTGCACGTGAATGAAAAACATGCAGGGGCAGGGAGGGGAAATAAGACACATGGAGGGGATGGGTTGTGAATGACACGGAAGGAGAAGCTGGAGCAGTGAATGAGACACATGGAGGGGCTGGGGGGTTTAATAAGACACATGGAGTGGCTGTGGGTGTGAATAGGACATACAGTGAGGGGAAAAAAGTATTTGATCCCCTCCTGATTTTTAACGTTTGTCCACTGACAAAGAAATGATCAGTCTATAATTTTATTGGTAGGTGTATTTTAACAGTGAGAGACAGAATAACAAAAAAAAGAAAAAAAAAGAAAAACGCATGTCAAAAAAGTTATAAATTGATTTGCATGTCAATTAATTAAATAAGTATTAGATCCCCTATTAATCAGCAAGATTTATGGCTCACAGGTGTCTTTTATACAGGTAACGAGCTGAGATTAGGAGCACTCTCTTAAAGCTCAGCTTGTTACCTGTATTAAAGACACCTGTCCACAGAAGCAATCAATCAATCAATCAGATTCCAAACTCTCCACCATTTCCAAGACCGAAGAGCTGTCCAAGGATTTCAGGGACAAGATTGTAGACCTACAGGGTTACAAGACCATCGCAGCTTGGTGAGAAGGTGACAACAGTTGGTGCGCAAATGAAACACAAAACAACTGTCAGTCTCCCTCAATGAGAATCTTGAGGTATCAGCTCAGAACTACATGGGAGAATCTTGTTAATGATCGCAAGGCAGCTGGGACCATATTCACCAAGAAAACAAATAGTAACACACTGCGCCGTAAAGGACTGAAATCCTGCAGCGCCCGTAAGGTCACCCTGCTCAAGAAAGCCCATGTACAGACCCATCTGAAGTTTTCCAAAGAACATCTGAATAATTCAGAGGAGAACGGGGTGTAAGTGTTGTGGTCAGATGAGACCAAAATCGAGCTCTTTGGCATCAACCTTAACTCGCCGTGTTTAGAGGAGGAGGAATGCTGCCTATGACCCCAAGAAGATCATCTCCAGCCTCAAACATGGAGGTGGAAACATTATGCTTTGGGGGTGTTTTTATGCTAAGGGGACAGGGCAACTACACCGAATCAAAGGGATGATGGACGGGGCTGTCAAATCTTGGGTGAGAACCTCCTTCCCTCAGCCAGGGCATTGAAAATGGTTTGTGGATAGGTATTCCAGCATGACAGTAAACCAAATCCCACAGCCAAGGTAGCAAGGGAGTGGCTCAAAAGGAATCACATTAAGGTCCTGGTGTGGCCTAGCCAGTCTCTAGACCTTAATCCAATAGATAATTTGTGGAGGGAGCTGAAGGTTTGAGTTGCCAAACATCAGCCTCAAAACCTTAATGACTTGGAAAGGATCTGCAAAGAGGAGTGGGGCAAAATCCTTCCTGAGATGTGTGCAAACCTGGTGGCCAACTACAAGAAACATCTGACCTCTGTAATTGTCAACAACGGTTTTGCCACCACGTACTAAGTCGAAGGGGTCAAGCACTTATTTCACTCATTGACAAGCAAATCAATGTATAACTTTTATGACATGCGTTTTTTTGGATTTCAATTTTTGATATTATGGCTCTCACTGTTAAAATACACCAACCATTAAAATTATAGACTGATCATTTTTTGTCAGTGGGCAAATGTTAAAAATCAGCAGGGAATCAAATAATTTTTTCCTTCACTGTATGGAGGGGCTTGGGGATGAATCAGACAGATGGAGGGGCTGGGGGGTGATCAAGACACATGGAGGGGCTGGGGGTTAATAAGTCACATGGAAGGGCTATGGGTTAATGAGACACACAGAGGGGTTGGGGGGGGAAACATAGATGTGCTGGAGGAAAAGACACACACAGAAGGACTGGGGGCACAAAGAGACACATAGAGAGTCTGGGGAGCAAAAAGAGACACACAGAGGGGCACAAAGACTCACACAGATGGGCTGGGGGACAAAGAGGGGCACAAGGACACACAGAGGGGCTGGCTGGCACAAAGACACAAAAAGAGGTGAACAGGGACAAAGAGGCACACTGAAGGGTTGAGGGGACAAAGAGGCACACAAAAGGGCTGGGTGTACAAAGAGACACACAGAGGGGCTCGGGGATACAAAGAGAGATACAAAAAGACTGGGGTGCGACACATAGAGGCTCTGGGAGGCAAACGGAGACACATAGAGGGGCACAAAGAGATACACTGATGGGCTCGGGGACACCAAGACACACTCAAAGAGAGGGAGGCAGGACAACAATATACAGAGTGGCAAACAGACACACACAGAAAGGCTTAGGGACAAAGAGACACACAGAGGGGAACAAGGACACACAGAGGGGAACAAGGACACACAGAGTGTCTGGTGGGCACAAAGACACAAAAAGGAGTGCAGGGGTACAATGAGATACACAGAGGGGCTTTGGAAGGGGAAAAAGAGACACACAAAGTGGGTTGGGAAGAAACAGATGCACAAAAGGGCTGGAGGAAGAAAGAGACACACAATGGGGATGGGAGAACAAAGAGGCCCACAGAAAGTCTGCGGGATAGACACACAAAGGGTAAGGGGCAAAAGAAACACAGAAAGAGGTTGGGGCAGAAAGAGCTACACAAAGAGGTGGAGGAAGAAAGAAGCCTGCCAGCCAGCCACAGCATCTTACCCCAGCAGCCAGCCTGCCTGCCAGCTAGCCACAGCAGCCAGTTTACCTGACAAATTGCCACAGCAGCCAGCCAGCATTGACGTTTGTAATGGGGCCTTGAGGGGACTCTTTCCAAGATACAGTTTAAACATTTGTGCAATAAATATTCTTGAAAACATATATATATATATATATATATTCTGATGAGAGCTTGAGGAGATCAAGCTGAAACGTTGACCTTGTGATTTTGTATTTGAGATAAATAAAAGTTAAATTTTAGATTAATCCTTGGAGTGCTATCTTTTGCAATTTTTTTGTATTTTTGGCTGACAAGCACCAGGCACTTGACATATTGATTGGTGGAGTGCAAGATTATTTTGTTTTATATATATATATATTGCATTTTAAAGTGGTGTGTGTGTGGTGGGGGGTGTAAAATGCTCTAAGTACTTCCCTGCAATCTGGTAACTACCAACTTACACATTTGGGAAATACCAAGGCTTACGGGGCTATGGCAGTATCCTTGTAAACATTTTTTGTACCTTAATCAACACTTAGTTACAAGTGTTGAAAAGAAGAGTTAGGTGACCATTAATGTCTCCACGCAGTAGGTGGCAAGGATGCTAACAATAAAGAGACAGATATTTTAGTCCATGTTGAATAGATGGTCATTATAGCTACCAGGCATGTCCTTAGGCAGGGTTAGGGGTCCTACAGCCCCAAGTGAGAGGTACTATATGTCTAATTCTCTATGTGGAGGGGGGATGCTGTACCCCAATTTAATTTTTTTTCCTACATGTTGAGACCAGAAGCAGCACACTAGGGCAGTTAAGATAGAGTTGAGGGATATATGACACTTTTACCATGTAACTGTGTCTCTATCCTTATGCGGAAACTCAACAAGGAGACAGGGAGGGAGAGCAGCGTGGAGGTAAAACTACACAGTTTCGGTTTCTGAACATTCAAAGCCAGCTTGCAAAAGTGAGCTGGATTCTGCTCGCGTTCTACCCCTGAGCAGAGCACAGCCAGTTAGGGAAAATATTTTATTATTAAGGTATGCGTGTCTGTGTATTCTTGTATGTGCCTGTCTCTTTATGCCTGTGTCTGTATATGCCTGTATATATCTGTCTGCATGTTTATGTATGCCTGTATGTGCCTGTCTGCGAATGCCTGACAGAAATATATACTAAGGGGGTATTTATCAAGGCAAAACAGTTGCTATTTGGATGTAAACAGTTAAATACTTAAATTGTGTTGGTTTTGATGGTAATTATTCCTTATTTCACACTTAAGCCTGGCATATCACTTGTTTCTCCTTGAAAACCTCACCCTAAATGTTTAAACATCCATTAAACAGCACTACCTCTAACCTAATGTATCATTTGTTTCAAAATGTTGAGTTAAAGCATGACTGCTTAACTATATTAAGTGATATGTTAAAACGCTTTACCAAAACATACTAAACCATTGCCCTAAGAATTACCTTACTAATTGATGCAACCTTCAATTGATCAATACCTTCCGTGACACATAATTGTCCCCTCCTCCCGGTATTGTTAATGGATTATGCTTTTGTACCTTAAATCAATCTTAACAATATAAACGTAGCTAAAAAAAAAAAAAAAAAAGAATAAAAAAAAAATCACAGAACTTCGGGCTCCCCATGTGAGGATCTGCAAGCTACCAGTTCTATGATCTTTCCCTTTTCAGTTGAAAGGATCGTGTCCAGGGGTCTTTGCTGCTTATTTTCTCATAAGCTCGGAGTACTTGAAGTCTTTTCTTCCCACTCCTAATTTGCCTGAAGCAAGGCTTTTATCTAGACTTTTAGCCATGAGGCACCTGCTAAAATATTCATTGGCAGAAATTGTGCCATGGGTGTTTTTCCCCATTTGTCCAGTTCTCTGCCATTAAAACAAGGTCGAGCAGAGCGAAAATAAGATTTGACACAGAAGTACGGCTTTTTTCTGAAAACTTTGGGTAATAGGCAATTAACCCTTTTTCGTTGTCAGAATTTAAATACTGGAATAAGAATGTAGTAGAAAAAGACTTTTATCAATGTCTCTGTCACATCACAATACATCTGCGTAAAGGTTTGTATCATATCTCTATTCTGGAAGCGAATCAAATTATTATCCCTTAGTTATAGAAAATGATCTAAAAAATCTGAAGGGGCTTTATCCAAAGACAAGAAGACCTGCACCAAGAGAATAAGGCTTTTGAAGCATTATAGTTTCTTCTATATATTTTTTTCTTATTTTATTATTATTAAAGAATACTCAGTTCTTAAGCAAAATGAGGCTTTCAATGTAGAATATACTTTTTCTTTTCTTATTTTTTTTTTTTAGTTTCACAAAGTTGGATATGATCAGTTGGGATCACAGATTAACATTAATTTAAAAGCATTACCTGTTTTCATTACCATAAAATAACCGAGTTCTCTCTCCCCTCTTTCAAAATTGCCTATAATACAACATTTAGACAATCTGTAGCCTAATTTAAACTTAAAGAGACATTAATCTCTAATTCATTTTTTTTTTTTTTTTTAATAAAGAAAAATTAAAATTCAGTGACAGACCAAAAGGTTTAAACAGATATGTATATCTGCAAGGTCTGTTAGCGGGTGATAATATTTACATAAAACCAGTGGAGCTAGTAAGGGGGGTGAGGGGTGGGAGGTAATAAAACTGATGATCTACCACTTGATGGAGTAGCTTGTGACTTGTTGACCAGTAGTTCAGAATATAGCATGGAGACTCCTAAAAGGCAATAAAATAGAACCCTAGAGAACACAAATATTTGTTTTGAGCATCTTAGTGTAATCGTCTTTGTAATTTTTGCTTCAGTTAAAGAAACAAAATTTACAACAATACAACAGATTATGTTTCCCGTTAAGTTCACAAGTGACATTATATTTAGACAGTAATTGGTCAATCAATCCATATTTGCTAATTTCTACAAATTGATGTGACTGCTTATATCGATGCCATTTACACTGATCAGCCACAACATTAAAATCACCCACCTAATATCCTGTCGGTTCCACCCATGCTGCCAAAACAGACCTGATGCGTCGAGGCATGGACTCCACAGGACCTCTGAATGTGTCCTGTGTTATCTGGCACAAAGATATTAGCAGCATATCCTTTAAGTCCTGCAAGTTGCGAGGTGGGGTCTCCAAGAATCGGATTTGTTGCTTTAGCACATCCCACTGATGCTCAATTAGATTGAGATCAGTGGAACTTGGAAGCAAAGACAAAAACTTGAACTCTTTGTCATGTTCCTCAAACCATTCCTGAACAATTTTTGCAATGTGGCAGGGTACATTATCCTACTTAAGGAGGCAACTGCCATCAGTGAACACCATTCCATGAAGGTGTGTATATGGTCTGCAACAATCTCTAGGTAGGTGGTACATATCAAAGTAACATCCACATGAATGCCAGGACCCATGTTTTCTAGGCATGAGACTTCCTCCTCCAGTCTGCCGTCTGCCTTCTTCCCATACTGCATCCCGCTGCCATTTCTTCCACAGGCAAATAACGCACATGCATCTGGCTATCCACCAAATGTAAACAAAAATAGGAATCATAAGATCAGGCAAACTCCTTCCATTGCTACATAGTTCAGTTCTGATGCTCACGTCCCCATTGAAGGCACTTTTGGCGATGTGCAGAGGACATTTTAGGGACTCTGGGTGGTTTGAGGCTACCAGACCCATATCAATCAAACTCTGATGCACTGTATGTTCTGACACATTTCTATCATGACCAACATTACGTTTTTCACAAATTTGAGCTACAGTAGCTTTCCTGTGTGATCGGACCAGACAAAGATAGCCTTCCCTCCCCACATGCATCAATAAGTCTACATCATGATATTATATTTGCAGTTATAATACACTTGACTGGTGTATAGTCGCCATATGGGCAGTCGGAACCTTGGACAAAAAACCCCCACATACCTATCCCAATAACACGCTGACACTAGGGTATATGGGTCATAATTGTCCACAGATTTTATTAAACAAATATAATAATAACGATAATAAAATTTATAAAAATAACAATCATAATAATGATAATAATTTAACATATAAACATGGGTCATTGCCCCCATACTCCGCCCTCGCATCCGTATCCTTCTTTTAATATAAAAGGCAATGATCCCAACATAACTAACATATATATATATATATATATATATAAAAATTTTCAACCCTTACTCCAACATAACAAATTTAAGTGCCAACCATAAATAACCAAGGCAGGGGTATACCCGGATACCCCTACCCCACCAGGTTCTGAGCCACCTCCAGGACTCGAAACCTACCAACCACCAGTGACCACAATTTTCCATGTTCATCACATTCCTCATGGGAGCCTATTTCCTCTTCCTCAGCTCCCTATCCCGCCGCTGTGACAAAATGGGATAACTCCCATTTAACCAAATCCTAGGGAGGGTGGGTGGGACAAACTCGACCAGGTAGGAGATTAAATGTGCTCATTCCAAAATGGCTACCTATTTAAGTAGACAAACCCCTTTTCCCACAACCCACCAGCCCTAGCCGTCTCCTCCTAAGACCACCTCCTAACCCCTGTCAAGGCCCTTTTCCGCTAAGCTGTGCTTCGGCTACATGGGGCTACAGTGTGTGAGGGGAAAGGGGCAGGGGATCTCCTTACACCATGAAATTATATCTGTTGTTATAATATGCTGTGTGCGATGAGACAGGGGCAGGGAATCTCCTTACACCATTACATAATTTCAGCAGTTATAATACACTGTGTGCCAGGAGACAGGGAATATGCTGTGTGCAGTCAGACTACAGGATAGCTTATTATACCCATAACCTAGCTGCTTTTAGAATATGTCGTGTACAGTAAAATAATAACAGAGGCCGTCTTACATTATAAACTTTGCAGAAAGCATGAGTTTTGTTATAGTTCATTATACAATCCCTTTACATTCCAATCAACATATATTTTCTGAAGACATTGAAAGTAGTGCAAATAGCCCACGTGTATATTGAGATAACTAGAGAAAACCTGCCTATTAAAGTTTTAAAACAATTATAAAGACATCTAATAAAAACAACTCCTACATATTTCACACCATTGGAAACATAGACGAGTGTGTATCCATTAACTGATCTCTATTTGTGCAATTCAAGGATTGTTAGCTGCCGTTATATTAAATACACCCTATCTATTTAAGTTAAGAATCACACATTATCACTTCTTGTGGTTTAATGCCAGGAACGCTCCCTATCAGCATTACAATTTCACCAGAACATACACCAGTTAGACACTGAGCAGGACTAGAAGAATCTTGACAACTGAACTGTGCTGATGTTTCAAGCGACACAAGAAAGTCTGGAACAGAATTGCAGAATGGACGCAGTGATCATCCCAATGTTTTGCCGCTTTTTTTTTTTTTTTTTAACCCCCTCTCACCCCCCCCCCTTTTTTTTTTGTTGAGAGGTAACGTTCAACGATCATCATTTGTCATTTAAACTTAATGTAAAAAAATTGCTGTCAGTGGCTTGAGTTGGTGACACTCCCGGGGTAGTTTAACCTGTTTTGCATACTGTAAATTCTTACAATGCTCGGTGACAAGGTCTAATTAGTCTTTCGATCCTGTTTTCATAGTCAAGAGTCTTGAAAATTCTACTAAATTTCATTTAACTCTTTTTCTGCTGAAGGTCTTTCCCCCCCCACAATACAATTTTAAACCAACGAGCATGAAAAAAAACAAAATAGGAACTTTGTAAAACATAGATCTTAAATTTTCTATAATTTTCTATAATTATGTGACAATAAAAACACACTTTTTATTTCATACTTAAAAAGTCTGGGCACCATCCTAACCTTTTCCAACCATTTAACCTGGAAGTTAATGTCTTTGGTAAACAGGTGGGGGATATTTATCAATAGAAAAGGAAGGTCATCCTATCCTAATGTCCTCCTTGCCCACACTTGTGGTCAGGTGTGGGCCATAATTAGCATAATCAGAGGGAAGGCCTAATGTTCTCCCCTGATTATATCATTAAATGGGCAAAAATTCAGAGAGAAGGTCTCAAGAGAAACAAGACTTGCTGGTCAGAGCGTTCTGATTGGTTGGCTTACAAGATAATATAATTGCTTATGTAGGATGGGAAAGCCCTTATAATGGTGAGGACTGTGGAGGTAAACCATGTGCCCCACCCAAATATTTTGTTTAGGGCCGCCACCTGCAGCCTTGTCTTGGTCTCTAGTAGCCCAAATATGTTATTAATATACATGCTTTGTGAATCTTCAAACCTTATACTTTGTATAGGGTTTGAATCCGACAGCACTGATTTTAATATGAACATCGAATGCATCTAGGCAATAGCTGCATATGTTTCCGGGCCAACCGAATTCCGACCGTACTTGGCTTTAGTAAATATGAGAATTGCCATAGCGGCAAACTTTGTATATGTTGAACAGCAGATTTAAAAAAAATGTGCAAACTTGTATTTACAGATAGCATTAAACAGCATGATTAATAATAATTTGTGATTAGTGATACTTTTGCATTAAGCTAGACAACATTCTTGTTTCCTAATTTGTAGAGAAACAGGTAGCTTTTATTTTTTAAGGGGTCTTCTAATCTTATAGTAGTATAGTGTTTATATCTGTTATTTATTCCTCATTGTTTGTTTTATGCAGTTTGCACCATTTTATGGCCATTTTTATCTAATGATTCATATAATATTTAAGCAACTTTCCACTATAATGAAAATGTGACAAACATGCATTGCTGTCACTTTCTAGACTAGTCAAAGAGTTCAGTGTCTCTATTATGTTTGAAAAACAACTCATTAAAAAAACACTCCAAGCGGGGCGGAGCTTGGACATCCAGGCTAGCGGCCGCATGCCGTAGGAGCTCCTACTCAAGCTGACTATTTTCGGGGTAATACCCCTGTTTCCAGCCTGAATCTGTGCACTCCCACGCACATCTCTACCTGTGGGCCCGACGTGAACCATATCGATCACACACTCGAGACCCTGAGAAGCCAGGAGACCCCAGAGACAAGCCGCGGCCTGCAAGTGACTGGGCTGGGGGAAAAGTGGCCAATTTCCCCACTCTCCGGTTACTGAACAGAACAGCCTCATTCCTAACACCCCCCGGACCGGAGGGGTTATCCCGGTCCCAACTTGACTGCTTAAGCCACATTCAATGGACACTCACCTGCACGCAAATAGAGCCCTCAAAATGGAGGACGAGTATCCTCCAGTGGAGCTGACGTTAATACCGACTGGCAGTTTCTCCGTGGCACGCTCTCTGCAGAAATTGGACACAATCCTCACCAGGTTCTGGACTAAACTGGAAGCACGAGCAGCAGCTTCACCTCCCCAACAAGAGAGCACTG
This sequence comes from Pelobates cultripes, assembly GCA_933207985.1. Classification (NCBI taxonomy): domain Eukaryota; kingdom Metazoa; phylum Chordata; class Amphibia; order Anura; family Pelobatidae; genus Pelobates; species Pelobates cultripes. The sequence continues at coordinate 49,244,807 of OW240924.1, read as the reverse complement.
AACAGCAAGTCGACTCATGCAAATCCAGAAGGTCCCCTCAGAGCATTGAAGGCAAGCAAGCTCCTGACCTTACACCCATACACTCACTGAAGCCTGGGGTCACCCAGGGCTCAGCCCCACCACGTCCAGAACATCAGTGACAGCCCACTGTCCACACGATAGGGGCCCATCGCTACAGCCCATTTGGGAGGGACTTGGTTTCTTTGTATCACCAGGCCCATGAAAGGGAAGCACTAGCCACTGCACTGGCCCAGGCCGAGAGAGATATCCTCACTCAATGCCACCCCAACAGTCTAACCAGCAAAATTTATGTTGGCTCATTGGGCCGACCAAGTGTAGGAATCGGATGAAACACTGGCCACTAGACTCGGGTAGCCTGTCTATGATGGCCTGAGAAGCTGCCATTTTGTGCTAGATCACGCTGCTTATGATGACCTGCTGTCTCCTAGTTTTGTTATATTTTATTTTCTCTTATGTTGCGTGCTCTGTGTCTCACAGACTCTGATTGCTGTCCCTGCGAAAATTCAATCCTAGTCATATGTTTTATGAGCATATCATACTTTTGTTTGATAATTTAAAATATGTGCAAGTGGTTCTAATGTCATGATGTTTTCCTTCTGTTTATATCAATATAATGCACGTTTGCGCAGGATCACATTTCAGTTACTAGCCAGACTAGATACCTTACCAACAAATGCTTGAATTTAACCCGCCTACCCAGTTACCCAGCCAGAGCATATCATACTTTTGTTTTATAATTTAAAAAAAATATGTGCAGATGATTCTAATGCCATGATTGTTTCCTTCTGTTTAATTCTACTGTTCTTGCATTGGCTGTCATGGCAGCACAAGCATGTGTGTTATCTTGTGCCCATCAAAAATAAAGAATTTTAAAAAAACAAACAAAAAAACACTCCTAGCACTTATGGTACCAAAATTGCTAATAGTTTGACATCTGATCTGGGGTCCACCGGAAGCTGTTCTATGGAGCTTTTACTGAAATCCAGAAGCTCTTAGTCTGAGCAGGTAGTGCAGGAATTAGCTACTTGGCTGAGAGCAATCATCTGACATTGCAGTGCAAGACATATGACTAGAGTTAATAAAATCTTCTAGTAGGAGACACAGTCTCTCCATACAAGAAGAGGATAGGCAGGGACAAGTGCCACACTATCCTAGGTAAGAAGTCAAACCTTAAAGGGACAATACAATTCCAAAATACTAAATAAATACAAATCATTTGTTAGTAGATATACCCCAAATGAAAACTTGCATGCATTTAATTATGCATTTTTTCATTGGAGTTATATCTAAAATCAGCTTGTAAATCCTGCAGCTTCCTTGTCTGCAGCCTTTGCTAGCCCTTCTAACCTCACCCAGACTTTCTGTGTCCAGACTGCTGTCCAGTTCCCAATGCAGCTCAATGAGAAGTCTTTGCAAGGCAGGTGTAATTGCTACCATTTGATTTGAGCTCCACTGAGCTAAACACACCAGGAACTAACAGGCACTGCTGTCTGACTGAAATATGCAGTTTTTTGTAAAATGAAAAATACTTGTTCGCAAGCTAAAGGGCTTTAGCGGTCTGGAGTGTCATTGTAAGCAAATGGTTTGAGTATGTATATAGGGATGGAGTCCCAGGACAATCGTGACACCATAACAATCACAGTGTGTTGTAGTGGTTATGATTCTTAAAATATTCTACTTTGGAGAATTTGCAAAGATCCTCGACTGTGAAATGGCGACTGGGGGTCCTGTGGCGGGAGGGGTGTAGGCAAAGGTAGTTTTACTAACCTGAACTTGTCCCTCATGGGCACCACCATCCTCTTCCAACCAGTCCTCTCTGCTCCTGGCAGTACAGCTGCCAGGAACTTCAGTCACTGTTGTGTTTTCACGCATGTACCAGAGTACAGAATTGAGGTCTATGGAGGATCCTGTAAGATCATAAATAGATAGAGCTAATTTCCCTGCAGCCATCACTGGTGATGGCTGGGGGAAATGAGGCAGCTTGATGGCGTGGTTCCATTACAGCATACAACCAATAGATAGCGCTGTGCCACACAATGGTCCAGTGGATGTTTGTGGTTCCTTCACATCCTGAAAGGGTCAATAAATAAAATGTTATCTTGAGGCTAAACTGGTAAAAAAAAAAGCAAGATATCCCATGTCACTCTCATAGACATATTTTATTATCTGGCATAGTCAGCTTTAACACCTATAAAATAAAGAAGGTTTAGTTGAGCAAGATAGGCATGTTTAATTATATAAAAGTCTTTAGTTTAAGTTCTGTATGATTTCTTCCGTCTACAAACTCAGTTGTGTTTTCATTTTTTCTCCTCATTAATTTCAGGGATTACAGTCAGATTCACCATGTCATCTCCGAGGTCACAGTTAAAACATCTCCCGGCTTTATCTTACAGGTTGCAAAGAGACACAAGTATAAACAGGCCTAGTTAATCCATTTCTTAGGCAGAAATGTGATATGTTGTGTTTAGACATCACATCTTCAGCATGGAAACTGGAAATACTAAACAACTGTTATGAATCTGGATAAAATAAGAACACTACTAATAAATACCATATTATTCCATGTTAAGATATTTAATTAATCATATAACCAGAAGTTACGCTTTATATAGTTTATAGATTTTGTTTCCCATCATGCACGAGCGGCCGCTCCTTCCTGATTTATTGTCGATATGGTTAATAATTCTTAGCCTTTGGGCCTTGTACTATAATTGGGGCATGAAGCAGTAGATAAGGAGGTTAAAGGGACACAATAGTCACCAAATTTAATGGGTTGTGGGATAACTGTTAAAATAAATGGGCTAAAATCTAAAAAGCCAAATTGGGAACAGTGACGTTTCTATGAGACAATCCAACATTGTAGTAATAATGAGAAACATGAAGAACCAGGTGGTTCATAAGAGTAGTGACCAGGACCTTGAGGAGTCAGGAGTGCCCCTCATTCACTTATAAAATGTCAACATATATTTTAAGCCTTGGAGAGCAGAGAATGTTGAAAAGTATGATTATACGGCAAGCTTAAGAACCCATTATTGAGGCCAATGTCCAGATTAAGGAAGAAATGTGTAGATTTAGAAAATTCTGTCGCCTAGTTGTGTCATAATGTTGACACTTTTGTGATGATCATCAACTTTTAAACTCTTTCTGTTGAGAGATTATAAGGCTTTCTACCATGATGTGATGTTGTTTGTGTAAACTTTCTGATTAGGAGTGACATAATCACCCAACACACACAACCCCGAGCTGAATATTATTGGTGACAATGCGAAGAATGGCCCAAAAATCAAGTGATAACTAAGGATGGGTTATACTTCTAAGCAAAGAAAGCACAACATATAAAAATAGACCTTTATGACTTTCTACAAAAAGAATACATAGAAAACCTGCAGTTGGTGTCATTTGTGGGTGTACGGGTGCAATGGGTGTTGTTTATTGCAATACAGAGAAATAAATAACGTTAATCAATTCTTTTAAATTATTGATCAATCTACAGTAAATAGTCACTCAATTTTAATGCAATATGAAATGAAGGACAAAATAGCCGCGTCTTAAATGTAGATGAGCTGGGTCATTTTTCCAATTCAGCTATTTTGCTAATTCAATTTCATTTTAGCATATTTTACTATTTAGTATGTAAACACTCTTGAAATAAATGTACTTTATAAAGAATTTGGGTGACAGCTTTGCAAAACTAGACACACAGGAGACATTATTATAAGTGAATGAATGTTATTGTATCTATCTATCTATCTATCAATCTGTCTGTCTATCTGTCTGTCTGTCTTTCAGAACTTGTTTCTCTATTAAATTTAGATGATTATAATGATGTTTTAGAACTCCCATGATGCTTTGCATGCCTCTAGAATGCCTTTAGAATGTCAAAGCATCATGGAAGTTGTAGTTTGGGGTCTACCTTTTGGGCAGCTCTGCTGTAGATGACAGAGATAGATAGATAGATAGATAGATAGATAGATAGATAGATAGATAGATAGATAGATAGATAGATAGATAGATAGATAGATAGATAGATAGGTAAATGGATAACACAATGATAACATTGATTTATATTATATAAATATTGATATTGAAATACTGCATTTAAATACATTTTACTAAGCACAATTTATGTTTTTCCAAGGTTTTTACTAACAAGGTGCTGTAATTTGGGCTTATACAAGTTGGTTTATTATAGGAAAACCCTTTTTTCTGTCTGCATTCCAAGGCTGAAAAGAAGAATAGGATGGGATTAGAGCCAGACTCTGATGAGTTGATGTAGTCTGTCAGCAAACCCTCAGGTAACAATATTACATTTTATAAATCCGATCAACAATAGGACAGTAGTTAAAGACGTGATTTTCCCATTGCTACAGTGGAGACACTTTAAGCAAACGAAGATCTCCTAAGCTGGAACAGCGGCTATATGTTTAAAAACAAAGAATTAAACTTTACGAAATGAAACACAGGAAGTCGAGGTTCCATGACTTTGGCAGCTGTTCCAACCTGCATCCCGCTTATAGTGATTTTACAAGGACAGTTTGCCGCCAGGACAGTCAACAAGTCATTAAAGTCTTTAATGTCCAGACTAGTATTCTTCAAACGAGATACAAGGAGGAGGCTTAGCATCATCTCCTCTATTTTCTTTTCTCGTTTTGATCTGATGTGATTTTTGTTTTCAGGTGGTTGTGTAAAAGAAACGCCACAGTGCTTTGTTGGAAAAACACATTGTGCAACATTCCTATACATGCTTGTTTTAATCTGTTCTTCTTAAAGGGACACTCAGGCTTAAAACCCAACCTGCCTGCCAAACATCTTTTATGCCCAGAAAGACATAAACATGCACATTTTTTTGCATATGAAAAATGAGAAACAATTTGTGCCTTTTGTGTACAGAATTATCTAAGTTTTCTTTTAATGTAAGTATTAATATTGTATCACAGCATCCTAATTCCCTCACTTCAAACTATGTATTTTTTTATTTTTTTTTAACACTGCAAGATGAAATTTTTTGCTCCCTTTCCTACATTCAACATAAAATAAATTGTATTTTCCCATGCTACATATCGTATCACTGGCTAGTAGGTGGAAGCTAATAATTAAAAAAAAAAAATTGGAAAAACATTCCTAGTGTACAACATTGCCCCCACCCATGGTCAGTGGGTGGAAACTACTAACTATAACGGGGGACCTGATTTCCCCACCTCAGCCTTGTCCCTACCCAATGTCACTTTAATTAATAAACAAGGGTGGGACCCAGTGTCCAGTGGTGTCTTCCATGCTATGCATTATGAGTCAGAGCGCTCTGATTGGTTAACATGTAAGCCAACCAATCAGAGAGCTAAAACTAAACGTTCATAGCATGGGTAAGTCCTTACTATGTATTTAAGCTAAGTATGCGCAGAGCCAGTGCGGGGCATACTTGGGTTAATTTGAATGCATCAAGTTTATTTTTCCATCAGGTTTTTATGTGACATTTTTTTTAAAATTGCATTGTGTACAATAGATTTTAATTTGATCTTAGTTGGGGGAGGAAGTTAAAAAGATTTTCAAGACAGAAGACTACTGATGGTAAGCATAATTTTTCTTTTAATAGGCAGTCCACTTAGTTTGGGGGTGAATAGTGGCATGTCCACCCCCTTGTTTTATTGATTTTAGATCTCCCACCCTCCAGCTATTGGTGGTTGCTGAGGGCGGCACTAGATCCCCTTCCATTTTATTTATTAGAGCACCCATTCACCACCCATGGGTGAGGGCTAGGGTGGGGGGACACTAGGTCACCCATTGCTTAAATATTAGAGCCTCCACCTGCCACCCATCAATGGGAGCTGGGATAGGATGCATTGGGTCATCCTTTTGTTTACTTATTAGAGACCCCACCTGCTGCCCATAAGTGGGAGGTGGGAAAGAAGATAGTAGAACCCCTCCCCCTGTTTGATTATTAGAGCCCAGAATGGGTGCAACTGAGTTGGGGACATTAGGTTCCTCTCTGTTTAGTAAGTAGCCCCCACCCACTGACCACAGGTTGGTAATTTTCTTTAATTAATAGCTCTCACCCACTGGCTCTGGGTGCTAGGCAGCATGCGATAGAGAGTAACAGTCGACAAAACTTAGGAGCCAACAAAACTTAGGAGCCAACAAAACTAAACCAACTAAACTATTTTTTTTGGTCTAACTAAACAAGGAACTAAAACAACAAAAATGACTTTGTAGATAATTGTAAACCAAATTGCACATTTCAGGCTTAAACGGTTACGATGAGTTGGATAAATATGAACTGGATAAATGTTAAGATAAGTTGGATAAATTAAAATTTCAATTCATTACAATTTGTCGTTTAGTGAAGAAATATCAAACATGTTTGTGTCAACCTATGTTGAGAGTTCTTTGAAACAAAATGTTTCAAGATGTAAATTTGGTTTAAAAAAAAAAATTCTTCCCAATTCAGCTATTTGGACTAAAATGTGCAAAAGTCTCCTAAAAAACACAAGTTCACTGAATAACTGTTGGTGGCCAGTCCACAGCACATCTGCTATTTATTCGACGCAGAGAAACACCAACAACGATCAATGGATTAAAACAGATTTTCCTGCATGTTTCTACATGTGAAATAAAGTTTGCTTTCAGTGAAACTGCCCTCCTTAATGTTGTTTCACAATGGACATCTCATAAAAGCAGAGTTACAGAGCTGTGAATAATAGAGTCCTAAACTAATAATGAATGTTTTTCCCTAAAGAGAATTGTACACAATACCAAAGGTCACTTGCCTCAAAGACAAGTATTGTAATTATTTTCGAGTTTGGGCTCCACTGGGGGTTATTTAGTAACTGGCTAACTGGAGAGGGAATTCACGACATGCCTCGGTCTAACTCTCCATCTCTGGGGCTATCTTGATTGGATAGTTATTTTATTAGTATGGCTGGGGACCTTTGGGCAGATAAAAACTATCCCTCTGTTTGATGACTTGTTACAAATCCCTATAGGGAATGGACTGAACTTGACAATAGCCATAAACAAATGGTTAATTTAATTACTTACTTCTCATTAGGGTTGAGTGCGGATGACCAAAAGAGCCTTGTCTTTCCTTTTGGGATTTAATATACCATAGTGGCTTTAGTCTTTTACAGTACAGTAGTTCTTGGATTAAGTGAAGTCACTGCGCTCACTAATTGGGTTAAACAGGATATTTTAGTAGAAAAAGCAGCTTGTTACAAAATAGTGGAAAATAACAGACTAAAAGAAAAAGCTCCAGTTTATTTCTTTGGTATTTTTCATTTGTTTGTCTATGCTCGTATTTTTAAATATCACATAATATACCTGTGTTCCTAAAAGTACAAATTGTGTTATATACAATGAGCTGAGACCCAGGGAGTAAGTGGATATGCACACATACAATAGACAGACAGATAGATAGAGGTAGATAGGTATTGATAAAGATAGACATAGATCCAAAAATGCTCTTGATTGATAAGAGCACAATCTCATAACACACAAGATAACATTTTTATTTTTTTTGATTACTAGTATTCGAAAGACTTGTGAAATGAGAAATCCCATTCGTAGCTCCAACAGTACATGAACCATAGCTTTTTCATTGCTGGTTATATTGTTATAACTAATCTAAAATGTAATTCATTGACGAGTTGAAAACTAACCCTTTATGTGACGGAGGGATGTGCAATGCCTTTGTAGTGGTTGATGTGTTTAAAAAAAAAAAAAAAAAAAGGAACATAGATTAACCCTTTACTTGCCTAAAGTGGTTACAATACCTCTTCAGGGACTGATAGACTTAAAAATAAGGTGGGGGGAGTATTAAATCTCTGTATGCTTGAGGTGTGCGGGAAGCTGCTACGGTAGCTGATTATTAAAAATAAATGGGTGGGTATTAATTCCTTGACAAAGTTGGGAATGTTTGCTTTGATTCTATGATGGTTGATGGAGTACAGAAAGTGGGGAGGGAGAAGATTAACTCTTTATGTGCCTGAGGTGGGTGTAAAACATCTATGTTACTTGAGGGTTTCAAAATTGTTGGGAAGAGTAATCTTTCAGATGTTTGATTAGTTTAACTCTTTATATGTATGAGATGTGAGAGTTGCTTTTATCACAGCTGATGGCTTAACATAGGACCATTACATTTATTAACTCTTAGGGAATTTAGAGAGCGTAAAATGTATCTATTGTGGATTATGGTTTAAACATATGGGGGATTCCTTTACATGACTGAGATGCATGAGATTACTTTATGGGGGTCAGTGGAGTAAACAAGGGAAGATTTCAACTTTCTCAGTGCTTGAAGGGTGTGAAAAACATCTTAGGTAGTTGATGAATAAAACAAAGGGAGTGGGCAGTAGTTCAATCCTTCACATGATTGAGATGCATGCATTGACTCTATGATGGCCAATAGAATACATAAGGCAGAAGCAGGTAGATTAACCCTTTATGTGCCTGGAATGTGTGGAATGCCTCTCTGATAGCTGATAAAAAAAATAAGAACATGTTATATTAAAGGGACAGTGTAGGCCATGGGGTGCCCTAAAGGTAGTTCCCCAGATGTTATAGAACTACAACTCCCATGATGCTTTGCGTGCCTTTAGAGTGCTTTTAGAATGACAAAGCTTCATAGAAACTGTAGTTCTACAACATCTGGGGATTTACCTTTCGGGCACCCCTGGTGTAGACACTTTAACAATTTCATCTTATTGTTAAAGTTGTACGCACAAAAACTGCAACTTCAAGTCAGGCCTCCAAGCCTTTTAGGTATAAAAGCAAGGAATCTTACTTCTGGACTACCATAACATACCATGGAGTACAGTCACAGTTAGTCATAGAGAATCATGGAAGACAAAGCTTTTCTAATCAGGGGAAGCACTGTTGATGTGTATACATTTCTCTATGACAAGCATTGGATTGGCCCATTATCCAGAACCGAAGGAGGAGGTTACTGCAGCGCATAGGGAGACTTAGCGCTGGATAAAATGTGAGCAAATTGTTTATTGTTTATTTTTATTTTGTTTTTATTTTTGTGCAAATGGGGGGGCAAAAAGCGGCACCAGGACTGTAGCTTTAGGTATACAGATATGTATTCCTAATACTACAGCGTGCCTTCAACCCTGTGTACGCTTGAGGTGTGTACCATGGCTCTGTGTTGGTTAAGGCAGTGGTTGGCAATCTTCAGCCCTGCAGATGTTTTGAACTACATCTGCCATAATGCTCTTAGGGCCATAATGCTAGCAAAGCATCAAGGGAGATGTAGTCCAAAACATCTGGAGGGCCGAAAATTGCCCACCCCTGGGTTAAGGTAATAAGGTGGGTGGCATTTAAACTATCATAGAATTGAGATGTGTACCTTGACACTATGGTGAGCTAATAAAACAAGGGGAGAGATAGTGAGATTAATACAATGATGATTTAATTGTTCTGAATATAAAATATACTCATAATATAAATTCATTTTTAGATGCCTATATACTAAAAAAAAAAATATATATATATATATATATATATATATATATATTTATATCTATATATCAATTTGATACAGTTTTACATTTGAATAATAAATCCATGTGATTTCACTCTGGAATCGATTCTTAAACACTAATCCCTTGAGGCCCCACGCAGCTCCTTGTATTATATTATATCATCACAATATATGAAATAAATCACTATTCTCTATATACGTAGATGTATATTAAGCCTTCAGTGGTTTCTGTATATGAAAGTCTTTATTTTCCTATTTTTAAAGCAAAAAAAAAAAGCAAGAAAAAAAAAACGAACACTTTCTTTTTTTTCCCTTCTTTTATTTGTTGCTAAAACTTACATGTGGTTAGAGAAATCTACAAGCTTATTACCTGCGAATGGAGGGGGAAGGCACACAGAGAACACAGCTGATGCTTATTCTCCTTTGAATATTCCTAAATCTTTTCTTGTTAGCATTTAAAGAAAGAAGAAATCGAATATCATGCTGGCGACTATTATTATAACAATATTCTATCATTATCCTCCATTCTAGGGGGGATATTGCTCGTGTGCTCTGGTTTTTGCAGTGTGAAAATACATATTTCTGCTAATATCAAAAGAAAATTGAGGTATCAGTCTGGTATCAGACTTTAGACATTAAAAACATTTCCTTTTTTTAATTTCAGGAATTGATAATAAAAAAAAAAAGCCTCCATTATTTGTGGATTTCTTGATTTGTTTATGCGGAGGATAGCTTTATTTTATAAAACAAAAGTGTACTGGCTACGCAGCAGTAATAACTGTTCAAACATTAGCAGGCCGCATATTTAACAGTTAAGATACCGGAGGCACATTGATGTTGATGAATGGATGGACAGATAGACACATTTATAAATGGATGAAAGTAGGGATGGATCTGCGGGTGGGATTGGTGGATGGATGGATAGATGGATATATGGATGATGGATAGATTGACAGAAAGACATAAGTACTGCTAGATAGTGGATTTTATACTTTTAAAATAGTGTTTAATTTCCAGATGTACTCTATTACTAAAGGCTACTAACAGCTAAATTGTGAATATATTACATCATGCAGGTATCTCTTGTGATGGCAATTTCAACTAAGGCGCTGTATTTTTGGTGTGGAGACCACTGGGTGATAACAGTGTATAGTTTATTTTGGCTTCTAATGCAATCAGTAATATGTGGACATCAGGAAAATTGGTGAAACCAGGTGGTCTGTTTTTCTTTTAATGATTAGAGAGAAAGGAGAGGGGATGAGGAGATTGACTCAGTTCATATCTGGAGAAAGAACTCCTAGCAGTCCATCCTTTAAAGGTACACTTCCTAAATGTTAAAATAAAAATCACCATTTAGTACATGTGCCCAATGAAAATATTTCATTTTGCATTTTTTTATGGGGGATGTATCTAAATACAGTTTGAAAAAGTTGTAGATGTCTTGCGTGAAGACTTTGCAAGCCTTCCCCTTCTAATGCCCACCCAGGATGCTGTGGCTGTCCAATCACAGTGTAATGATATTGATGTTACAAAGTTTTGGAATCCAGTAGTCAAATCAGCAATGTCTTCTGCCAGAGGTAGCCACTCGTTACCCAGGTGGTTGAGCCCCTGAGACTTGAGTGGCCTTCTGGTCTTAAGCAGAGATGGGAGACTGGAACAGAAAGATGATAATCGTAGTGAGGCAAGCCAAGGTCAGTGGGAAGGAGAAGCAGCAAAGTCAAAACAGTCCAAATTCAGCAACAGGAAGGAGAAACAGGCACACGCTTGATTAGAGAGTATAGGAACCACAATAATCTGGCAAAGGTACAGAGACAGGAAGTGGCTTTTATAGGCCAAGAACCAGACACCTGACCAGACACAGCTGAAGAGAGTTGTCACTGATAACCTTGACTCTACAAGCAATGGTATCAGATCTCAGGTAACTTTGCAAAAGGCAGGCTGGTGTACTGGTAAGGAAGAGGTTTAGCACCATGTAAACCAGGGTTCAAAACCCAGCAGAGTCAGTTCCTCACACACAGACTTCCTAGTGCAGTTCAAAGACAAGGCAGGTGTTCTGAACAATTGCTGCCTCTTGAGTTTAGCTCCACTGAGCTAACCAAACCAGGAAGTAACAGGGTCTGTTGTCTGATTGACAGCTAGGAAGATGTAACAAGGCTAATTTATAAAAGTATTATAAAATGCAAAAGTGGATACAATGATTACAGTTATTTAGGTGTTTGTAGTGTTCCTTCACTTGAAGATAAATCTAAAGCAGTGGTCCCTAACCCATTGTGCATAATCAGTCAACATTTTGTCAGTATCTTCATAAGAACAGAACAGGGAGATGCATAAAAGTCACTAATGGCCATAATTACCAATGCATTCTCTAACATAATTTTACATTGGGAATATATGAATTCCGCATTCTACCAGGCATAACATTCAAACCTGATAAAATAAAAATTGACAGTCTAATAACATATAAATCAAGCTGAATAAATTAAACAAAAACAGTTATATGTGAAATATAATAATGCTTAAAAATATTTTCTGTTAGTTCAGTGAATGTTTTGTTTATCTCTTTTGACACTAAATTGTCTGTCCCAATTTTAACCCCTTTATAACAGATAATGTTTTCTAACTGTCATGATATCATTGGATTTGCTGAATGCCATATCCTCAAGGGGTTAAATGTTTAGAAATGTTTAAAGATGTTGTATGATAAAAAAAAAAAAAAAAAACGAATTATCATAAAAAGCTTACTTTTAGATTGTAAAAGTTATATGAATCTTTGACTAATTAAAAAAAACTGCAGAATCAGGGCCAGCTGGAAATACTCCAGTATTGCAATGTTAATTAGCAGTAGATAAAGGCAATCATATTATTACATCAGGAGTATTTTAGAATATTTAATTACTGACTGGAACAATGAATTCCACACCTGTCCAGATAAGGTCCCATTTGTAATAATCTGATATATATTTTTTAAACAAAAAATAAATAAAACAAAACTGTAATCAAAAGAAAGCTGATTAGATTTGCCTCTTCTTTGCATTTTTTTTATTTTCTTGTTTTTTAACGTTTCCTTGAAGCTGACCATAGGTGCTATATTCAGTAAAAAGATGGAATAAATCACCTACAGGCTAGGAGAGTTTTTTTGGTTTTAGTTTACTGCAAGTTAAAGTTGGTTTAGCACAAGTTAAAGTGGAAATTAATTATCGTAATCTAGACGACGACTTTATAATTATACTTTTTCTTTTTATATAGAATAAATATATATGTACAGGCAGGGGTTCAAAAGTTTGGGGTCACTTAAAACTGTCCTTGTTTTCAAAAGATTTTTTTCTCCATTAAGATATAGCATTATATTGATCAACACTACAGTTATTGATACTGTTGCAAAAGACTATTGTAGCTGGACACAGCTAATTTGTAATGGGATAACTACATAGGCGTACAGAGGCCCATTATCAGCAACCATCTGTCCTGTATTCCAATAGCATGTTGCATTTGCTAATCCAAGTTTATAATATAAAATTGTTAATTCATCATTAGAAAAGCCTTTAGCAGTTATGTTAGCATAGATGAAAACTGTTGTGCTGAATAAAGATGCAATTAAAGTGTCTGTCATTAGACTAGTTGAGCATCTGGAGCATCAGCGATTGTGGGTTGGATTACAGGCTCACAATGGCCAGAAACAAAGAACTTTGTTCTGAAAGTAATCAGCCTATTTTGTTCTGATAAATGAAGGCTATTCCATGTGAGAAATTGCCTAGAAACTTAAGATATAGTACAAGGGTAGGCAACCTTTGGCACTCTAGATGTTGTGCCCTACATCTCCTACAATACTTTGACAGCCAATGCTGGCAAACCATGAAGAGAGATGTAGGTTGCTTACCTCTGGAAAAGAACAATGCTGTCTACTATTCCATTTAAAGAACATCACAGACTGTCTCTAACCAATGTAGAAAGCCCCATATAGAGGCCCCGGAGCACTACTGAACAAGGATACAAATACATTAGAGTACCTAGTTTGACAAAACAGACGCCTTACAGGTCCTCAACTAGCAGGTTCCTTATATAGTATCTGCAAAACACCATTTTTAATGTCAACATTGAAAAGGCAACTCATGGATGCTGGCCTTCTAGGCACGGTTGCAAAGAAAAAGCCACATCTCAGACTGGCCAGTAAAAAAAAAGATTTAGATGGGCAAAATAACACAGACATTGGACCGAGGATGATTAGAAGAAAGTGTTATGTACAAACGAATCCATGATAGAGGTGTTCACAAAAAATAACATTTGTGAGACACAGACCAAATTAAACGATGCTGAAGAAGTGCTTGATGCCATCTGTTACACACGGTTTCGGCAATGTGATGTTCTGGGGGTGCTTTGGTGGTAATAAAGTAACAGATTTACACAAGCTAAGAGGGATCTTGCAGAAGGAAGGCTATCATTCTATTGTGCAACATCATGCCATACCTGGTACTATGACCCAAAGCAAAGCTAAAAACTATGCAAGAACTATTTAGGAAAGAAGCAGTCTGTCTTTAATGGAGTGGCCAGAACAGTCACCAGATTGAAATCCTATTAAGTTGCTGTGGGACTAGCTTGACCGCATGGTACATAAAAAGTGCACATCAAGCAAATTCAACTTGTGGGAGGTGCTTCAGGAAACATGGGGTGAAATCCTTCAGATTACCACAACAAATGCACTATTAGAGTGCAGAATGTCTGCAAGGCTATTATTGGTGCACATGGAGGACTCTGGTGGATTTCTGACCTTAGCAAAGTATGAAGGACACGATTATTATTTCACTTAAAATTCATTATTTTTAACCTTGTCAATGACTATATTTCTTATTTAAACTAATTTAATGTAATGCTCATGGAAAATAAGGCAATTTCTGAGTGACCCCAAACTTTGGGACCTCACAATATGCAATTTCCTTTGTTGGAATTGCCATCAGCCACCTCACCGTATTTATCTGAATCTCATTGTCGGTCTGAAATCTCTTCCCTTTCAAAGGTGATTTTCATTTTGGGAAAAGCCAAGAGTTTCAGGGCACCAAATCTTTCAACAGATCCTCATCCCCAAAAGTCTTCTGAATCATCTCAATAGTTTTGGTGGATGAATGTTCAAGCTTGATGGAAAATTTGATGCAGATTTGTTGCTCTACTCGCTCAGTTATTTTGAATTCAATGGCCACACAGTACACATGCTCACTCAACAGTGTCTAGTGCCCCCCACTGACTAGTACCATGAAGTCGTCATTGTTTACACATGCACGTTCCAGTCCACTATCCCTGGCTGCCAGGTTACATTGATGTTACGCAAACGGTTCTCATTATATTAACAATGGTATATATAATATAAAAAAATAAAACATTTATTTTCTCGCCCCTCTTGGGTGGTATGTTTATTCCTCATTCTCAGGTCCTCTACCAGAGGCCTGGGAGTTTGAGAGTTCTGCGCAATATCTTAGCTGTTCCTAGACTGCACTCTTATGGACAGCGATCTAAGATGTCCCACCTGGAATATGTTGAACCCACTCCCCCAACTTGGGAGTCACAGCCCTGAGTGCTCCTATCACAACTGGGACTACTACTGTCTTCACTTTCCACATCCTTTCTAGCTCTTCTTTCAGTCCTTGGTATTTCTCCACCTTCTCATGTTCCTTCTTCCTGATGTTATAGCCACATCCACCACAACTGCAGTCTTCCATTCCTTTTCTACCACCACTTGTCCAGCTTGTCTGTTTGGATCTTGAAGTCCCTTAGACCACTACCCTTTATGGTATCTCCTCTCTTGGCCAGATTATTATTTCTTGTTCTTGCCATTGAGCTGGGACTTCAGGACATGACTTGGATGTTGCTATCCTCTTCCTATTATTTTAATAATAGCATCTGCAGGAAAATACAGATATGATAGGATGTCTGATATTATTGTTCTTTTCTGTTTAATTAAAGAATCATTGGTATAACTAAGCACCAAATTGTAAGAATTCAGCTACTGATAAAATTTTTCCTTTTCTATGTTAGCACTTGTGCCTAGGTGGGCTGCTATAAAAAGATGTTTTTTATAGCAGCTTTGGACCCCGAAAATAATTCTATTCGCTGTGTCTAATAGAATTCTCTTATAAAAATACAACAATTTGCATGCAAGATTTCTGTGTAACCTTTCCAGTCTGCATAGTATTGGAAGTGCAAAGCAGTCTGTGGAAGTGTTATATACTGTAATTAATTATTGGAAAAAATATCAATATCATTACATTAGTCATTAGTGTTTTCATTGTATTTATCTACTGTTTATAAAGTGATTATGAAATGTGTGACTCGCAAAGCTTATGTAGGAATTGTGTTCTAAATCATAAATTATTTAATTCATTGCTCTAAATAAACCTACATACAAATGGTAATATATTAAAATATATGCAGGGTGATTTACTAAATAGTCATGAATTAAAAAAAGGAAATTTTACATTTAGAGCAAAATTTCCAAACTGTAAAAAAATCGCCATTTCATATATTTGTTCAGCTATTTTGGCCAAATATTTGAAATTGTTTGGATAATTCCGATTTAGTAAGTAACATTAATAGCTGGGGAAAACAGCGACCTCTTTATAGCAACTTTGTTTATTTTGACCAATCCTGATCCAGTTTACTGACTAAAGTCAATTATTTATAAGTCACCATATCCATATGCCAGTGAAGGCCGCCATCGTATCTTCTTGCAACATATTTGTTGGCTTGGATATCATTAGATATTTGATCAAAGAGACATGTTCCTTCTCTCTTTTCTAGAACTGGCTACTCATTAGCACTACTACATTAAGAAATATGATCCAAGGGCATAAGAAGTCACTGAAGGACCCCAAGCAAAAAACTATTAAGCTATAGATGATGTACATGAAAGTCCTGACTTTTGTTGGTTTGCTTCTGAGGCCTGCAGGTAAAAGTGAGCAGTCTGAGGACTTCAGTGATCTACTATATCATTTTATGAAAGCTATAGATCAGGGGTAGGCAACCTACGGCACTCGTGCCATGCACAGCACTCATGGTGCTTTTGCACGGCACTCAAGGTTGCTAAAGCCAAACAGGCTCTGGCCTATCAGGAGTCCAAGTAAAACTTCAGATATCTGCTAATACGAAGAGGTGGTGAAGGACAATCCTCAATTTATGCATTGCAGCAAGTAGAGGAAGTGATCTCAGAGCACTTCATTCCAGCACTTGTAAATGGGAATCCACACAGTATTAGAGCAGCTTGCAGTTGTTGTTGCAGCTCCTGTCCTTGACCTGTACCTGGCTGGCCTGGTCCCCACTGGAACACAGGGAAGCCACCCACACTGCTAGATATACACAGAAATGCAGAATAATCCTCCCCTCACACAAATAATACGGACAGCCCACACACAAACATACACGCAATCCGCACAAACTGAACACCACTGGCAATCCACATACACGCACATAACCCCACATGCAGCCTCTCACATGCAATACCCCAAACAGCCCCCACACACTACCAAACACACAATGTGACATCCATCCACACACACAATTCCACAAGCAACCCCCATACACAGCCCACATTCATATGTATCATACATAATACCATAAACTACTCATGAACATATACAATATAATAGCTCATATTCGCACAAATACACCGATACAAAGCAATTACAGTAAAAATAACACAAGCAGAATACGGCAGCATACACACCTCAATTTAAAAAAAATAGGACCGGCACGCTACGGGACATCACAATCCTATATCGGCACAGGGCTGATAAAAGGTTGCCTACCCCTGCTATAGATGGATAGTTTCACAGCTCTATCTCTCTCCTCTATGCTTATTATTTATAAAACTCTACACACGTGGGGAAAGGGAATATGGCATGAGGCCACATAGCTCCTGTGTCCTCTACAAGATGTCAGCCTCGTCACAATCTTATCTTCTTGCAACATATTTGTTGCCGCTTGTGACAGTTTCTAGCATTTGACACGTGGTGCTCAACCTTTTGTCAACCTCAGGCTCAACATTTTAATTCCAGTGTAGTCCTGATCAGTATTTCCTAAACAATATGTCTTTTTGAAATACTGAAAATCGACAGACCTGGTTTAAGTCGACTCTGCATTAAGTTCAACTGCTTTGGCTTTAAATTTACATGCCATTTGAATTCACGACATTTGATACTTTTTTTGTATGTGTTTTTTTTTTATTAGGTTTTCATGTTATCGAGAAATAACCACTAAAGAGCAAAAAAAAAAAACATTTTGCAACAATGGGTAGGAAAAAATAAATAAAAATAAAACAATCGACCTTGACTAAAGTCTAAACAATTTAGTGAATAACCTTGCTACAGTCAATACGGATTATTTGGATACTTGTGAAGCGGGAACTTGTTATATAATCACCACTGCATCCTGTACAGCACAGCAATGCGTCAAAGCAGATGCCTACTACCCTCTTGCAATAAAAATAAAGTAATAAACAGTATGCATTACGACTTATCCACATGCTAAGTAGCTATCTTACATACCTCCGCAAGCACCGTTTTAATCATACTGTCCACATCAACCTCTCTATCCCAAACTGTTGACAATTGCTATCTTGGTTTTCCTTCAAATCCAGTTTGAGTTGTTTCATGGGAAAAAAATGATAATAATGATTTATAAAGAAACGACTTCATAACAGGTCTGGTGTTTACAACCTGAGTTGTTTTGTACGTCTATTTTCTGTCTCTATAACAGATAGTCCCTGTAGCCTTTGACCCCCCCTCCCCTCCGCCCCTAAAGAGTAAAAAAAAAAACATTTTATTTTTAATCTTTACTAGAAACTGGCTTTTTATATGACATGGATATATATAATTTAGTGTTATCAATCCAAACTCTTGTCGGACTGGAATTTGTACTCAACGTGCATGTGGTAGTTGAAATGTTAGATTTAAAACTCCCAATAAACTTGCTGCAAACAGGAGCATTTATTATGACATGTTTGCACAAGAAGTCCATTTCAGCTCCGTATTTCACACCATCTATAGCCCAAGTAGAATTATTGTTGCTATTTTCCCAAAGCAAAGTGCTTGCTGCAACTCTGATTTAATACATCTTGTAACAGGGCATGTTAGGTCTGGATTCAAGGCTAGAATTTACTTTGGATCTCTGACAATCCTTAGCAATTATTGTTACTTTAATTCATTTATTTTTAAAGGATTTTTTTTTCCCTCAGGTAATTTTCTAATCAATAAATTGTAAACCATATGGAATTGAAAAAAATGCAAAATTAAAGCAAAAACATTAGGTCTGGAAACATATGAAAATTTGCAGAATCTTGGCCTAAATTCTGCAATAGCATTTTTAATTCACAGTAGTTCACAGATAGATTGCAAGCTCCTGGGCGTCTGAATGCCTGGGACAGATTGAGTGCAAGCTAGTGGACCACTGAATGCCAGGGACAAATAAACTCATTATATTAATTATTATATTATTACTTTGTCGCTATATTTCTCCTATGCCTGACATTTCCTGAGACATGCTGGAGACTACGTGTCAAAATCTGCAGCCATCATTAGTGATGGCTGCAGGGTATTGGCTGGGTCAATGGAGGGCTTTGTGGGATTACCTACAGGCCTCGATACTGTACTCTAGTGCATGTGCGAGAGTCAGGGGCGTACTTAGAGCATATGGCACCCGGGGCGGGTCCTATTTTTGGCACCCCCCCATTGCTCCCTCCCTCAACTTTAAATATAAAAACAACTAAAAAATGTTTTAATGTATTTAGCACTAAGCAGTGTTTGTGTTTTTGAATGTATGCATGTTTTTGTATGGAGTATATGTGAGTGAATGTATGCATGTTTTTGTATGGAGTATATGTGAGTGAATGTAGCGGTGTGTTTGTATGTAGTGTTGGCGTTTGAATGCAAGCATGCATTTGTGTGTTGTGTGGTATTTGAATGCAGTGGTATGGTTATATATAATGGTGGGGTTTGTATGTAGTGTTGACGTTGAAATGCAAGAGTGTATTTGTGTGTAGTGTTGGCGAGATTTTTAGATGTCTGCACATATACACGTACACGGACATACACACACAAACACAGTCACACACAGATACACATTGACACACATGCAGACATCGTGGTCAGGGCCGGCCTTAGGCCTTCAGGCGCCCTGTGCGAAAAATCTTAACAGCGCCCCCCCCCCCCGCGCCATCCATGTGTATAGGGGATTTATTAAATGAAAATTTAACAATTAACAAATATTTATCACCTCTTCCCTGTCATTACCTTGCATGGAGGGAGGGCATGCTGATCTCTGGTGATCAGAGCTTTCCTGTGGTAATCCGCGGCAACGTTCTGATTGGCCGGAACTCGGAAGACAGCTACATTTATCATGTGTGTGTCAGACGTGATTGTGTGATGTGTTCTCTGTGTGCCATATTTGTAATGGGTGTATTGACTGTGTCTGATATGTGTGTGTATTGACCGTGTGTGATTTTTGTTCACTATAGCAGTAGATAGGGGGAGCAGGGGCACTGGGGTAGATGTGGGAGCAATGCACTATAGCAGTAGATAAGGGGAGCAGTGTCACTAGGGTAGACAGGGAACAATGGCAATATAGGGGGAGCATGGGCACAATAGGGATGGATAAGGAGCATGGGCACTATAGGGGTAGATGGAGGGATCAGGTACACTATAGGGGTAAATGGGGAAGCACTATAGGGGTAGATGGGGAGCAGGGGTGCTATAGTGGTAGATCGAGGAGCAGGGGCACTATAGAGGTAGATAGGGGGAACTATAGAGATAGATGGGGAACATGGGTACTATAGGAGTAGAGGGGGCACTATAGGAGTAGAGGGGGGCACTATAGGGATAGATGGGGAACAGGTGTACTATAGGGGGAGCAGGGGCACTATAGGGGTAGAGGGGGAACAGGGGTACTATAGTGGGAGCAGGGGCACTGTAGGGATAGATGGGAACAGGGGTACTATAGGTGTAGATGGGGGCACTATAGGGATAGATGGGGAACAGGGGTACTATAGTGGGAGCAGGGGCACTGTAGGGATAGATGGGAACAGGGGTACTATAAGGGGAGCAGGGGCACTATAGGTGTAGATGGGGGCACTATAGGGGTAGAGGGGGCACTATAGGTATATATGGGGAACAGGGGTACTATAGGGGTAGAGGGGGCACTATAGGGAACAGGGGTACTATAGGGGTAGAGGGGGTCACTTTAGTGGTAGAGGGGGAACAGGGTTACTATAGGGGTAGAGGGGGGCCCTATAGGGATAGGGGGCACTATAGGGATAGATGGGGAACAGGGTTACTATAAGAGTAGAGGGGGCACTATAGGGATAGATGGGGAACAGGGTTACTATAGGGGTAAAGGGTGCACTATAGGGGAAGAGGGGGGCACTATAGGGATAGATGGGGAACAGGGTTACTATAGGGGTAGAGGGTGCACTATAGGGGAAGAGGGGGGCACTATAGGGATAGATGGGGAACAGGGTTACTATAGGGGAAGAGGGGGGCACTATAGGGATAGATGGGGAACAGGATTACTATAGGGGAAGAGGGGGGCACTATAGGGATAGATGGGGAACAGGGTTACTATAGGGGTAGAGGGGGGCACTATAGGGATAGATGGGGAACAGGGTTACGATAGGGAAGAGGGGGCACTATAGGGGAAGAGGGGGGCACTATAGGGATAGATGGGGAACAGGGGTACTATAGGGGTAGAGGGTGCACTATAGGGGAAGAGGGGGGCACTATAGGGATAGATGGGGAACAGGGTTACTATAGGGGTAGAGGGGGGGCACTATAGAGATAGATGGGGAACAGGATTACTATAGGGGAAGAGGGGGGCACTATAGGGATAGATGGGGAACAGGGGTACTATAGGGGGAGCAGGGGCACTATAGGGATAGATGGGGAACAGGGTTACTATAGGGGTAGAGGGTGCACTATAGGGGAAGAGGGGGGCACTATAGGGATAGATGGGGAACAGGGGTACTATAGGGGGAGCAGGGGCACTATGGTCTCACTTACCAGGCAGCAGATTCAGGCCTTGGTTAGCTCCGCCCCTGCCGACCACTTGGCTCCGCCCCCATCGGCTGCTTGGCTCCGCCTCCTACAGTCTCTTTCGCTGCTAAGCCCTGGTAGAGGGCAGGGGGTGTGCAAGCTGTCAGCCATAGGGCGCCCCCTGCTGCCATGGCGCCCTGTGCGGCCGCACAGCTCGCACACCCCTAAGGCCGGCCCTGATCGTGGTGACTCTAGGAACAATATATATGGGGGAGCACATAAGATACCACAGTCAAAACAGGAGGGGGAGGTGGAGCAGTAAAACTTCTCACTAGGGGATGGGGTAATATGCTGCCATTGGCTGTCTGATGCCAGCATGCTGTGTTCTTTGTTTAGCAGATAACTCCTCTATTTGCTATCCTTTGTGGGATTGCCATATTTAAGGACACTAAATAAGGTGCTATCTGCTAAACAGCACCCTCATTTGGTATCTTTAAATATGGAAATCTCACATACGGGCACCAATTCGGGGAATGATCTACTAAACAGCTAATGGATAAAAAAAAGCCCTTTTCTTATTTTCAGTTGTTTAGTAGATAAATCCCTTATTTGTTATCTTTATGTGGGATTGCAATATTTGAGGACAGGAAATAAAGGAGCTATCTACTAAACACATACGCAGAGATACACACAATCACACACATAATCACAGATATACACAAGCACAATCACTGACCCACACACATACAATCACAGACACACAATCACAGACACACACAAACATTACATACATACACACATTTAATAATTAAGAGGTCCACCCAGCCTTCCTACCTTGCTCTAGAAGGGCTGGAGTGGATCCTCAGTCCCTGGTGGTCAGTGGTTGCTGCTGGGATCTCTCGCACGCACGCCCTGTAATGCGCCGAGGCCGCGATGACATCATATCCTGGCTGCCGGCTCACTGCAGGGCGAAGACCGTCAGATGCACACAGTCCCACACACAGTCACTCACACACAGTTACAGGCAGACAGTCAAATACGCAGGCAATCACACTGGCAGACAGTCACACACACAATCACAGACAGTCACACATACACACAACACAGTCACAGACAGTCACACACACACAATCACAGGCAGACAATCACACAGACAATCACAGGTAGACAATCACAGGCAGTCACACACACACCCAAGCAGACAATCACACACATAGTCAAAGACAGTCACAATCACAGTTACACACACACAGCACACACTCTCTAACTTACAGTAAGCATGGGCTGGAGGAGGAATGGATTCAGTCCCTCCTGTGCTGTAGTTGGGGAAGCAGGGACTCCTTCCTGCTTCCCCTCTGTGTGCAGCAGTATGATGCTGCATTTAGCTCCGCCCCCACATAAGGCGTGGCTCCGCCCCCAAAGCCGATCTGGCTCCGCCCCCAAATCTCCGTGCAGGTCTCCTGCTGTATTCCCAGCCCTTGCGTGTTAGCTGTGTTAGCTGCCCGGTGCCTCTGCTGCTATGGCACCCGGTGCCCACACAGCTCACTGACTCCCAAGTCTGGCCAGCCCTGGTGGCACCCCCTACCTGATGGCACCCAGCAGTGATGTCGGCTCCTTGCACTGAAACACCGGGAGCTGAAAATGAGCAGCTCGACCTAGATGGTGGCACCCACGAGGGACAAGTTCAGGTAAATAATCTCACCATTACGCATCCACCATGCCCACCAGACCACCAGTGGCGATGTTACCATCAGTGGAATTTGCAAATTCAGAAAAGTCTCCTGACGGTGACAGTGCCGCTTTAAGAAACCACAAAACTGAAGGTTGAGCCTCCAGATCCCTGAGATGGCATTTATTTTTGCCTAAAGCAGGAATAGGCACCTTTCGGCACTTCCAATATTCTGGACTACATCTTGCTTTTGCCAGCATTATGGCTAAAAGAGCATCATGGGAGATGTAGTCCACAAAAGCCGAAGTGCCGAAGGTTACCAACCCACGTTAAAGCACGCTTCATCATTACGCATCCTTCCTATTACGTGACTTAGTGTTTGTATGTTAGTGTGTTAGGCATGTTGTTAGGGCTAACCAACAACTATATATAAAATATTAACTCAGATGATGAGAAAACTAACTTCCTTATTAGCCATTCAACCTTGGGTGGCAATGATAAGCTGCAAGAGTAAATTTTCATACAAAAAAACGCAGTGTGTTGCTTTTTTATAGTCCACTCATATCCTGGGTAATACCATAGATATATAAAGAACTATAACAAGCTGTCCATATGACAGAGTGTAGAAATACAATGTAATCACAGCATCCTGTCCTATCCCTCAATCCTCAACGTATAATTCTAAGAGAAACAGTCAGTTTGGGCCTTCAGTTCAATGAAGCTCCTATGCCAGTAAACGACTAAACTATTTATCAAGCCTCTCAAGTTGATTGCACCTGAGGGCAGATTTGTTTACAGACGGAGATCACAAGCAGCGTATACCAAATTGCAATGAGTTATTAAGCCAGACGATTCTCTTTTGACAATTATGATATCATTCCAGGAAAATTGAATGATAAAATGACTAGTTTGGGGGGCACACAAGAAAAAAATATATTTCTGATTGCAAAAAAAGGAAAAAAAAAAACAAGGCGATGTTTCTTATGTCTGATCATTCAAGGTTTTAGGCTACCACCACACAATGATTAATTCACTTGTCTAGAACAGACATTCAAATAGTAAGATTCAGAATTCAGACATTTATGGAGCAATATGATTGGCTGGAAACAACCCCGCCAAGCATATTGGGTTAAAATATAAAGCTGAATATAATATAAAGCTCAATATAATCATTTAGGCAAAAAAGGGGATCATAGTGTAAGTATTTATGGGTAGTAGAGGAGTGGTGATTCATATATTTTGATTTTGCAGAAACGGCACTGAACCTAGGAGTGGGTGAGTGCACATTTAAGCTTTTAAGGTGGAGGGGGCTGAGGACAAACTGGCCAAAATTCAAATGTCCCATTTCAACACATGGGAGACTGAGAATGAGCACCAAATTATAAAAACACATGCATAATACATATGTGGAAAGAAGGGTCACTGTACAAGACCTTACTGCTTAACGGGTGAGCAATGGCTCCCACATACCCTATTCACCCCCATATCACAGGCAAATGAATGAATAAGCATGGTTCGAGTTCATGAGTTTGTTATGAGCAGGCGCCTAGGCTAAAACCAACTTGCAATAATTGTAATAGCAAGATGGATATTGTTCTATTCATACCGTACTGTAACCAATCAGTAATCGTAAGTCAGTTGCAACAAGGGACTTTGAAACTTACTTGCTTTTAGCGAAGAGATGGCTTTAACATTTTTCTTTAAAGGAAAAGACTCTGGCACTATAGGGTCTTTAGGTCCCCTCCACCCTCATGGCCCACCTCTCGCCGGGCTGAAGGGGTTAAACTCTTACCTTTCTCCAGCACCGGCTCCCTCGGCGCTAGGGAACTTTCCTCCCTCTTCTGACATCAGTGCTGAATGCGCATGCCCGGCAAGAGCCGTGCGCGCATTCAATCAGTCCATAGGAAAGGATTTTCACAGTCAGAAGCACGGAAGCGGCTCTAGCGGCTGTCAATAAGAGAGCTACTAGAGGCTGGATTAACCCTAGTGTAAACTTAGCAGTTTCTATGAAACTGCTATGTTTACAGCTGCAGGGTTAACACTAGATGGACCTGGCACCCAGATCACTTCATTGAGCTGAAGTGGTCTGGGTGTCTGTAGTGGTCCTTTAAGTTTAGGCCACGTTGTGCAAGATTATTGCAAGGTTCCTGTTATTCGACCTTTAGTGGCCTAATTTCGTCGTACCTCTCATATTTGATTGGTTCCAGATTATAAAAACGTTAATCTCCATAAAAAGAAAATGTATCATAAATCTACGAATTACCATATTTTACCAATTAACTGAATTAAATAATGTTTATATAAAACTAGCTATTCCTTTTCTGTCTCATATCATTTCCCACAACTTTTCCATTATATAACGTATTAGGACTTTAGTCTAGTAAGCAGATAGGTAGCTGATTAGAGTCCTTCACTTCCCCATAGCCTTTCAGTAGGCCCCTGCTGAGCTTATTAAGTTGGTGTATCTAGTCAGCATGTCTCTTAGTTAGAGTACACAAACTCTGAGAGCGCAGCACAATTCTGCATCTGTCCCCTTACCTGTCATTTCACCACTCGCTCACTGATGTTAAAAGAAATCTTTACTGTCAGTCATATAACCAATTCACTTTGTTCACAAGCTGTGACAACCTTGTTTTGTTTCTTACACCACAGAGCTGGCTCCACTAAATTAGCATTCTCAAAATTTAGACTACCTCATTAGACTGAATAAATTTAAAAGCCTCTGTGCAGGTTTTAAAGATATGTCCTGACTTTCCATGGCAATATTTTAGGCATGTTTTGAGAAAGTGACTGAAAAAAAAAACTGGCTAGCAGGGATTTATTTTATGTTTTAAGGACTATGGGGCATTTTATGGCATCAAAAATTCTTCCTAAAATAATCCCTTAATTATGATGTTTCTGTCTTACTGTATATCCCTTTATGGTTTTGCAACACAAGATTGAGTCTGGGAATTTCTGAGACGGATTGGTTGACAGAGAGGTTTAATTGGGGGACGAGGTAAGAAGACGATTAAGGGGGTTTGGAAGAGAAGTGGATGGCTGAAGTTAGCAGTCACATTTCATTATCAAATGCATATTATTTACAGATTTACAGATGCTTCTCTTTGTGTAACTGTATCTTCCAACTTCCCGACAATAGTGTCAATCCGAAGGGGGTTATGTATAAACGAGGTGTAATTGTCAAATTGGGCATAAAGTGACACGTGTCATGTACGCTCCTCTGTATAAAATTTGCTTGCATTTTGAGAAAGATGGTAAGAGATGGTTTCAAATTCTGTCACACAGTATATATAAGAATAAATGGCAAATTGTAACAGAATTAAGTATATAAATTATATGCCACAATTACATTGGAAGAAATGCTTATGTGGTAAAACTGTAAAAGGGTTATGCATTGAGACACAGAGGTATGTTTGTGTTTATACAGAAATGTGTGGTGCCTGCAAAATGTACTGTGCAAACACATTTGTGTTTGTGTTCTTGTTTAGTCTCCGTTTGGGATGGAAGGCATGGTAGGTACCTACCCTAGGTGCATGCCTTATTATGGTGTACATTATCTTTAATTAGATTTTTTTAATTCATACATATTATTTCCTTTTAGCCACATGTAACAACTGTCATTTCGACCATGCACATCTATCTACACAAAAGTATCAAACTATATATATATATATATATATATATATATATCACACTAGACAGAAAAATGTACACATGCATTAACACGTTGAGTGCAAAGTAACACACATAAAAATGCACACACATTTTTACTCAAAAGTACCCACATGGATTTATTCAAATTTAACCTTGCCAGAAGCACACAATGTTCTGTATACCTGTAATATACCTTTTCAATTACTAGGGGAATGACTTATTGTATTCCTGTTTGTTTATATGTGAGAAGTTTTATAAATGTTTTCAAGTCCAGTGGAGATAGTTGTATATATGACTGCAGGGCAGTGGTGTATTCTGGTTTTGTGCTGCCCTAGGCATGACAAAACTCAGGCACCCCCCTCCCACTACCAAATTTCTAGTCCTGACAGACACATGCCCTCACAGATGCATGCACTGACATGCATTCACAAATACAGTCATTGTCACACACATTGTTTAACCAACACACACTTTCATGGAAACATACACATTCACAGACATACACACTCACTCATTCACAGTTACACTCCCATTCACTGACAGACACACATATACACTGACAGATACGCATTCACAGGCACACACACTCTCACTGACAAACACACATACATTCTCACTGACAAACACATATACACTCTCAGTGACAGACACACACTCACTAACACATACACACTCTAACAGACACAAACTAACACTCACTAACAGACATACACTAACACTCACTAACAGACACACACACTAACACACACACTAACAGACACACACTCACCAACAGACACACACTAACACTCACTAACAGACACTGACTAACATGCACCAACAGACACACACACTGACACACTCACAATAAAAAAAATAAAAATAAGTTTCAATCTAACCAGCCTCCTATCTTAGGGAGTGCAGTAGTGGATTTTTCCCTGTGGTCTAGTGGGGCTTGTTGCAGCTTGGCGGGCAGACGGGCGGTCGGGAGGTCTGGCAGACAGGTGAGCGTTGGAGGCGGGCGGCGAGGGAGCTCTGATTCTCCTGCTCAGCTCCCTCGTGTGCCTCTTAGTAACGCCAGAGTGACATCGCGATGGAACTGAGCAGGGAAGAGCTCAGGGGAAAGTGCTCCCTCGCCGCCTGAAACATCAGTGCATGACAGTCTTGGTGGGGCACTGAGGAGGCCAGCCACTCAGCTCCTGGGCCCTCCATAACAAGAGGCTGGCAAGGCATTTGCCAGGGCGATTGGGGGGTGGCTTTTTTTGCCACCCCCCTAAAAGTGCTGCCCAAGGCAAATGCCTTGTCAGGCTCGCAATAAATACACTGCTTCTGCAGGGTGAAAAAAGTCAGTTCTTCCAAATTAGTACAGTTCAGAGTTTTCATATTTTAAATTTCTGAAGAATTTCAGTGAAAATTTTTTTGGTTCGAATCGAAATTACAAGTCAGTTAGAAACATTTCTTATTAATCAATCTGAAAAAATATGAAATCCAAAAACATACTCTCAAACTGTAAATTAGTGATTTAAAGCTGGTGAAAAGTGGCAGTGGCTGTTCTAAGTTGATACAGAACCGTTTTTTTTTTATATCATGAATGAGAGAAGTCCAAGTTAGATTATCTCAAATGGTCAAGTCCACTGTGCAAAGAAGGGTCAGCTGTGCCAAATGCAGGATTTTTTGGGACATCTTACCTTTGCATAGAGAGTGATGCCTATGGGTAGAGCCTTGTGTCACCATTTATCTCTGGTGACAATGGAGGTTCATCAACCATTTCATTTTAATAGCATCAACAGGCGTTTTAGAGATGATGTGGTACTCCTTTCTGAAATTCTACCATAGACACACATGCTGGCAGGGAGCAGAGGTGAGTAACTCCTCCCTTGATATGTTCATGGATGCTTTGGGATCTACTTGTTTTGGGAATTATTGTTGGATAGGTGGTAGGTGGTACATGGAAGCATGGCCAAAATGTTGGGAGGGATTGGAAATTTTGTAAAATATGTCTTTTCTGGTGATGTTCCCAGTAGTGGTGTCAGTGGAACTTTTCGGTCAGGACTTGGGGAGCTGCAGGTTTTTTTTTTACACATGGGCCACATGAGTGTAGTCCATGTGCTTAGCAGGGTGACTTCCACCTCACCTCCAGTGCTGACCCTACTTAGACACTTGGCTCTCAGTTGTTTAGAGCGTAACATCTGGCTCAGGGCCTAGCATGGTTCTTTGAATATGATTGTGCACTCTCTTTTTCAGTGGTTTGTCATCTGACCATGGTAGGCTGGTATTACTATTGCATTTTCTTTCAGAGTTGAGAGATTCTGGAGTGTCCATTGCTACAGTGGAAAGGAACCTGGCAGCGATATCTTTGTTTCGTTCATTTGGCCGGAGGCATAATTCGAAGGATATTCTTATTCAACAAATAATGAAAGGGGAAGAGTCTGGATAGGAGGACCATATTGATTAGGGAACTCTTGCCATGGTGCCCCTTCATCTGTATATGTCCCAGAAGTCTAGTGAGTAGGACATGGAAATTAGTTGACCGTACAATTCTGGATCAGTTGGTGAAGGTGAGGGAGAAAGAAACACATCATCTCAGCAGTTTCAGATGTATGCCATTCCTGTTCCTGTGTGGATGAGACTTTTTATCCCTAAAGTCTAGTGTGGCTTTATGTAGACGATAAAAAGTAATACCCTGTTTTGATTATGTATCACAGTGTAATGCTAGAACAGTGTTATGGCACACTGCAGAACAAGGATGTTGTGTAAAAAAATATGTAAAATCATGGAGCGACTGAAAAAAAACACAAGAAAAATACATATTGTTCTCAGGGCTGCAGCATGAATATGGTTGTAATTTTAATGTTTCTTGCTGAAAAAAGGTCATCTTTGGCGAGGTCGGGTTTTTCTTAAGGTCATTTCACATTGAGATATCTGCCTGCTTTTGACATTTCATCTAGAAGAGGCACAAATATTCTGACACATGAAATGGGCTCTTTACAAACCCAATGGCTATTTCTATCAACATCTGTTATTCTCGCACAAAAGGGGAATATGCATTGATTGCAAAGAAGGCTCTATCTTTTTAAATAGAAAAATACTACAAAATTCTTTCCTTAAAGGGGCGGTAAAGTCCACTTAAAATATTCTGAAGGAAATTAAGAAGGAAAAAAAAAACGCATTACCGGAAGCAAACATATACAAATTTTATTGTAAGTCAGTCATTATACTGGGATATGAGTAAGAGAGAATACCCAGTTTTATTAATCTATTTTATTAAATATTGCCATTGCTTTTAGAAATATAGTTTTTGATGAAAATAATGTTCAGTCTTAATTCTTGCTAGAGGAGATGAACGAAAGATCTTTGTGGAGGATATGAAAATAATGTGCTTGCAAGGGTTAAAACCAGATGTGTGGTAACCCTTTCACTACCAAATCTATTGCACATTCATACATTGTCACTAGGAATTTGAAAAACATTTACTAAAATCTGGGAGTAAACAATGAATGAAATGTATAATAATTATATGTTTTTTTGGTCTGTACAATTGCATCTCTTTTGTTGAAGCGGCACTCACTCTAAACCAAAATAAGCATTACAGTTCGCTGTAGTGATTATGTTGTCCAAAATAAATTGGTGATGTCCCCTGATTCAATACCAAACTGTTTAAAGGGACACTATAAGCACCCAGACCATTTCAGCTCATTGAAGTGGTCTGGGTGCAGTCACCCTGTCCTCTTCTTGCAGTTTCTGAGAAACTGCAATAATTGCATTGCAGGACTAAGACATCCTCTAGTGGCTGTCGATCAGACAGTCACTAGAGACACTTCCTGCTTGCTAGGCCGATTTTGCCCATCCTCATGCTCTGTATGAGGTCATCCAGCCTCAATTAAATCCCCATATGAAAGCATTAGCGCTCCCCCCATCAGGTGACGTCGGAAATGGTGGAGCACCAACCCAGCACAGAGGGAGATTGGCGCTGGACTAGAGTAGAGTAAGGGTTTATTAATGCTTACACTGCCGAGGAGAGCCACGTGGGAGGAGGGAGACCAGAGGAAAGTATAATGGTAGGAATACAGATTTGCATTCCTAGCACTATAGTATCCCTTTAAGAAACCAGAGTTCTTTCCTGGTTGCATTGGTAATGCAATATTATCACTTCTGCATTATTGAGGTAGTTTTCACAAACTGGATGGCATTGGTCTAAGGGATACTCCAAGCATCACTAAAAGTATGATAGTTTTGTGATAGGTGCAGTGGTGTATCCTGGTTTTGTGCTGCCCTAGGCAGGACAAAACTCAGGCACCCCCCACCCCCGCGCTGGCCCCACCCAACCCTTCCCCCCCACCTTCTAAATACACACACACACATTCACTGACAGATACGCATACACACGCTAACAGGCACACACACACTCACCAACAGACACACACACACTCACTAACAGACACACATACACACACACAGTCAGACACACACACACACTAACAGACACAAACTGTCAGACACACACACACTAACAGACACACAGTCAGACACACACACTAACAGACACACACAGTCACACACATACTAACAGACGCACAGTCAGACACACACACTAACAGACACGCACACTGGCCACACACACACTAACAGACACACAAACACTAACACACACACTAACAGACACACACACACACAGTCAGACACACACACGCACTAACAGACACAAACTGTCCAGACACACACACACTAGCAGACACACAGTCAGACACACACACTAACAGACACACACACAGTCACACACATACTAACAGACACACAGTCAGACACACACACTAACAGACACACACACAGTCACACACATACACACTAACAGACACAAACTGTCAGACACACACACACACTGACAGACTCACACAGTCAGACACACACATACACACTAACAGACACACACTAACTCACTAGCTGACACACTCACACACACACTAACAAACACACACATTAACAGACACACACACACACACACTCACAGTAACAATTTTTTTTTTAAATTTACCCCCCCCCCTTACCTTTGGGAATGCTAGGGGGGGGTTCCCTCTCTCCCTGGTGGTCCAGTTGCTGCGGGCGATGCTGGGCGGGCGGCTGGTGAGGGAGCTCTTCCTCTGAGCTGTCCACTCAGCTCCCTCGCGCGCCGCAGAGTGAGGCTGGGAGCCAGAAGATGACGCCAGCCGCCCGCCCGCTCGTCAGTTAGCCACAAGGCTAACAAGCATTTGCCCTGGGCATTTGGGGGGCGGTGTTTTTTGCCGCCCCCTGAAAAATGCCGCCCAAGGCAAATGCCTTGTTTGCCTCGCGGCTAAAACGCCCCTGGATAGGTGTTTAATGGTTTTGGCCTTATTAATATGCTGTATTTTTTTGCATGCTTAAATCTTTATAGCTTTTCACAAAAAATAAATGTTTTGCAGAATGCTACATATAAGCCTGCCTCCTTAACCACGCCCCTCTCCAGAACAAAAAAGACTTACTATGCAAAAAATGTATGCAAAAAGCTCAGCCACTGAGAACACTAATGTGTACTACCACATCAGACTGGATTCTCACCTCTATAGGCTGTCTATTGTATTGAACAGCTCAGCTAAGGGGAGTGGGCCTTGACATAGCTAGGAAGCGGGCATATGTAGAAGTGGGGTTAGTGGTCAGGTGGTCACAAGGGTGTGACTGTAACTGGATTTCAGATATTAACGGACATTTTAGATTAGGTGCCATTTTAATTAATCACACTTACCTGTTGTTTTCCCACCCTCCCTCCCTTATATTTTGGTTTGGTGTTCTTTGTTTATCCCGTTGGGTCGGCGGGGGCTTGATAAGATATTGGGGGTAGGTAGTTTTTGGTAGTTGTGATGTTTGGTTTGGTAACAATATTCACATGGTTGAATTTGTTTATTGGTAGGTTGGAGCCTGTAGGTGGTTCTCAACCTGGTGGTGTAGGGGTGTCTCGGTATGCCCCTACAATGTAAAACTGGTGGTGTAGGGGTGTCTTGGTATGTCCCTACAACTTAAATCGGTAGGTTGGAGCCCGTAGGTGGTTCTCAACCTGGTGGTGTAGGGGTGTCTCGGTATACCCCTACAATGATAAACCATTTGGTGTATAAGGCCTGTTGTGGCCATGTTGGTTATGTTATTCATGTATGGTTATATGTTTATTGTTGATTATGTTATGGGTCATTGCCGGTGGGTTTAGTACTGTTAACCCCTTCAGGACGGAGTCAATAGTACACGTTCTGTTCAAAACAAAATGTAAACAAAAACTGGAATTTGCGCTATATGTCTGTTCAACCGTAATTCACCTCTTTCATATTAAGTGCACCCACACTTATTATATATCATTTTGTTCAGGAGAAACTGGGCTTTAATTTCTCATGAACTATTCAAATTTGAATCATAATTTATTATGAATACAATTTAAAAAACTGTGAGAAATTAACATTTTTAAAAAGAATTTGTAGATATTTTAGCTGTAAATGTCATAATACCGTTAGCTTTAACTGCAACAAAACCACATATTTAAATTCAGCAAAGTCTCACAAGTACAACAGTACCCCCCATTAACAGTTTTATGGTGTTTTGGGAAGTTAAAGGGTCAAAAACAGCACATTCCATTTTCCAGTTTTTTCAAATTGAAATTCGCCAGGTTGGTTATGTTGCCTTTGAGACCGTGTGGTAGCCCAGGAATGAGATTTACTTCCATGATGGCATACCATTTGCAAAAGTAGACATCCCAAGGTATTGCAAGTGGGGTATGTCCAGTTTTTTATAGTAGCCACTTAGTCACAAACACTGGCCAAAGTTAGCGTTCATATTTGTTTTTGAGGGAAAAAAGCAAAAAAACAAATATTTGGCCAGTGTTTCTGACTATGTGGCTACTAAAAATGACTGGACATACCCCATTTGCAATACCTTGGGTTGTCTACTTTTTCAAATGGTATGCCATCATGGGGGTAATTCTCATTCCTGGGCTACCATACGGTCTCAAATGCAACGTAACCAATCTGGCAAATTTCAATGTGAAAAAAATGAAATGCAAGCCTTATAGTTGACTCTCTAACTTTCCAAAACACCATAAAACCTGTACATAGGGGGTACTGTTATACTTGGGAGACTTCACTGAACACAAACATAAGTGTTTCAAAACAGTAAAACATATTACAACAATAATGTGTGAAAAATGCAAAAAACTTCCCTTTTACTAAATATATCATCATTGTAATACAATTTTTCATTTTGAAACACTAATATTTGTGTTCAGTGAAGTCTCCCGAGTAAAACAGTACCCCCCATGTACAGGTTTTATGGTGTCTTGGAAAGTTAGAGGGTTAAATATAGCGCATGTGAATTTTATTCTCCGCACTTGCTGTTGCTGCCAAATTTTAATTAATTAAATCACATAATTATGTTAAAATATTACTTAAGCATACACGTAGAATTTTTATATATATATATATACATATATATGTATATAAATTCTACGTGTATACTTATGTAGTTATTTATGTAATTATATATATTTATCTATATATAAATATTTGCAGTTATTTGTATTTTATATATAGATAGATATATATAGAATGTCATTCTAAGTGTATTTTGTTACCAATATATATATATATATATATATATATATATATGTATTAATAACAAAATACAGTTAGAATGAGATTACATATGTATATATAATTTTTTTTTAAAATTTTTTTAATATTTTATTTATTTTATTATTTTATTTATTTACTATTGTAATTAAACGTCTATATATAAACATAAAATATATATATGTATTATATATATATAATATATATCTCATATATATATGTAACATCATTCTAAGTGTATTTTAAGATTAATATATATACTTATATTAACGTTAAAATACATTACGTATCACGTTACATATATATAAGATGTATATATATTAGATATATAATATATTTTTTTTTATATACATATAAATACATTTATTTTATTTTAAAACATGATTAATTATTTATTTATTTTTACTTTCCCACCAGCAGGGGGACTGTCTGACATTTCAGACAGTCTCCCTGCTGGCAGATCCACAGCCAGCTATAGGTGGCCATATTTGCCGGGGGAGGGCTGCCTGTGCTGTCAGGCAGTCCTCCAGAAGAGGATCGCGGTGGAGGTGAGTACCGCGGACCTCCAGGAGCTGAAAGCTGGGACGGCATAGAACGCTGTAGCAGCGTTATGGGTTTAAAGTTGGGGAAGTATGTGTTATGTGAAATTCGGAATGTTTGGCAATGACCCAATTTGTTATTTATATATTTTATTATATTTATAATTTATTAAAGCTGTGTCAAATTTTATCCACTTTATAATTGGTGTCTGTGTCTTATTGGGGGGGTCCAATTTTATGGTTAGGACATATGCATGAAAGGACGACTATGCGCAAGTCAAGTGGTTTCTGACATGAGCTGCTGCTTTCTCTGCTGTTTTTGTCAAATCACATATTGTGTTATGCCTATGCAAGTTGTCCTATTGACCGGAAGCTGATATTGAACAATTATAGGTAGACCAGCACTTAGCCTGTGACTACATTGTGAGAGTCTGCAATACATACTTCCAGTATATGTTTTTTTGAGTTTACAGTATATATTTATTCTGTTTCTCTTTGTCTTTGTGTCCTATGATTTGACATGAGTAAATTTTGCTAGATACAAGTCTAATTTTTTCATCTGATTTTCACTGCATACTTTTTATTAATGGATATAACTAGGTGTTTTATGCAAGGTACTAACATTGCATGGTTTTTGGTGCAGATATATATATATATATATATATATATACACCATTGCACAATTTTGCACACTCATTATCTGATTTCATTATTTTGGATAGCATTAGTTCACTGAGATACCTGGGCTAATGCATCCCCAGAGCCAAAGAACCATCCAGATAGTATGTAATTGACAATGATAATGCAGACATATTGAATCAGTATTATTAAAGAAGCAGAGGAGGGGGTGATCTCTAGGTGCCAGGAAAAGCACCAGTTTTATGTCAAACTGCTTCTAGACAGTTTGACATTAATCCAGTGGAAGACACAATGACACTCTAGACAACTTAGCAACTTCAAGGAACTGTACTGGTTACGTGACTTAGAGTGCCCCTTCAAAGTTGAGATCTTTCTACTTTTATGTGTGATATTAACTTAAACTTGGTAAATGTTGGCATCTCGCTTCTATTATTGTTATGAAGTTTATTCACTGAAAAAAAGAATTATGGAAACTTGACTAGGAGATTAAAAAAATAATGGTGAAGCCGAAATATTTGAATTTGAGAATTTCTCTAACTCAGCTATTATTCTAATCAGTTGTAATCTATAAAATGTTAATTCTCATTTGTACACATATTTATAAAACACACAAACACACACACAAACACAAATGCAATGGTTAGTACCTACCACAAGTGGTGTAAAGGAGGACAACCGGTGAACTGGCATCAGGGTCATGGGTGCCCAAAGCTCAATGATTCAAATGGGAGCAAAGGCTGTGTTCCTGACCCCATAGTGTTCCTATAAATTCCATCATACATTGTTATAAAAACATGGACCATCACTGGTTCTTAGATAGAACAAAAAAATATTAAAAATAATGCTTTGTTTATAAATATCAGGTCAGTAAATCAAATGATCAGCTTTTAGGTTCGCATACATTTTTTTTAAATATATTTTTTGCATTTTTTAACTGTGAAATAAAATGAAAATGATTATAAAATTATACCCTGACTTTTAAAGGTTATAAAACCTGGCCTGTTCATCATTAGAATAGAAGGTTTAATAAACCATCTACTATTCTAAATCCAATGTATTTTTTTTATTTTTTTTTTTAGCAGTTGGGTCATCTCTTATTCTCCACATGACGACCTTTCACTAAAGCACAAGACTAATTTTGTGCTTCACTGACTATGAATGAGAATTTGTCACTTTATTAAAAAAAAATAAAAAAATTTGCATGTCTTGGGTTTTTCACTCTTCTTGGTGAAAGATATTTTATAGTTTCTTTAACAAAAAAATAATAATAATTGTACTAACTTTCAGAAGTAATAAATAAATTGTAGATTAAAGAGAGGGCATTCATTTGAACGTTAGATACACATTTGCACTACAAATTACATTTCATCCTAATACATTTGTTATCCAAATACAGTTTTACATGCGATCTTGGACTGCAAAGGCTATAATTAATTTGGTCAATAAGACAACAGTAATGAATTATTTCAGAATAATTCTAATACATATATCCAAATAAACGAAAGGTTTTCATTTTAAATTAAAAAGAATCATTTTCTTTCTTATCCGAGCGTTTCTTTACCTGCTCCTGTCCAAATACCATGCAAGCGAGTCCGAATTTAACTTGTTAAATAGAATAGGCTAGGTGAAGCTCTTTCCATGTTTTAATTCTGGAAAGACTTGCATTTTAAAATTTGTAAAGTTGATACAGTACAACATAAGTTAACCCTTTCCCAAAGTTAGGGCGTGCATCGCCATCCTAAAAAAGGAGGGCTTTAACGACGTTGTGGGGCGGCATAGCATGCCCTAATGATCGGGCCTTCCATCGAGCCAGGATAGTTGACCTCCTCACTGGATCTGATTGGGTTACTCCAAGCACTATTATCTCTTCAGTAATTTGAAGTGGTCATGGTACCTAGAGACTAAATATGCAGCGTTTCCAAATAAAACAGTGATTCTAACCTCTTTGCTGACAAAGTGTATCTGGCTAATATCAATTAGCATATTTCTATGCACAGAATAGCTTTCATTGGCTACAAGTGGTCAGCTGGTGGCAGGCATGTCTCTGGACATAGAAGACCCTCGGTGTCCAGTAGAGACCTAGGAAGGCTGTATAGCTTGGAGGAAAGACGAGTCAGGGAGGATATGGTAGTGTAGCGTTACTTACCTTAACCGGGGGCCGGTCGCGGTCCTCTCTTCAAGCCGCGCGCGGTCCTGCGGCTGCACGAGCCGCGCGCGGCTCATCTGACTGCTTTAGATGGAAGGCGGGCAGTGACCGCGGGCAGTGACCGCAGTGACCGCGGGCAGTGACCGCGTGAAGCGGTCACGTGTCCCGCCTGAAACTAAGAGCGCGCCGCGAGTCTCGGGCGCGCTCTTAAAGAGACAGTGGGAGCCTAATTGCCAAAAGGCTCCCATTGGCTCCTGTCATACCACACTCCCTATACAATTACCTTTTGGGGGTGTGGAAGTGACAGGAGCCAATCACTTTCGTTTAAAAGCTATTTAAACTTACCTTTTTCCCTTAGCTCGTTGCCCTATCGTGGTTTCTGTTTCAGTTCCCTTTAGCGCTTGTGGTGTTCAGTTGTGTTTTCTCGTATTGACTTTGGCTTCGTATTCTGACTTCGTTTTCGCTTTATCCTTATCTGTACTGTTTGCCGGCTTGCTGTTTTCCGTGTACCAGACCCCGGCTTGTCCTAGTTTACGCTGTCTCTCTGTGCCCTTGACCTCGGTTTGTTCCTGGCTCTGTCTCCTCTCATATACGTCGAGTCCGGCCATTCTAAGGTCCGGTAGACGTATCTCTCCTCTGTATTGGCTTCTGTTTAGCTGGATCCTGCGTGTAGGGGTATATTCTCGTTACATTACGATAGGGCCATGGACCCCGCAGATTTAGCTCAACAGATGGCGTCCCATGAGGCAAGATTTGTAGAGCAGGATCACCGTATGGATCAGATAGCCCAGGCTCTCCAGACGCTCCTAGCTAGAACCGTTCCAGCAACCACACCTAACCCTCCTACACCCCTTCTCCCTGAAGTATCTACTTTGCCTAATACTTTGGCCCATTTAACACCTCCTCCTAGGTATGGAGGGGACTCTAAGACTTGCAGAGGGTTTATTAATCAAATTGAATTCCACTTCGAAATGTATCCACGTTCATTTCCCACAGAGAGGTCTAAGGTTGGGTTCTTTATGCACCAACTTACCGATAAGGCACTTGAGTGGGCAAATCCTATTTGGGAAGCTAATGGACCTATGGTACATGATTGCAACAGTTTTCTTACGGCTTTTCGTAGAACTTTTGACACAATGAAAAGGTCAAAGAATGCGAGAGCATTAATGAGAATTAAACAGGGTTCTAGGTCTGTGGCTGATTATGCTATTCAGTTTCGCACTCTTGCTTCGCAGGTAGATTGGACCAACAATGGGTTAACTACTGCCTTCATGGAAGGTTTGTCAGATACGATATTGGATGAGGTAGCAGCTAAGGAGCTTCCTATTGCCTTAGAGGACCTTATTGATTACCTCATTGATATAGATAATAGAATTCGTGACAGGCTCTATACCAAGAACAGGAATAGACGTTTTGTTACACCCATTAACCCCAGAGTTAATATACCAGAGAGTGTTAAAGTGTCTGAGGAGGAACCTATGCAATTAGGGGTTGCCAAACTCTCTGATACTGAGAAATTACATAGGAGAAGGGAGGGACTCTGCCTATACTGTGGTAGGAGAGACCATATGGTAAAGGAATGTCCTTTACTCCCGGAAAACTCTCGCACCTAAGACCTTATAGGGGACTGGCCTTGGGTGTGATATCTAAGTCTCCTAAATTGCCTCCTAACCGCTTGCTTCTCCCGGTTTCTTTATATATGGGAGAGATTTGTATAGTTGACAACATATATGCTCTGGTTGACTCTGGGGCAGCTGAAAATTTTATAGACTCTGGCTTTATAAAGAGAAACAACATTCCCATCAGAGAGAAGGAGATACCCTTGGCCGTTGAGGCCATAGATGGTAGACCATTAAGTTCTCCAGTTGTTACTCATGAGACTGTACCATTACACATGTACACAGGGGTTTTACACTATGAAACCATTCGATTCCAGGTCATCACCTCTCCCTCTTCACAGTTAGTATTAGGGTATCCATGGTTACGTGCTCACAATCCCATTTTTGACTGGGAGACAGGGCAAATAAAATCATGGAGTGAGAAGTCACACCTTTGAATTCTATTAAGGTACCTACCAGTCCTCCTTTGTCTACGGCTATACCCCCTCAGTATTTATCTCTAAAGACTGTTTTCGATAAAAGGGAGGCTGAGAAATTACCGCCTCACAGACCCTATGATTGTGCTATTGACTTGTTGCCTGGCACTATACCTCCAAAGGGCAGGGTGTACCCCTTATCGGTTCAAGAAAACCGTGTCATGGAGGAGTATATTAAGGAATCACTAGAAAAGGGGTTTATTAGGAGATCCTCTTCTCCAGCTGGAGCAGGGTTCTTCTTTGTATCGAAGAAAGAAGGTGATTTAAGACCGTGTATAGATTATAGAGGTCTAAACAAAATCACTATCAAAAATGCATACCCTATACCTTTAATTACAGAATTATTTGACAGGCTGAAACATGCCACTGTGTTCACTAAATTAGACCTTAGGAGTGCATACAATTTGATACGTATAAAGGAAAATCACGAATGGAAGACTGCATTCAACACTAGATCCGGTCATTACGAATATACTGTTATGCCATTTGGGCTTTGCAATGCCCCAGCAGTATTCCAAGAATTTATTAATGATGTCTTAAGAGATTTTATTCACACATTTGTTATCGTATACTTGGACGACATTTTAATATATTCTACAGACATACACACTCATCACAGACATGTTACGACAGTTTTGAAGACCCTTCTTGCTAATGGTCTTTATTGCAAGCTAGAAAAATGTCTGTTTGACCAAACCGAAGTCCAGTTCTTGGGGTATTTGATTTCCGCTAAAGGTTTTCGTATGGATCCCCAGAAGCTTGCTGCTGTAATAGAATGGCCTCTACCGCAAGGTCTGAAAGCTATTCAGCGTTTTCTTGGGTTCTCCAATTATTATAGACGTTTTATCAAAGGTTTCTCGTCCATTGTAGCACCTATTACCCGTATGACTAAAAAGGATGGCAATACTCGTGTTTGGTCTACCGAGGCACTTCAGGCTTTTGAATTTCTTAAAACTACGTTCGCCTCTGCACCTATTTTACAGCATCCTGTCCCCTCACTGCCCTATATTCTTGAAGTTGATGCTTCGGATATTGGGGTAGGTGCTGTCTTATCCCAAAGAGAGTCGCCTGAAAAGCCATTGCATCCATGCGGCTTCTTTTCTAAACAAATGTCCAAAGCAGAGAAAAATTATGATGTGGGTAATCGCGAACTCCTTGCTATTATTTTAGCACTTAAAGAGTGGAGACATTTGTTAGAAGGAACTAAGGATCCTATCCTCATTTTTACGGATCACAAGAACCTATCCTACCTTAGCGAAGCTAAAAGATTGTCTTCCAGGCAGGCTAGGTGGTCACTATTTTTGTCCCGTTTCAATTTTATTATCACCTATAGGCCAGGTGATCGCAACACTAAAGCAGACGCTCTGTCCAGACAGTTCGAAACTACTGACAAACAGGAGATTGATGTTACTCCTGTCATTCCCCCAGACAGGATAATAGCTACTACTATTTTGTCTATTTCCTCGTCCCTCTTGCAGGCCATACAAGCGAAACAAAGCATGGCACCTAGCGAGAGGCCTAATGATAAACTGTTCGTTGATGTTCCTGAGAGACGGGATATTATGTCATTATATCATGATACTAAGACTGCTGGACATCCTGGTATTTCCAAAACGGTGTCAGCTGTTTCTCGGTATTTTTGGTGGGATTCCTTATGAAAGGATGTCACTGACTATATAAGTGCTTGTACTACTTGTGCCTGTATGAAATCCTCCCGTAGAGTTCCTTGTGGGCTGTTGCATCCGTTACCCGTTCCCGAGAGACCTTGGTCTAACCTGTCCATGGATTTTATTGTTGAATTACCCCCTTCAAATGGTAACACAGTAATCCTGATGATAGTGGATCGGTTTTCCAAGATGGCTCACTTCGTGTCTCTTCACAAGTTGCCCACATCCAAGGAACTGGCTCATATCTTCGCTAGAGAAGTATTTCGATTACATGGGATTCCCGTATCTATTGTATCCGATAGGGGTAGCCAATTTATTTCC
This sequence comes from Pelobates cultripes, assembly GCA_933207985.1. NCBI lineage: Eukaryota > Metazoa > Chordata > Amphibia > Anura > Pelobatidae > Pelobates > Pelobates cultripes. The sequence continues at coordinate 49,202,975 of OW240924.1, read as the reverse complement.
AGGTTCTGGAGGGCCTTTTGTTCAGAAATGGGTATTTCTCTCTCATTTTCTTCCGCTTATCATCCCCAGTCTAATGGGGCTGCTGAACGTGCCAACCAGTCTCTGGAGCAATACCTCCGTTGTTTTGTGTCTCACCATCAGGACAATTGGTCTGACCTGCTTCCTTGGGCTGAATTTGCTCGGAATAACGCCACTCATGATTCTTCCGGAAAGTCCCCTTTTTACGTTGTCTATGGCCAGCATCCCGTTGTTCTTCCGGCTGCATTCTCCTCACAGGGCATGCCAGTTCTGGAAGAGCAGCTCCGTCCTATGTTGTGGGGGACAGGGTTTTGCTTTCCACGCGGAATATTCGTCTCCGGGTGCCTTCTATGAAATTGGCTCCCCGCTTCATTGGACCTTATCGTATTATACATAAGGTTAATCCTGTTTCTTATGCCTTAGGCCTGCCTAAGAATCTACGTATTCCTAATGTCTTTCACACCTCATTGTTGAAACCTTACGTACGCAACCGCTATACCCGGCATACTCCTCCTCCCCCTCCTATCTCAGTGGAGGGTCATGAGGAGTTCGAAGTGTCTGCTGTTCTTGACTCTCGTTTCCTTAGGGGTCGACTTCAGTACTTGGTACATTGGAAGGGTTATGGGCCTGAGGAGCACAGTTGGATTTCGGCTGATGCTGTTCATGCTCCCCGTCTTGTGCGCTCTTTCCATTCTCGTTTTCCTGCCAGGCCTGGTCCTACCCGCCCGGAGGGCGTGTCCTCAGGGGGGGGTACTGTAGCGTTACTTACCTTAACCGGGGGCCGGTCGCGGTCCTCTCTTCAAGCCGCGCGCGGTCCTGCGGCTGCACGAGCCGCGCGCGGCTCATCCGACTGCTTTAGATGGAAGGCGGGCAGTGACCGCGTGAATCGGTCACGTGTCCCGCCTGAAACTAAGAGCGCGCCGCGAGTCTCGGGCGCGCTCTTAAAGAGACAGTGGGAGCCTAATTGCCAAAAGGCTCCCATTGGCTCCTGTCATACCACACTCCCTATACAATTACCTTTTGGGGGTGTGGAAGTGACAGGAGCCAATCACTTTCGTTTAAAAGCTATTTAAACTTACCTTTTTCCCTTAGCTCGTTGCCCTATCGTGGTTTCTGTTTCAGTTCCCTTTAGCGCTTGTGGTGTTCAGTTGTGTTTTCTCGTATTGACTTTGGCTTCGTATTCTGACTTCGTTTTCGCTTTATCCTTATCTGTACTGTTTGCCGGCTTGCTGTTTTCCGTGTACCAGACCCGGCTTGTCCTAGTTTACGCTGTCTCTCTGTGCCCTTGACCTCGGTTTGTTCCTGGCTCTGTCTCCTCTCATATACGTCGAGTCCGGCCATTCTAAGGTCCGGTAGACGTATCTCTCCTCTGTATTGGCTTCTGTTTAGCTGGATCCTGCGTGTAGGGGTATATTCTCATTACAGGTAGAAACATTTAAATACATAAAGGGAATCAATACAGTAAAGGAGGAGACTATATTTAAAAGAAGAAAAACTACCACAACAAGAGGACATAGTCTTAAATTAGAGGGGCAAAGGATTAAAAATAATATCATGAAGTATTACTTTACTGAGAGGGTAGTTAATGCATGCAATAGCCTTCTAGCTGAGGTGGTAGATGTTAACACAGTGAGGGAGTTTTAGCATGGTGGGATAGGCATAAGGCTATCCTAGCTATAAGATAAGGCCAGGGACTAATGAGAGTATTCAGAAAATTGGGCAGGCTAGATGGGCTCAATGGTTCCTATCTGCCGTCACATTCTATGTTTAGGAGGGAAAAACCATTGAAAATGGTAATCCACATTACTAGGAAATAGGGTCAGGCTACTCCTGGCATTATAACCACTACAGCAGGATGACAACAGTATAACACATCATCTTGGTAATTGTCCTAGGATTACCTTTTAGAGCTGTTCTCCACTTGCCCACCAAGTTCTCGATGCACTTGTTGACCTTGTATAGAGCCAAGCATCCCTGTATCCATGTGCGCGGCACGGTGTTGGAGGCTTTCTTGTAATCAATCCAGGCAGTGTCATCACAAACCAATAACACACATGAACTATTTATCTAGGTGAATTGAATTGCATAAAACATGTTGTTAAATGAACAATGAAACAAAAATTACAAGGATCAGTGTCGCTGCAAAACCACCATTACAGTAGAAATTCCAATCAATCAACAACAAAAATCTAAAAAATAAATGTCAATACTGATCTCATAAAACAAGTGCATATTTAACTTGAAATACACTTTCAATCTAGTATGCGTTAAAAACATGGAAAACCGAAGTTCACAAGTTCGCACTTGTATTTTGTTGTAAAGTTGATGTGTCGGCTACCTAAAAAAAAAAAAAAAAGATTAAAAACCGACCACTATTACGAAGATTAACAATTATGGCATGTGTAATTTATCAGGGCCAAAATTCATCACATGCTGGTAAAACTGTTTCTGTCTGTTTTCTAATACCGAACTACAATTTAAAAATGTAAGTAGTTGCATGAATGAATGCTGGTCTCATTACATACTGCGGGAAAGAGTTTAAAAAAACCAACAACAAAAGTTAAAGGATTACTCCAACAGAAAGCGGTGTTTTATTCAATAAACCATCACCACTTCAAATCACTAAAGTGGTTATGGTGCTGGGAGTATCTTTTAACAATGCATTCCAAAAGAAAAACAGATGGTATAAAAACCAGATGAAATTAAAAATCAGCTAATCCCAGGACTCCACTGCATGTGTGAAAACACAGGCAAAGCTACTATACCAGCAGTTCCCAAATTGTGTGTGACTTATCCCATGTATCTGATTGGTTTTGGACCTTTGCAATGGGCATGGTCACTCCCATAGGCTAATCCTATTGGTTGCCTCTGTTATAGCACAAGTGAACTAATACGTATTTGAGGCATGAGCTGAGACTATCCGAAGAGCAAGCTATTATGATTTTATCCATCCTCACTTTTCTTTTAAACTCTGTTTTGGTTTAACTCTTTAAACACTTAAGGCTTTGCATGTGGATATGTACGGGGCTTAATCACAATACAGCATTTTTAAAAAAAATTTAATGTTGGCCATGTAATTTTTATCTATTTTTTTCAGGGAATGTGATATTATAAAAACATTTCCTTTATAGTTATCTAATCCACTTTCATAAATTTGAAATAAATGGAATTGAACCCTCCACCACCCGCGTTCTTTCATCTGCTTATTTTCTGTGAGATTTTAAACCTCAGGCCTTAAATTATCTATAACCTCCTTTTATATTGATAATAGTCTTATGTCAAACATCCAGACATTTTATACTTTATTATTTTCCATTGAGATGCTTCTCAGTTAATCTGACACTTTTCATAAAATATCACTTTTGATCCCCCCTAGCTTTAGAACGTGCCATTATGATCTTAAACAGGAGGACAACAACTTCTGTTAGGTTTGGGCTAAGAATAATGAGTGCTGTAGGTACAGTTTATATATTTTTTAAACAGTCCCCCCCATAGCCCGCGTTTGCTGTCAAACCCCTCAGTTTGATAGATAACTTTGTGCATCCATTACTGTAACATTACTGTGAGACTTATTGCTGTGGAGCTCTGTTATACACTCAGCCACACCAACAATATGTAGCTCCTACAAAAGATAGACAGATGGATTTGAAACTGGGAGGTATGTGAAAGTGCAAATTAGTCTAATTTGGTAACAAAATGCAAAAAATATCTTGAATAAAGAAAAATGGTCATTGCTTATTATTGTAAATAAAAAATATTACATGCACATCTGAATAATTTAGCAATATACATATAATACTTATTTTAAGTGTTTCTCCGGGATTACGCTTGCTTCATTGTGGCATGAAGCAAGGGCCTTTTAATTAGAACAACTGTATATCCAACAGAAGACCACGCAGAGTTTGAGACTGATGCATTTTTGAGAGGCTAAATGTTTGCATATGAACTCTGGATTCACGAATGCTCACATATTGTCATTTGTGAGTATGAGCGACGAGTACCACCAAAAAGTACTTAAATATGTGAACTGCAGAGTCACTGAAAATGGGTAAAAAACATTACATTTGTTCTTAGGCCTCAGATGCACCATTTTCTACACACCCCTATTCTCTCTGTACCCCATCCCTTTCTTTCTGCACTCTATCTCTCATTCTCTTTGCACACTCCTATTTTCTCTTAAACTCTCTCCCATACTCTCTGCAGACCTTCCCTTTCCCTCTCCCCAACCCCTTTTAGCACTACATACCCCTTCTCACTGAGCACAGCCAAACTCTTTTTACCATTGTGTATCTTCTCTTTGCCCAAGTTTCTCAGAGCAGGTCCTTGGCTTTGGTGCCACTTGGGTGATAGAGAGCTAAGACAGGATGCTCCATTTTAAAACTGTGCATTCCACAGACATGGCTCAGCGGCCAAACATCGACAGCACTGGAAAACCAGTTCACAGCCTATACTAAGGATTGCTTTCCCACACGACATGGCAACTATGTACATCTGTTTCCGTAGCTAGGCTTTTTTGTCCGCACCAGAAATAAATATGAATGATACAATGGGATGGCTCTGGTTTTCTTTGATGGCCAGTCCAGTCGGCATATAAACGTTTATTTTCAACAATTATAAATAATTATGATAATGTTCTTTAAGGTCCCATTGTTACATTTTTAACACAACCCTCCTAAATCGACTCAATAATTAGCTAAACCTTTGTTTTAAAGGTTTTATGTACATATCGGACTTTTAAAAGATAAAAGGTAAACTCAGAGACTAGGAATCCTTCCAGTGTTGATAGTTGATTAGCTAACAATAAGGCCTCATATTGCATAGCTCAGAACTCCCAGCCTAGTCTGTGCGGACCTTTACATTCTACAATATCTCTATACTGTACAGTGGGAGCAGATGGGGGTGAGACAGCTTGTGATCTGAGCACAAATATCATGCTAATTAAAAAAACAACTGAGACTGTGCCTTGCAAACCATCAACCATTAGTAGAATATTTAAAATGACTAATTTAAGACAACATTTTGTGGTTTACATTGCAGCCGAGACAAATGTGTGCATGGGGCTATTGCTTACTGAACGCATTCATCTAGTTAAAAAAAAAAGAGAGAAAAAAATAACTGTTGCATCCCTTTAGGTTGTATCCATTCATTGCAGAGTAACTGTTATTGTAATAGATGAAGTGGAACAAGTGTGGGTTCCCTCACAGCCACTTCCTGTCATCCTCCCCGTGTTGCACTCTGAGCTGTGCACTGGGACGGAATGAGAGAGGTCCAGTTTTTTTAACCTTGAGGCAACGTGACCAAAAAAAGGGACCTCGGGGTGTACAGCTGAGCCCTCAAACTATGCTGCGTGTGTTACAGACAGCAACCTGTGCCCCTGGCTGGGAGAATCAGAATGGCAACATCTGACCTATAGATTTAAAAATCATTCTACTGCAATCCAGTCAGGCTACTTACGACTGACCCTGGTTCCCCTTATTTTGTAGCATTAGACCATGTAAACCCTGCAGCCAGCTTTCTAAACAGAGCAAATTCAAGGATGGCTGTGTGGCTGTCCAAAAAAAGAATGGGAAAAAGACTATAGCCACATATTCACTTCTTATTGCACAATTTACCTCCTCTCCGTTTCCTTTTCTCCGTCTCATTATTTCACTCACTAATTAATTCATTCTGGTGAATCGACAACTAACGTTAAGTGTTTAGGCCAAAAATATTCCAAACAACAACAAAAAAATCCATCATTGCTTTTTTGCTGCTGGTACGGACTACATTTTATTTTTATATCCTTTGTATTATTATTATTGCAATTTTTTTATTATTGCCATTTACAAAGCGCCAACAGATTTCATAGCGCTTTACAATATTATAAGAGGGGTGGGGGGTTTAACTATAAATAGGACAATTATAAGAAAACTTACAAGAACGATAGTTTGAAGAGGACCCTACTCAAACGAGCTTACAGTCTATAGAGTATAGGGTTTATCAACGATCTTTCTACCTTCTTATAAAACATACTTCTCTATGGTAGTTTCATGCTATTTTTTGTCTGTGGATTTTTGTTTTTACATTTAAGTTGTTTAACATTTGGGAGGAATATTTTTATAATGCAGATGAACAAGGTAAATTCCTCTATATTGTTTCGGGAACTCCTCCATGTTACATTCATCTTTATCGGCATTACCCGTATGACTTCCGGGTTTCGTCGATCATTCTCCGCCCATGCGTCTGACGTCACGCACTTCCCTGCAAAAAGAACTCGCGGCCGCATCTAAAGTGCTCAATCAATCTTTGTGGTTTGGTGTGCTCTCGCTACTGTTACATTGTTGCCGCTTTGCTACGGAGCTCTGCTAACCTGATTTCTTGTGTACCGAACTTCTGGCTTTGATCCTGGCTTCGCTTTACTCCACTCTCCCTCTCAAGGAACAGACTTAACTTCGGATTCCTGCCTCTCTTCACTTACTTCAAGTGAACTTAAGGTTACCATATTTCATTCAACTCATTCAACACCCATCATTCATGAAAGGAAAGATACGTTCTCCAGTGATTGCAATTATTTATTGGTTCTTACCTTATGTTATATGAGAGGGATGTGGAATACTAAATCCTGCCTTCTGGAATTCTCCTTGCTATCTCCTTTGAATGTCATTTGCCAAATTACTCAAATGTTAATAATTATTTGAGTCTACTGACTACAACCACTTTGCAGACCAGGACATACTTCGTTATCAAGTTTATTTTAAGTTAAAAGACTGTTACTTTGTACAACAGGACTCACCTGCTCTGTCAACTTTATATTGAAGTTTAATAGACTTTCCTGCTTGTTGCTAATTAAGAATTGCTTATTTTAATTTGCAACCAATTACAATTTTTCTTGTGAAGTTATACTTAACCAAGAATCCCATTCCTCATGCATTATTATTTCAAAACATTATTGGAGAGAAAAACAAGTAGCAAGAGAGGTGAGAACGGACAACGGCTCAATTAGTCTGCCCTTCGGTGGGTCCCCGCTCAGATCTCAAGCTGGTTTTAGCTCATCTTGTACCATTACAGAGAGAACATGTCTGAAACATATCAGACTGGTCCCACCCATATAGGCAGTCCAGATCCAAAATGCCAGCAAGTTCCCTCTGCACGAGAGATACAGCAACCCCAGACGATCGTTTTAACCTTGTAAGGTATCATCAGTGAGGTATAGCAAATATCCCTCTACGCACCATGAGCCTAGCCTTTAAAACATTATTGCTGCAGAAGACTGCCAAGGTTAAAGTTCTTTATTTAAATAAAATATAATTTCTTAAAGTGACAGTGTCCAATTAGTTTTTTCACCTGCGGTTGAGTTCCAAATAATTTTCTCACAAGAGTATTACAACTTAGTAGGGTGTATTTTTGGTTTGGCAGTTGGGGAGAAAAGGTGAAGAGAGACTCAAATGGGGATGGTGGGGAAGAGAGAAACAAGTGAGGATGAGCAAAGTCCCATCACCGGGGGAACACTTTAAAATGACCATAGAGATAGTCATTGCTGTGAATCTTATTGTTGTTCTGCTCTGTTATACATTCCTACATACTGCACATTGCTTTAACTTTTACTTTTTCCAACTATTTTAAATATCAACGTTTTAAATGAAGATTTCTTACAAGAAATTGCCTGGACACGTTAGTATTCTGAGGTTAATAATGAATTAGATGTTGCAGCAGAGGCTGAATACACTGATGGTATTGAACTACTGGTGACATCCTCATTCCATAGACTTCCTATGATGTCTGAAGAAGAAGTATCCATAGAAGGAAATAGTTAATTATCTCTGGCCACCAAAGAGCTTGTTATGTTGAACCCTTTATAACCAAGGCTGCTTTGGTGAATAATTTAGCAATATTGCATCAGTGACTCATCTAAGTTGTCACAAACTTGCCCTGATTCCCGATTTGGGATCTAAGGCTGTTGAATTGATGGTAACTATTGCTACAGTACATGATTAGGCAACATTATTCTCGAAGCTTCTTTATTCACCCAATTATCTCCTATAGTGCTATAGGACACGGAACATTAATTATACATTTTTAACAGATTCTGATTCATCCTTATAAGGATGACCCTCTGGGTACTTTAAAAGACATAGGTTGATAACATCTTATGCAAATAGTAACAATTCACTGCAAAAATATCAGTTTAGACTTAATATTACACCAAAGGGATTATGTAAGAAACCAGGAATTGTGGTGTATTGCATTTTTAGACCAAAATATCCAATTTGGAAACATCTTAATTTTGATTATTTTGAACCAAGACATGTAATTCACTTTTTAGTTTTCTATAATTTCTTTAAAAAGTAAAGCTCGTATATTTTTTGCCTAATACGTATTAGTTGTTTTATTGCCCACACCAGCATGTTGCATTTTGTGTGTAAATATAATAAAATGCGTGTTTTAAAATGCAGAGCTCTTCATAATGTTTGCTTTTTTGTTGAGTTTTTTTTTTACAGAATTGCTGTATTGCAGTTTGCTCTTCAATAAAGAATACAAAAAAAAAATAAAAAATTAAAGAGCTAAGAATGATACAAATTAATCACTATTCTACATATACTTTATCTTATGCAGACCGGTGGAAGAAAAAGGATTAACTCATTGAAGCAAAGTTTCCATTAGCTATGCATTGAATAGCTCTGGCATGAGGGATAAGTCTGTAGACATTATTATCTAGGATTTATTTGAGATATTTTCTGTACACTAGCTGCTTTTCTCTCTCCCTCTCGATTTCTTGCAAAATCTGTCAGGTTTAACCTTTTACAAGCCAAAGAGATGCAGAACATGATTTAAATATCACTCTCTGTAATAAAATCCACACCCTCTCTGGCATTTGAGAGGTTAAGGGACAATAAAAACAAAGGTCCATTCAAAGCAGTTTTGGTTTAATTGAGGTCCACACCCAACCGGCAAGTTAGGACGGCACCTTTAGCTTTGCTCACCTTAAAGCAAATATTGAACGCCAACTAATCAGATAGGATCAAAGTAACATCAGGACTTGGCTTACTGACAGAAGCATTAAATATTTGCACGGCAGAGCCTTCAGAATAATAATGCGCGGGAGGGGGGATTTTTTTTTTTTAAATGACTGGGCATACCAAAGGAATTCGGCCAGAGTGATTTTTTTTTTATATATACTAATTTCTTTTTACTTCTATGTGAATTGTACACTGTGGACATTCTCACTGTGCTATTGACTAATAGCATATAAAGCTATCTTACCAAAAACCAAATTAATTATGAAAAATACAAAATCTGGATTCTGATAACTTACTGCCTCTGTTAATCTCTCCATTGTCTAACTGGCGTATTTGTCATAGAGAGATGTATGCCTTTTACAGTCACTCTTTGGATGCTTTCTCCATATCTGCTGTAAGGCTGTTTCCAGTAAGTGAATATTTACACATTCCTTATTGTAAATTCATAGAATGACTCATCAAAGATATATCCCACTGACCTTTTTAAATCACTATTTAGTAGATATAACGCCAATGAAAATATGCAGGTATTTAATTAAGCATGCTTGCAAACACTGCAGATCTCTTGTCTAAAGTCTTTGCAAGCCCTCACCTTTCCAACCCTACCCAGATTTTCTGTGGCTGTCCAATCACAAACGTCACACTGCAGCTCAATGAGAAGTCTTCGCAAGGCATGTGCTATTACATAAAAACATAGAATGTGACGGCAGATAAGAACCATTCGGCCCATCTAATCTGCCCAACTTTCCAAATACTTTCATTAGTCCCAGGCCTTATCTTAAGTCTAGGATACCCTTATGCCTATCTCACACATGCTTAAACCCCTTCACAGTGTTAACCTCTACCACTTCAGCTGGAAGGCTATTCCATGCATCCACTACCCTCTCAGTAAAGTAATACTTCCTGATATTATTTTTAAACCTTTGCCCCTCTAATTTAAGACTATGCCCTCTTATTGTTATAGCTTTTCTTCTTTTAAATATAGTCTCCTCCTTTACAGTGTTGATTAGCAATTGCCTGCTTCAGGAGTTTAACACTACTGAGCTAACCAAACCAGAAAGTAACAGGACCGGTTGTCTGATTGAAAGCTAGTAGAGCGCAACAACATGTATTTATAAATGTGCCAGTTTTTTATTGAGATTTGTAAAGTGATAAAAAAAAGTGTCCCTTTATCATAAAGGGATTACCGCAGCCAAACAGCACATGCCCTTAGCATACAAAAGGCATAGGCAACCTTCAGCACTCCAAATGTTTTGGAATACACCACCCATGGTGCTTTGCCAGCATTATGGGTGTAAGAGCATTATGGGGGATGTAGTCCACAACATCTGGAGTGCCGAAGGTTGCCTACCCTTGGCCTATATATATATCTTTGGATTACTAGGGCGACAGGCATTACATCTCATAAGTGCATCCTATTTATATTGGGCTTTTTTAAAATGTATGTTTATGATGCAGTCAATCCGGGTTATCTATTAAAGTGAGGATTGTCCCACATTCAATCTGAATTTCTAACTTTAGATTTAAATAGTTAGTTAAATATTTGAACTAGAGGCACTGTTGACTTTGAATTCACTTTAAAATCCCAATTTTTTTCACTTTTGTAAATAATCCTAGACAGTTTGGTTGCCATCCATCCATGTAGTACTCCTCATGAAATGGAGCTCTCCACACCTATGTGCATTAATCCACAACACAATGTACTTAAACAAAAGCTTAGTTTATAGAATAATGTTGGCAAGGAACCATTCTAGCAACTGTATTACAAAGAATGAGAAGCAGGACAAGGAGGTGGAGGGACGTCTGTGATTAAGAGTTAGAATTATGGTGTTGGGCTGGTATAAATAGGGCATCCATTTTATATTTGGCTTAGTTTGTCCCTCCTTCCCTTTGGTTAGGTGTCTGTTTTGTCACATTGGCAAGGCTGGTGAGGTGAAGGTTTTAATTCATAAAAGAACAGGGTAGTTACTTCAGCTAGCTAAGAAGGTGGGTTAACATTGTTGGTCATAAGTTTGGCAAGTTTGGAACTTGTTGATGGCTCAGAACCCGGTGGGTATAGGGGTATCTGGGCATACCCTTATCATGGTTATTTAAGCACAATTGTTGACACTTTACTTATTTGTTGTTATGATGTTAATTATTGTTCCCTATATTGTTACTCTTTGGTTTACAGATATGGGTCATTGCCATTTTATGACATGTTAGATGTGTTATGTTGTATGGCAGAGTTGGGGGAAATTACTTTATTTAATGTTTATGTTATTTATTAGTATTATAATTATTAAAGCTGTGGACATATTTGACCCATACACCAATTAGTGTCTGTGTTTTATTGGGTGGGTTTTATGTGGGTGTATTAGGTGGGTTTTTTTCTACCTGCCCATATGGCGATGGTGCGCCTGTCAAGACCTTATGGTGGCTAAACTTTATGGAAAAACCTCTGGTGAGATGCAGAGAACCCTGACATGTGGGCAAAGTAATTTAACAAGCCAAAGTGGGAGAACCAGTAATTACACAAACACATGGATTTCAAGATCAGAGACAACATGGGTTTACTTCAGGGAGATCATGCCAAACTAATCTTATTGATTTTTTTGATTGGGTAACTAAAATAATAGATCAGGGTGGTGCAGTAGACATTGCTTACCTAGATTTTAGTAAGGCTTTTGACACTGTTGCACATAGAAGGCTTATCAATAAACTGCAATCTTTAAGTTTGGATTCCAATATTGTTGAATGGGTAAGGCAGTGGCTGAGTGACAGGCAACAGAGGGTTGTAGTCAATGGTGCATATTCAAAGCTTGGGCTTGTCACCAGTGGGGTACCTCAGGGATCTGTACTTGGACCCATTCTCTTTAATATTTTTATTAGTGATATTGCAGAAGGTCTTGATGGTAAGGTATGTCTTTTTGCTGATGATACTAAGATATGTAACAGGGTTGATGTTCCAGGAGGGATAAGCCAAATGGCAAATGATTCAGGTAAACTAGAAAAATGGTCAGAGTTGTGGCAACTGACATTTAATGTGAATACGTGCAAAATAATGCATCTTACACATAAAAACGCATGGGCAGAGTACAGAATATTTGATAGAGTCCTAACCTCAACATCTGAGGAAAGGGATTTAGGGGTGATTATTTCTGATGACTTAAAGGTAGGCAGACAATGTAATAGAGCAGCAGGAAATGCTAGCAGAATGCTTTGTTGTATAGGGAGAGGTATTAGCAGTAGAAAGAGGGAAGGGCTCATGCCATTGTACAGAACACTGGTGAGACCTCACTTGGAGTAGTGTATGCAGTACTGGAGAACGTATTTTCAGGAGGATATTGATACTTTAGAGAGAGTTCAGAGAAGGGCTACTAAACTGGTTCATGGATTGCAGGATAAAACTTACCAGGAAAGGTTAAAGGATCTTAACATGTATAGCTTGGAGGAAAGATGAGACAGGGGGGATATGATAGAAACATAAAGGGAATCAACACAGTAAAGGAGGAGACCATATTTAAAAGAAGAAAAACTATCACAACAAGAGGACATAGTCTTAAATTAGAGGGGAAAAGGTTTAAAAATAATATCAGGAAGTATTACTTTACTGAGAGGCTAGTGGATGCATGGAATAGCCTTCCAGCTGAAGTGGTAGAGGTTAATACAGTAAAGGAGTTTAAGCATGCGTGAGATAGGCATAAGGCTATCCTAACTATAAGATAAGGCCTGGGACTAATGAAAGTATTTCGAAAATTGGGCATACTAGATGGGCCGAATGGTTCTTATCTGCCGTCACATTCTATGTTTCTATGTTACTAAAGTGAGTCAGTTACGCTGGAGCACGGTAGTCTTTCAAAGTTGAGGCGTAGAGGTAAAAACATACAAAAAGACACAAACAACAAACTGATGAAAATAATTTCTTAAAGCCCAATACTTAATTAAATAGATAGTGTGAACTGAAGCTCTCCATGGAAGCCAAATCACTCTGGCACAATGAACCCTGAGACCAGAAGGCTTGGGAATATTATTAAATGGTTACTCCAACCCTTTTTTTAACTGCATTTTCTATATAAAATTTCACTATTGGACACTGTCTATAAGGTTTTATGTACTTGGCATCTAGTGACAGGTGACAGTCCATGCACTGCCTTTTACACCTCCATCTGATGTCAGCAAGGGCCTCATGTGATCAAATCAAATGCTTATCATAGAAAAGCCTTTGGTTTGACTGTTTCCCCAGCTCAGAGTGCATGTGTGCGGTCTGAGACCATAAGGGGAGGAAGCAATAGAGAAATGGATGGCATTTTGGTTAATAAAAAAAGGACAATAGTAAAAGTATAGGGAGGCAGGGAGGGCTGAACACAATGAGGGAGGAACAGAGGGAAGCAGGGAAGGGACACAAACATCTCCCTCAATAGTTCCATTCCAGGGTGAAGTGCTTGTTGATGAAGAACATATTTTTTGCAAACAATTGATATGTGACAGTCGAGAAAAAAGTACTGGGTTGCCAAAATACCGTGTGCCTAGATTGCAACTATCCCTCAGCACAAAAGTGGAGATATCTCACTATGTGCATTCAATCAGAAACCGGTCACATACAGACTGCTACCACCATGACCACTTCTAAGAACAGAAGTGGTAATGGTGGTTGGAGTAATCCTTTAACCTGGTAGGATTCCGATTAGGACAGATGAATTAAACACTAAAGAATATGGATCCCTGTATGCAGACAATTTGGTAGATATATGAAGAAAAAAAAGAGTCAAAGGAAAGAGACCCCCTTTTATATATATATTCCCCCAAAATGGGATGTTATTCATAGAGTTGTCATTGATTTACCTGATATTTCTCACTGTATTTATGTCATAATGATATATTGTTGGTTTTACATGCTGCGGTTATGTTTATTGTTATATGACTTCATTTGTAGAAACCTGTATTTCCTAACAATTGTAGTTGTTGTGAGTTTAAATACCTTGATCTCTGATTGACAGGAGACTGATAAAGGTTGTGCTAATTGATGTGTTAGATGTCAGAGTGGGCCAAGAGTGGGTGGAACAAAGACTCTTGAAATACCCTTTGAGTGCCTGGTCCATTTGTCTATATGTGATGAACGTCACACAAGCTTAACAACATTGCTACATCTGGTAAGCACTACAATACACAGTCGAAAACTCTAGTTGAAAACAATGAGTGAATCCGGAAGCCTTAGACGGTGCAGTAAAGAGAGGGGAGGTGAGACAGTACAAGGTACCAATCAGTTATAATGGATGATCCACATCCCATTAAATGCAGCACTAGGTAATACTGGCCAACATTTAAACCAAATATCTGTTAAATGATACGAGTTACTATGACTGATTAACAAAAACAATAAAATAAAACAGAGATCTGTCTGATCTAACAAACCACATCTTGAGTGATTTATTTTCATAGAATCAAAAATGAAACAACGATCTTTTTCACAATCTTTTAATTACCTTATACTGGGATTATTGACATATGCATCACCCTTCATAAGACCATCAGCGTCCTACCATTGAGTGGTTGAAGGAGTTCATTCAAGCTTATAAAATCATTATATCAATTTGATACACAAGATGAGAATGACCTAAAATGACTACGGCATTGTCCTGTATTCTTTTAATTTTTTTTATTTTTTTGCACAATCCTGTTACACGCTGTACATATGCATGGATAGAAAGCCATAAATCAGCTTCTTCAATACACACACACACACAAAAAAAAAACTTGAGTTTCTCTACGTATTATGTGAAATGGCTTGAAACAGGAATCATCTGCCAAGATACATCACTTCTTCCGCACTCCATAGAGACAGAGGAAGGAGCAGGATGAAAAAAAATTCCCTGGATGGATGGTACAATAGAATGTCTTTCATTATCATCTTGTGTCAAGGCACTGTGTAATGTTCATTGTGCATGCATACTAAATTACTATTTACCTGCCAGTGCCTTTGATAAGTCAGTATATGCCCCTCTCCCCAGCCATGCAGCACAGAATCATGAAACCTTTTTCTACATAGAATTCATATTACGATGATACCTTTTCTGAATAAGAAAGCACATTCTGACTTCTCCTGGGTTTTTAAGGGGCCATTGTTTTACCGGATCGCTTTTTATTTTCTTCACCTGCTGTGTTTTAATGCTGAAATGACTTCTGTGTATACAACCCCCGTATTGAAATGTCTGCTGCAGATATATACAATATTAAAGAGTGCTTATGAATTTTTGACATCTAATTAGTTGTTAGCCAGTTAACATGTCAAGACTCAGAAGGAACGGAGAACCTGCCATTACTGAATAACTTAAATCTATGCCCTGTCCTTTTATTCATGCATTATTACTTAATGCAGTTGGTGATTATTTTGCACTGATTAATTGATGACTTTCATTGGTCTGGCAAATGTTAAAGATTTCATAATTCCTGCTACTCTATAACAAGCTTGCACACTTCGTAGCTTGAAATAGCTTGTG
The DNA here is from genome assembly GCA_933207985.1 of Pelobates cultripes. Lineage (NCBI taxonomy): Eukaryota > Metazoa > Chordata > Amphibia > Anura > Pelobatidae > Pelobates > Pelobates cultripes. The sequence goes on along the minus strand of OW240924.1, from coordinate 49,187,482 downwards.
CTTTGTAACAGTCGTTAAGATTCCTGGCAATACATTTATTTTATATTTGAACTGTTTGAATAGAACAGAGTAATTTGTGCAACACTATGATATAACGTGCAAAAAAATATGAATACATATATAAAATTATATTTTTGCGTTTGATGATATAAACCGTTATGCAAAACATACATTTGTATACCTTCTAATTTATATGTTTTATTCTTTTCAATCTTATATTTTAACATGAAATTCTAACATGGTTTGCTGTGTCGGAGAAGTATTAGTTTTGAAAATGAATAATAATAATTTTATTTGTAGGCTGGATGGACGGAAGGATGAAAAGTAAAAAAAAAAATCTAAAGAAAAAAATTGACCATCTGCTGATAATCTACATCATTTCATCTTCTGTGGTTTGTTAGCAACACCTTTACAATGAGGGCTGTTTTAGATTGTCAACTTCCGTGGTGCGGTAAAATTAACCACTGTAAACACAAGTAGGGTTTATTCGCTAAACCATGAGTTTTGACAGGGGGCTTGCAAACTGTAGGCCAACCTTGATGAATTCTAGAACTTGGCTTGTTTCCAGATCAGCTATTTTGGTTGAAGATTTCCGATTACCTTGTCACTTTCCACGATTTTCAGTTTAAAGCATAGATTCTAAATATTTTTTTTCTTCCAGTGTATTACGGAGATTTTTCACAGAGAAATAAAAACGTATGCTAAATGGAAAGCGTGTTTTTTTATCAATAAATAAATATATGTGAGAATTTGCTTTTTGGCTAATTGTTGCAATACAACTACTGTATTACCTCCATTGATATGACCCGAGCTAAAAATATCGATAATTTCTTTAAAACTATTTATGTATTACATATGCATTCTTTCTGAAATACATGTGTTTAAATTTAACATATATCATATGGATAAAATACAAAATCTACAAATGTGGAATACAAATTGAATTAAAGGAAGCAGAAATAAAACCATTGAATGTAATTTTTATTCTTTATGTCTCTTCTGTATATAGCCCCCTGACTACAAGCAAAAAAGCCTCTTGGTATTTAATATTTTCATTTAGTAGAGGAGTATGAATTGAACATTTTACCCTCCAGTTTCTATTATTATTGCTGTTACTACTAAAAAAAACTCTCATGATTATCTAATAGCAAAGTATTTTGGCCCAAGAGCAATTACAAGGACAGTTTATATATTAATAGACTTATTTCTACATGTTTTTGATAATTAGACTTCTGCATTTGGTTTCTCAAGAATTGCAATTCAGCAGGTCATCTTAATTCCGTAACTCCGAACCACCACATTACTGAATTACAAAACAAAATAACTGGACGATGGACAATGGTTTATCACGAGTTCTAAGAGTGGCACCAAAAGAAATAAATTATTGATGGCTAGGAGACAGACACTAAAAACAAAAAAGTAAATCAAACAACTCAAATTTACCAAGGATCAGTCAAACGGAACTCATAACCGATTTCTCAAAAGTAACCGAACACTGAAATTAGTGAATGTTGAGCGAATTTGAATCGAATTGGTAAAATAGATTGGTCAACCACATTTTGATCAGAATTAGCTTCAGGAAATAGGAATTGACACATATATTTATAATTTGCAAATATGTATTTATTTTGCAGTCCACTGATTAGCCAATTTCTGCGCCCTTTTGGTTCCCTCAAAATATCGCTGACCCATTGGTGAAGAATCAACATATGATAATGTGACTAGGTCCCAATAATTATTTGCTCAAAATAGGGGATTTGATGTTACATTGTGTAGTCCCTACCAGACATTGTAATGTTATTATTAAGATCTAATGTCAGTCCCTATATAAAAAGATCAATATATTTGTGAAGATAGTGTGTTTTCCAAGTTAAGTTGGACATTGTCAGAGAAGAGATGTGTGTCTGGCGTGTTCTCAGAAATCTCTGTCTTCCATCTTAGATAAATTCATGTTACATCACAAATTTGTCAAATTGCCTTTGTTCTCATACCATGGAAACTGATTATTTCTTAATATATCGTATATCACAATGAGATTTCCTTACGTTACGCTGGGATTGTCTTCTGCTTAAATTGAGCTGAATCTACCATGTTCTCCTCAAGTTAGTCATCCCACCTGCCACCTGTAATAGTGGTCCTTGAAACTTTACTTTTTTGTCTTGGGTCAGCGAGCTGAGAATTAAGTGCTGGTGGACTAAAATGTGGGTGCTGTGTGGCTAATGCCTGTTGTCAGGATGATTTGTGAGTGCTATTCCGAGTAGTGAAGTTATTTTTATTGACATTTAACTGACAATGTCAAAATAATCCAAAAATAATTAAAATTGAACTTGAAAAAGGGACACTCTAATAACCAAAATAACTTTTTTTTAAAACTATTTCTAACCCTTCCCAAATGTTAGGACTTGCTATGCCACGCGTGTAACTTACAGAAGAAACAGCACTGAAATGTGAGATTTCTGTGGGAAAAGCAAGTCTTATGACTTGACTGATGTGTGCAGATCTGTGTATAACAATGTAGTTACTATTCACACATATATATATATATATATATATATATATATATATAATTTTAATAATTATATAAATTATATATTGGGGCACTGCCTGGCAACAAAGGCAGAAATACCAGAGAATTTAATTTGCAAGCCCTATATTTTCCCCTGTAACTTTCCAAAACCCCATAAAACTGGTGTACTTGTAAGATATTGCAGAACACAAATATGAGTATTTTTGAGTAGCACAACGTATAGTGATGATGATGATGATGATGATGATGATGATATCATCAGCAAAAATGCTGTTTTGTGTAAAAAACACAAAAATAAATAAATAAATATATATATATATATATATATATATATATATATAAATAACACTAACATTGTAAATGAGTAGCTATGAAAAAAGACGGGACATACTCCATTTTGAATACCCTGGGTTCTCTACTTTTGCAAATGGTATGCCATGATGTGGGCATTTTTCGTTACTGGGCTGCCATATGATCTCAAATTGGCAAGGCCTTTATTTGACCCTGTAACTTTCTAAACCACCATGAAACCTGTGCATGGGGGCATTGTTGTACTCACAGCATACAAGTATTTTTATTGTAGTAAAAGCTAACAGTATTATGACATTCACAGTTAAAATGTCATGCAGAACTTGAAAAATATATATTTTTTTAAATCGTCACACTTTTTTAGATTTTATTCATATTAAATTGTATTCTATATATTAATATATGTTGTGAAATGAAAGCCCTATTTCTCCTGAATAAAATGATATATAAAACGTGTTTTGGTCAGAACAATTGCCTTCTTCCTTAAGGACTTAATCTTTATTGCACAGTCTGTTTAATTCAGAATTTCATATCTACTGCTCTGCTAGTAGCATGCATATGCCTCATGTGTGTGAACAAAGTCCAATTAACAGAGCAGGAGGTAAGAACTTTTCAAATAAACACACTGAGCTGTAATATTTGATTTAAAGTTTAAAAAAAAATTCATGTTGGCTGTGTGAGGCACATCCAGGGTATGTGTGGCTTGGGCTACATAACCAAAGTGATTTAACTCCTACATGGTAGAGAATTGAGCAGTGAGACTACAGGAGCATGATCAATTCACCACAACTGCTTCATTAATCTAAAGTTGTTTGTGGGGGCTCAGATTATCCCTTGATTAAGAGGAAATTGCTTTCTTTATCTACCTCACACAAGTTCAGCATTTCTTTAATATTATGTTATTGTTTACACAGATAACTTGTAGTTTATACATATTTTTATAGCAGGCCTCCCAACCATCCGATATCAAAATTTAGGGTCCTGTACCTCCTACTGACTTTGTTACCTGGTGTCCCATTTTGTCCGCGCCCTTTTATTGGTGCCAGGGAGGGAATTCAATCTTGTCTGACTCCTTTTAACCTCCCCTCCAACAGATACCAGTGTCCTGCTTAATGGGATGACAATGTTGGAGGGCATAATTTGTGTATTTGCACCAGTTTTTCTTGCAACATCTTTTCCACCAATTATGTAATAATAGTACATTTACATTTTCTTTTCTTACATCTAATGTAGGACAATTTAATTATTTTGTTTACTGCTTGTAAAGATTTTTTTTCCATTCCAATTCTGTAAAGATGCCTAAGAGTTCCCTTGTTTCATTTTAAATTTCTCTTAATGACCTCTTTCTTCATTCATCCACAGTCAGTACCCAAGCATAGGGGGTAAATACAGTTACATATAATAAGCAATATTTTCTCCTACATTTTTGGTATTGGTTATGGTACACTAGGTTTCCCTATCTCCCTATACCTGTCTCCCTGGTGCTACAACTACTAGCCCACACTGTCTATCGTATGAAGTCATATAGTATTTCATGGCAGAAATTGACACATTAATAAATTAACCTTGTTACACACCCTATACTCAAGAGGCAGGCAAGAGCACCTGCCTTGCACAGGCTTATAATTGAGCTTTGTTGTGAAGTCTGTGATTGGACAGCCACAGAAAGTCTGGGCTGGGGAAAACAAAGATATAAGGGTAAAATATCTTGTGGTTTAGCTGTAAAACAGGAGATCTGTGCTAATAGGGACAGAAATAACCTAACTCTCCCTTCCATACTTCCATGGTAAATATTAAGCTTTGAAATGTGTTTATTTCCCAAATGCAAGTTGTCCGAGTAGGGGCCAATTGGGTGTTTGGTCACATTTTCGAACTCAGAGCTGAAAAGTAGCTACAACTATATTATTACCAACACCAAAGCATCAGTGAATGCACCCTCAAAATACCATATATGATATATAGGTTCTAAAGATAGAACAAATATGACAGGTATGATAACAGAGAAAACCATTTTCATCATGTATATTTATATTGAACATCATATCATAACCTACTATCAAAGTCATTCACTAAAGTGAGTAGTCAAAGCAAACCCAAAGTGAATCCAAAACCCAAGGCTCAAACAGTTGATCAGGAAGCATAACTGATTAAGAGAATATTTGCCCAATTCCAAACAGACATACGGGTAAAATTTGGTTGTCTCAAAAAATGTTGCCTTTTTGAGAAAATTTTTTTTTGGCTGAAGCATATTTTTGCATTTTGCATAAGTCTAGCAAAGATTGAGAGCACCATATTGTGATATCATGTCTCATGTTCACATATCTCCTATCCTTGCTGCATGTGTCTTTCTTCTCTGGTAGAGAATGAGAGCACCATAATCTGATATTATGATTTATGGTCAAATATCTCCTATTCCTATTCCATCTCATGTTCCTCTCTGGAAAAGATTGAGAACTTTCATGTGATATCATGCTTCCTGGTCTTGTATTTCCTATCCCTACTTCATATCATGATCTGCTAAGGCAAAGACTGAGAACGCCAATACTTGATGTTATCTTCTGGCTTCTTCTATCTTTACTAATGTGCAAGAAGGATAAATCTGTGCTACAACAAAAACAGAGGATAGGAGAACTCTGAGAACGGACAAAAGAAACTCAGTAGCTTGCTCTTCGGTAAATCCCCTCTCAGGTCTCCAAATAATTTTTGCTCACTTGTGCCATTACAGAAAGAACATATTCCAAGGACTATTAGACTGATCCCACCCATAAGGGCAGTCCAGAACTGAAATACTGGAAAGTTCTCTCTGGCTGAGAGATACAGCAAACCCGAACAATCATTTTGGCCTTCCTTGGGCCTTGTCAGAGAGATGTAGCTGATACCACTCTAGGCACAGTGAACACAAGGTCCACGTCGGTATTAGCCTTTTAACTTTTGGATAGCCAAGTTAATGCATTGCAACAAAAACAAAGAATATGAGACCTCTGAGAATAGACAAAAGCTTAGAGGAACTTAATACCTTGCACTTCGGTAAATCCCCACTCAGGTCTCCAAATAGTTTAGGATAGCATAGGATATATCTGTGAACTACTGCTGCTTCCTTAATAGACCACCAGCCACAAGGGATGTAGAGTTCATAGAGCCACTAGGGCTCATGAGAGCAATACCAAACAGAAATAGCAGTGTCACTGTGTGCCTATAACTCTCCTTTGAATGTTACCAAATCTTTTTGGTGTCAAAGGTTATCAAAAAAAAAAAGTTCTTCTGCTTTATTTAAAAATCTACGACAATAAAATAAATGTTATCTTAAATGGCAATTAGAATGATAGACATGTTATTCTATATTCCCCCCGTCGAATGTTGGAATCACAATAACTAACGCAAAAATGAAGATGGGAGGAATCAGAGGTTTAAATATAACACTCGAACCAATTCAGGCTCATTGAGAGGTTTTTTTTTCCTGCTTTATTTTTGAATCGAAGAAAACACAGAACTTTGTACGGTTAGCAGCAGCTGAAATTTAGAATTATTGTTTCTTTCCAACAGAAGACTCATTTTCCACGGCCACATTTGCAGTATAATAAGCTTTTTGTTATTTTTTCAATTAGAGTCAATTGACCTAACAAAATGGTTGACAATTAAGTGATTTTTGTAATGGTCCGGGGGTAATTTAGTCGAGTCTGTCAGCTGTGTTTCATGAAGCAACGATGAGTTTTTTTTTCCTCTCTCTCTCTGCAACTCTTCCTTATTTTCCCTCCCCCTCTCTCTCTCTCTAGAGCATAATGGCTCATAATTTTGAAATCTTTCCCTTCTGTTTCCTTAACAATAATTTGCAATTGCAGGAAGTTGTCGGAGGTGATTTTTTTTTTTTTTTGTACCTTGCCTTTGAGTTAGTAATTTTAAATAAAAATGTACGTACTTGTAAAAGAGCTATTATAGAAATCACTTTTTGTGTAAACTCAATTATTTTATGAATAGTGACACCAAAGCCTAACTACTAGAGCTCAATATAGCAGGGTAAAGGGTTTAAGATATGCAGAACAAGCCCTCAAATCAAACTGGTATTCAGAAAAGTAAACAGAACGGTAAGAGATTAGACCCTGTTTAGTTAATCCTAGGGGCCTTTAAAAAATGTTAAACAGATACATAGACGATTTCAAGTGATTTGAAGCCTTTCCATTGACTGAAAAGATAATTTTATGCTTTAATTTCACGGCACGCTATTATTCTAAGAAGTGCTCATCCCCTTGTAAGGGTTAAATGCCTTGTAGATTACTTTTTTATATAATGAACTTGTTTTATAAAATAGTGTTATTCTTTACAATAATGTAAATCCACTGCTAAATGATACAATATTTATAAAGTGCATTATTGATGGTTTTGCACATTTGGCTATGGCATTCCAGAAGCTGGATTTAAAAAAAATAAATAAAAAATAAATTCTGAAGGAATTACAAATGTACATGGATCAACTGGATTATACCATACCTTACACAATGCTACAAAATTCAGAGGGCCAAATACATTTCAAATAATGGTAGAGACGTAATATTAATTTTTAATTCCATATATCATGGCCTAAAATAAATTGAGTTCTTCAATGAAAGTGAAAACCTAAAAACCTTAAATGAGATATATCACTGTTATTTTCTGTGCAGAGTGTGACATTATAAACATAACGTGAAGTTTTGCGTAAACATCCATTTGAAATGTTTGAAAAATAAAGATTGGGAACAGCGTCAAGAAATATACAAATCAATTTTTATCTGTTGGTTTATTTTAGGTTACATTTCACTTTAGTTTGTGTTGTCGATATTCTAGATTACCTTGTGATAATTTTGTTAATTAAACTTTTCTATACTATTAATATAGAGGTTAGTGACATTTTTCACCAAATTACTAACCCCACAAAAGAAAAAACAGTTTTACAGTTTGTCGTTTATCTTCTTTTTAATTTTTGGATGAATTCATATTGCCCTGTCATTTCATGTCAAGATTTTCACAATGTCCTTTAAATGTTCTGCTTTGTTGCTCGTACCCAATATTCCAGTGCATGTGACCCTGTATTACAAAATTAAATTAACTAATGTACCCAGCGTAACATCTGGTATGGGAGTCTTTTTTAGGAAATAACTACACATGCTGTCACTTTGAGTCAATGTCTTTTTTTTCCCTCCTCTGCCTTTCTTTAAAATTAGGAGGACAATTGCATATGAAATAACCTCCTTGTAATGTGATTCGAGATGAAAATAGGGAGTAAAATGGCAGCAGGTTACATTATTGTATATTAACTGTTCGGTAAGCTTTTATAACTATATGTTTAGTTTTAATTAAAGAATAAAGCACCAATATTATTAATTATTTAGTAACATGTCCAAACTGGATGGGTGGATGAATAGATTTTTAAAACAGAAATAATGTATTTATATATTTTTTCACTTCCTTTTTTTCTATAAAGGGAGTCAGTATAAAATATAAATATGTATCTGTGGTTTAAAGGGAAACTCTCGCCATTTACCTAACCTTCTGCTCCCTGGTTGCAATTTCCTTACAGAGGTGGGTGCACACTACTGTAACACACACCTTCGATCTGTCCATGCTCCTCCTCTACTCTTCGTTAATTTTCCCTTCTTTGGGACAAGCCTCCTCCATCGCCACTCGATTCCGATACACCCTAGCCAACCCTAGCAGCTCCGGCTACTGAGTTGCCCTAGCAACCACAGCGAATGCTGGGTTACTTATTAAAATCTGTATATAAATGGTTTTGGTATCACAAGCTCTAGTATCGAACTGCACTTAACAATGTATGTGATATTTTTATACCATATTACTAGGCACATTTAATGTTTCAATCAAGCTTCTTTAAAAAAATTAATCAATAAATAAATATATTATTTTTGGTTTCTTTTTTGTCCTAAGTTATTGTTGTGCAAACAGCTGAGGTCAGCCTCAGGTCATCCAATAGTTAGATCTAATTAGCAAGCCAATTTAACATACTGAATGAGCCGTCCTGAGCATTCAGAAAAAAAGAACCAATGGATTAGCCCCTTTTTTATCTCTTTGAAAATCTAATATGTGTTGTATGCGTCATATAGTATGAAAGCAAAGACTTTGGGCAAAATCGACAAATGGGATTTGAATGATCTTGTACTTGTCGCACCTCGCCATTTATTATCAGTCATGACTGGATATGGATGATGGGGCCATTTATATTCTCTTACTATGGCAAGTAGCTATTGATGATGGTATCTGATTGCACTTACACAAGATTTGGGCAGGATAATGCCATCTTGTGTGACCTTCATTTGAGTTCCATGGGTTAAATGTCAGGATCTTACCTGATGTGGAGTCCAGTATGCAGAGATATACGCTCACCCTTGCAAATAAACACAGACCAAAGTGACCAGATTAGAAGCCACCTGGCCTGTGAGTCTGTGCACAGGGGCTGTGGAGGATCTAGATCCAAGTCGCAGTACAGGCAAGGACACAAGCAGGAGGATTGTCGAGGAGAAGCCAAAGTCAGAGGATGCCAGAGGTCAGGATAAATGAGAGTAAACCAAGTTCAGAGGTCAGGATAAAAAAAAGATAAGCCAAAGTCAGGAGAACACTGGATCAAGAACACAAATACAGGAACCAGAGTCAATGAACTGACATTGTCCTCAATAGGAGCTGCTGTGGCTAAAAGGCAGTAAAGCAGACCCAGAACCGCAAAGTACCCAGGTGAGAACCGTGACATTGAACTAGAGTATAAAGGTGGCACATGTCTGTGTGTTACATATGCCATAAGTAGAAAAGCAGAATATGATTGCACAAGTAAGTAAAGCTTAAATAGACACTGTAAGCACCAAAACAACTTTAACTTAATGAAGTGGTTTTGGTGTATAGATTATTCCCCTGTTTATAACTGCTCAATTCTCTGCCATTCATGAGCTAAATCACTTTGTTTGTGCAGCCCAAGCCAAGCCTCTGCATGTGGCATATATGTCTCCCTACAATTTCATGTAAACAGAGAGCTAATGTTTAAGCTACCTTTATAGCACCTTCATATCCCGCTAGAGCCTGCAGGATCCCTCTGTGTGTAATTGAACTTGAAATAACAGAGCAGAAGATCTAAACTTCTTAAGCAAACATACTGTGCTGTAAGATCTTATAAAAGATGATTTTTTTTAAAATAAAGGCTGTGTGAATCACAGCCAGGAGAGGTGTGGCGATGGCTGCATAAGCAGAAACATAAGTGATGTAACTCCTAAATGGCAGAAAACGGAGCAATGAGAGGGCAGAAGCATGATCTACACACCAAAACTGCTTCATTAAGCTAAAGTTGTTTTGGTGTTTACTGTATCCCTTTATGTAAGTATATATTTCTTTCCCATCTCTACTCCGGCAGCACCATGCAAGTGGACATGCAAATACCCCATAAATGACAGCACTTCATTAGTTATCACCTAATTAAAAAATTAGAGAATAGATTGAGAAACAAAAATAATAGCATTTAAGATTAAAATATTCTATCTAATTATTACAAAGCAGATTAAGGCACCGGGATATTATTTTGGTTTGTTAGTAAAATCATATAGTATTTAATTTTCTGAAAAAGATAAATGTAAAAAAATAAAGCTTTGTATCTATTTGGGGACCTAGTGTTTATTACTATGCTTTATGTGATATGCTTTATGAGAAGCCTGAGAAACTTCATCTTTAAATGCCCTCAACACAATTCTTCATCTTTGAGATATTGCAAAGCCATCATCAGATCTTTCAGGTCGCTTTTTATATTGGTTTCTACCAAAGGCTTGTTGTCTACATTGTGAAGTTAAGACCTAAAGGGATTAGCCTTGCTCTTCTGTGTGATTTGTCCCAGGTGCTTCATATATGCATTTTTGTACAGTGAATATTACTCAATCCACTAGGTCCATCCTTATTTCATTAGTGACCACACAAAGGTGGAAATAAGGCCTGTCTTCGAGCCTAGTTAGATTGCACATCTGAACTCTTTTTCTTTGGACTGTGATGACTGGACTGTGATGACTGGGGAAAGGCAGTTTTTTTTTAATACTTATAAAAGAAGAGAAAAACACAAGCAATGCATTAAATAAGAATAAATGTTCCCAAGAGTAAATTTTAGAATAGTAATTTTTATTTTGCCTTGCAATAGAGAAAGTTTATATTAAACAAGTTACAATCAGTTGTTTAACAATATAATCTCTAGAAGTATGTAGTTGCAAAATGTATGTTGTCTCATTATCTTTTTTGAACAAAAACCTAATTATATTGACTATGTGCATTCGTTATAGTACGAATATGATTTTGTCTGAATTTTCAGGATTTTTCATATTCATTTACTATAATAAATTCATTTACATAAACGAAAGTCCTAAATACGGATAATATACAAAACGAAAGGGCAAATGCCGTATGCATTACCTTTTCGTTTCGGTTCTTTTTTCCATTTGTTCGGTAACCAGGCAAAACCACGAAATATCCAGACCGCCCGTATGCTTTTTAACCACGTTCACCCTTGTTAACACCTCAATAACGATTCACACCTCATTGTTCTAAGTGGCGGCCATCTTCTTCGCACGAACACAGGCAGCGGTGTTTGGTCATTAAGTGCATGGAACCAAAGTCGGACACTCTAACCTCGTGAACACCGCTGAACTTCCATCCTCACCTGTGTTCATTTCTTTACATCCTGGAAGAGCACTGTTAGGTGGAATTGTTCGCATGGATTAGTTGAACACTATCTGCATACCAGCTAAAGCATACGTTCGGTATTTTATTTTGGGCAGGTGCCTCGTGTGGGCAGGCACTGCCGGCTCCCTCCTTGCTTTTTTTTTTGCGCATGCGCAGTGTTATTTTTGTCCTAATGGGCGAAAACAAATTATTTTTTTACCGAATTTCATCTGAAAAAATAATTCTCAATTTAGTAAATAACCCAGTGTGTGCCTGATACGTCATTTCCCTATACTCCAGGTCAAACCTGTCTTCTCAGTCCATGATGTGCAATGTGGAATTTAGATCTACACTGTTTGTCCTTCTCCAGTCACTTTAAGAAAGGCCTTTCCCCTTTCCAGCTTCTGAGCAGGAGCACCGTTGTCAACCCATGCAGGACATGGGAAGGAGGTTTACTGCTTCTTACTTACAAATGCTCCCTAAAATGCAGAAGATGCACTATACACCCAACCTTTGTGTACACGTGTTGCTAAATTAAAAAAAAAAGACACTGTTCTTTGAGTTACAGTTTATAGAAGAGATCCCCTCCACAATTTGTGTCCTTTTTAGTTTTAACCAGTTTCTTGCACTCACAGCACTGCAACAAGGAAGAGTCAGTGTACCAGAGGGGCATTAGCTACCATGCAGATTCACTGTTCTGACAGGATAAAGAAAGGCTTAGGGACCTTCCACTGATAATATGCCAGGAGATGAGCTGGGTAGACAGAAAGAGTGCATATAAATGGCACATTCACATGCATCCTTAAAGGAACACTGAAACTATAGTTCTCATATGGCTGTTTATGTCCCCGGCTCAGTCAATTCAATGCTTTCTTATAAGAAAGTATTGGGAGGCTATTGCGCATGTGCAGCAAAACGCTGTGCTGTGCCAATCAGAATCTCCTCATAGAGATGCGTGAAATCAATGCATCTCTATAGGGAACCTCCTGCGCCTCTATGCTGAGCCTCTACTGTGCAGCACTGGACTATAAAGCCTCTAGTAGCCACCTGAGTGACTGCCACTTATGGAGTTACTAGGCAGCAGTATAAACACTGCCTTTTTCTTTGAAAAGGCAGTGTTTACATTAAATAGCCTGCAGGAATTGACTATACTCACCAGAACGGCATTAAGCCACATTAAGCCGTAGTGGTTCTAGTGACTATACTGTCCCTTTAAGCATATGAAAAACTCATGTGTTTATCAGTGTACATCAACACAAACAGCTATTACATACATACACTTGCATTCACACACATTCATTACATACACACACATACATATGCATTAACACAAATAAATCTATACACACCAACACACACATATTAATTGTGTAAGTAATACATACATACGCTCATATTCAGTTACACACACATTCATTCACTGACATAATACATAAATACATGTTCTAAGGCAGCATTCATTTACATGCACCTATGCACAGATTTATTCACAGACATCATGATCTCTATCGGACATGCCTGACAACTGACAAAAAAAATTGGATCAAGAGAATTGACTTGATCTAGGTCAGAGAAAAACATAGATATGTAACTAGGTAAATCTTATATTATTACAAGCCGCATAAAAGTGCTCATTCTGTAATAACTTTAACTTCTCAGCAGTATTTACATTTCCATGTTGGTTGTTCAAGTTCACTGAAGATATTTCTGCCAAAAATATTCTTAAGTAAGTGATTGTCCTCAGTCAACATCCATAATCTAAAGTAAATAAAGTCTTCTAAGCAAGAACCTAGTTAGAAAAAGAGCAGTAACACAGTACATTTGGCTTTCTTTGAATGAGCAGTCTTAAGATAGCTTTTACAAACCCAATATATTTAGTTTGCTCCTTTTTATTGGGTTTTGTAAAATTTGAGCTGTATGCTTACTTAATAAATTGACGTTTCTGGTCTTTAAAGGGACACTTCAGTGCCAGGAAAACAATCCGTTTTCCTGGCACTGCAGGTCCCCTCTCCCTCCCACCCCCCATCCCCAGTTGCTGAAGGGATGAAAACCCCTTCAGTCACTTACCTGAGACCCCCACCGATGTCCCTTGGCGGTGGTTTCTGCTCGCCGCCACTTCTCCTCTTCCTTACGTCAGCCGGTGGGCGAGACTGATCCCGCCCACTGGCTGAGGAGACCTAATGTGCATGCGCGACAATGCTGCGCATGAGAATTAGAGATCTCCATAGGAAAGCATGCAGAATTGAGGGACGCTGGAGGTCCACACACAACGTGAGGACGTCCAGCGACGCTCTAGCACAGAAAACCTGTGCTTAGAAGCAGGAAGTGCCCTCTAGTGGCTGTCTAGTAGACAGCCACTAGAGGAGGAGTTAACCCTGCAAGGGTGCAATAATTACACTTACAGGGTTAAGGATAGTGGGAGTTGGCCCCCAGACCACTCCAATGGGCAAAGTGGTCTGGGTGCCTACAGTGTCCCTTTAAGTCAGAGCTGGACTAGGAAAAAATATAAAAAAGTTTAAGATATTTTCAGTTTGAAGTAAGATATTGGGTGGTGTCTCCTGGGTTTTCCATTAACTAATTTTGGAGCTGTTTAGCAAAATAGGGGATTTCCTCAACACCCAAAGCCTGGTCCCATTCTTGGACAACGATGTTAAGCTGACAGTAATGAGACAGGTAAGCTCGAAGCTTACAACTCATGATGGACCAAGAAGGGACAAGCATCGAAGGCCTGGAGAGCTCCAGTTTTTGTCAAACAGTTAAAAAATGGTTTGACAGAAAACTGTGGGATTGCACTCAAAGTCTCATTGCACCATAATCACTACACCGTGACATGTAGAGGTTATAATGCATAATGTTGGCACTACAAATGTTTGCAGACTACATTTCCCAAGATGCAAAGACTTTGAACCATGATAAAAATAGCTCACAAACATTTAGAATTGCAATGTTAGACATCACTGGCTTTGACATGTATGAGACATTGCAACATCTATGTAAAACAGGTAATTGATGCGATGAAACATAGAAACATAGTTTTCATCTCTAAGATAAAGGGGTTATATCTCTACAGATGAATGCTTAGCCTTTTAGCTGTTGTTTAAAACCTTTTTCATCTCCGGAGATTGAAATTATCAACTGTTTGACACTCAGAGAGTTAACAAGATAATTATATGTATAGTGAGATCAAATCAAATCAAAGATGATTTTCAAAATAAAACATCACAAAGTGACTACACTTTAATGTAGTAGCCCTTGGAAGAAAAAAAATCCATCCATCTCCTTGCCTCAGTTACAGATCACATTTTTCAGGGGATTATCCATTCTGCCAATTTAGGAAATTCTAATACATCAGGGCATTTAAGTTTTATTTCAACAAGCCATGATGATCTGAAGATGCCTGATAAGATCAGTATGCTTTAATAAAGATGGTATAATAAGTATATATATTATAACGCTGATGGTGGCAGATATACCTATCTAAGATATAAATGACAATTGTAATTGGACTTCATTCCTGTAGATGTATTAACTGTAGAATTGTTATATGAGGCATTAAAAATATTGTATTCAAAATCATATTGTTAGTTTATGAGTTTTGTCTAATTACTTGTGATTTAGGGAGATATTTCAAGCTAAGATTAATCTCACATGTGAAACGTTCACATTTAATGCAAACCCGCTATATTGTCTCTTTTATCATTTTGTTTTTATTTGTACCTCACTTCATCACCAACGAGCTTTGCCTTTTGTTATGATAGCTTTTTTTTCTTTGCTTGATTCTTGTCTCTATAAATATGTTAAATATTACAGAACAATATTATTCGGACAATGTTTTATGGAAATGTTAACCTTTTAACTGTCTCTTTGTCATTCGTGTGCATACACAGGGTACGTTTTGTTTTATATTGCTAAAAACCTTCTACACCTGCTCTCATCAATTTTACAATCAAACTTTGTACGCCGTGTTTCAGTTAGGTTTTTGAGTCTTCTGTAAAAAATACTGTATATAATGTCATACTCCTTCTACAATGTATTGGTCTACAACAGGAGTATGCAACCTTCGGCACTCTAGATGTTGGGCACCATATCTCCCTATCTGTAAGGGCACATATTAGGACATATATACAGGCTATTTGGGAAATAGGGGTCGCAATACCTACTTTAAAAAACATATATATATCTAATCACAAGGTTTATGGGATTCAATTCTATTCCAAGGCTATTTTATTAAAATGTATTAAAATACCAAAAAACAATTAATCAAAACTTCACAGAGAAAAGTTAAGTTGAATATAAAACCATTTACATAAGCAAATATTTCCCATCAAATGAATTATCTTTTTTCTCTAACCAAGTCAAAGCTGAAACGAAAATCATATATTTTCCAGTACCATCTTTATTCTGAACAGTTAATTTCTGTAAAGTTAAAGTTAATCAACCTTTAAAAAAACCTTTTAAGATTAGGAAAATCACTGATTGAGAGGATACTCCAGGGAATATGGAAATATTATAATATTCTGTTAAGTAATGTCAAACGGGAGCAGCCAAGAGAGCAATTGAAATTAAAATACTGCACTATATCTTTTATATAATTTGTTTTCTATTCTGTATGTTTTACCAGTTGTATTGCCTGTACTTCAGAGTATAACTACAAAAACTGAAATTAAAGGGAAACTCTAAATGCCATAAAAACAGTAACATATTGTAGTGGTTATGGTGTAAGGGGGTCATTGGTTGCAGTCCCTCCAAACTGGTTTTGAGCAGTAAGGCTATCCCAGAACTCAGTAGCCAGGCTCTGTGCTGCTATTTGGATAATGCTAATATATGGGGAAGGATGGGCTGGGCTGGGCTGGGCTGGGGTAAACCCCACATTTTGTCAAGTCACTTGAAAATGGTTTTGAGAGAAACTGAAGGAGCTGGGTCTAAAGCTTAGTTGTTACATGTCCACTACAACATTTGTAGTGGTTATGGCACATAGAGTGCCTTCTAAGTGAGTTATTATTATTTTGCACTAAATATATTGCCAAGTTTCTTATTTTCCCATTTTTGTGTGGCGTTGGGTTTAATCACAGGCTATGTGAAATGACATTATATTTTCTGAATAATTAAAAAAAGTTTGTAAAATAACAAGTACCAATCATGGCACGTAGAAAATCCCACTCAGATTATTAAATTGCAACAAATGCAAACAGTTATACATTTAGGTATCACAATATATTATTCTTGTAGAAAGTATCCAGATTTAAATAAAGTCACAAAAAATATACATAGTGTAAAACTATTAATAGAATGTTAATTGTAAAACAGAAAACATGTAAAAAGCGTAACGTATAGATTTGCACAAATTGAGAAGTATGACCCATTATGGCACCTTCCACAATCACACTTGCAGGTTGGACCCATTTTCCTATATTCTCCTTCTCAGATCATTTGTGTTGAGGTCTTACAATTATTTACTGACTTGTAATTGTATGTGTGTTCCATTTTACAAGTATGTTAACATGGAATTAATTGTTTTACACTATGTGTATATATATATATATATATATATATATATATATATATATATATATATATATATATATATATACAGTCAGTTACACATACAGTCAGATACACACACACACACAGTCAGATACACACACATACTGTCCAGAAGAGTGCAGTTCTAGGAACAGCTAAGGAACAGCTAAGATACTGCACAGAACCCTCAAACTCCCAGGGAGCCGAGAATAATCATACCACCCAGGAGGGGTGAGAAAAGCCATTTTATATTTATTATATATAATAATTATATATAATAATATATATATATTTACTATTTAACACCTGGCTACTTTCTATAGGAAAATATATTGAGGTACTTAAGTGCAGGGCCGACTTTAACATTGATTGGACCCTGGGCAAACATTTGCTTGGGCCTCCTGGATCCTGTCCTCACCCCCCACACACACACACACTTCCAGTCCTTGGCTTGCAATCATGCCCTCCACCCCAACACAGTGGCAGAAGTGATGTAGAGAGGGCCTTGGTGCAAGACATTTTTTGGGCCTCCCTTCTAGCGCAAGAGTGGAAAAAAGATAGATCTGATGTACAAATTTGTGAGCAGTGTTTGTGCATTAGAATGTGAGCATGCTGTTGTATAGAGTATGTGTGTGCATGTAGGGTGTAGTGCTGGTGCTTGAGTGAAGGGTGTGTTTCTATATACTTTTTGAGTTTGAATTCAGTTGTGGGTTGTATGTAAAGTTTGCAGGGGTGTGTTTGCACGTTGTGTTTGATTGCTGGGATGTATTACTTACATTCACAGATATATTTACACATTAAATCACTTATACATGCACACACTGACACAAACAGACCCATACATACACATACAGGCACATACATACACGTGCACACACACACAGAGGTAAAACCACTGGCACATCCACACACAGAGATACATACTGACACAGATATGTACACACACTAAAATACACACAGACACATGAGTACACATGCAGGGGTGTATTCGTGTGCAGTGTTGGCGTAGGGATGATGGGATTAAGGCATTGCCACACAGATGCACACTTACACAAACACTGAGATGCACACAGGAACACAGATACACTTGCAGCGGTGTATTTGTGTTCAGTGACAGTGTTGGAATGCAGGGGTGTATTTGTGTGCAGTGTTAGTGTGGGAATGTAGTAGTGTATTTGTATGCAGTGTTGGTACTGGAAGGATGGGATGTATGCATTGCCACACACATATATATCCAGTTACACACACTAACACTCATATACACACACAGGTACACATACACAGACATGCATTTCTCAGTATCTCAGTATCCCGGTTGGCTGTTCAGACCTGGTTGCAGGCAGGGGGCCCAGCAGCTGCCCCGTTTGCTCCACATTAAAGATGGCCTTGCCTAAATGTATAATCATTTACACTTTATTGCAGTGATTATTTCCATTTTTCTGTTTACAAATCGAAATCGATTTTCCATGATAGTGATTGTGGAAGTAAATATCACACTTTTGTAAATGTATAGAACAAACTCATGGCGATCTATCTATCTATCTATCTATCTATCTATCTATCTATCTATCTATCTATCTATCTATCTATCTGTCTATCTATCTATCTATCTATCTATCTGTCTGCTGTCTGTCTGTCTGCTGTCTGTCTGTCTATCTATTTATTTATTTGTCTGGCCATCAATCCGTCCGTCCATCTGTTTATTTACTAAACAGTTAATGTTTTAATCATTTAATTGAAAGCAAATTACAACATTCAAGCTATTGCTTTTTTTATTTGGAGATATTTTTTTTCAAATCTGCAGTTCTAGGATACATTTTGCAATTCAATTTTCAATTCACTCCAGTTTACTACCATATATACTCGAGTATAAGTCGACCTGAATATAAGTCGAGACCCCTAATTTTACCCCAAAAAACTGGGAAAACGTATTGACTCGAGTATAAGACTAGGGTGGGAAATGCAGCAGCTACTGGTAAATTTCTAAATAAAATTAGATCCCCAAAATTTTTTGTGTATACAATGAATGCAGTGTGTGTGTGTGTATGAATGCAGTGTGTGTATATATTGCAGTGTGTGTGTATATAATGCAGTGTGTGTGTACGAATGCAGTGTGTGTATGAATGCAGTGTGTGTGTGTATGAATGCAGTGTGTGTGTGTATATGAATGCAGTGTGTGTATATATTGCAGTGTGTGTGTATATAATGCAGTGTGTGTGTACGAATGCAGTGTGTGTATGAATGCAGTGTGTGTGTGTATGAATGCAGTGTGTGTATATGAATGCAGTGTGTGTGTGTATGATGCAGAGTGTGTAAGCTTGGTGGGGGTGGGCATGTTTATTATTAATTTTTTTTATTATTATTATTATTTTAATATTAATTTTTTAAAATATTATTTTTATTTTATTTTAATATTATTAATATTTTTATTATATTATTATTTAAATGTTTACTTATTTATTTTCGGACCCCCTCCCTGCTTGTTAGCTGGCCAGGGAGGGGGGCTCTCATTCTCTGGTGGTCCAGTGGCATTGGCTGTGTAGGAGGGGGGCTGGCAGAGAGCTGTTACTTCCCTTTCCTGCAGCTCCTGTCAGCTCCCTTCTCTCTCCTCTGTTCCAGTCAGCTCCCTTCTCCTCCATTGTAAGTCTCGCAGTGTGACTGCCGCGCGGAGCGTTGCCACGGTAATCCGTGGCAACGCTCTTACCCCGCGGCTCTCGCGAGACTTACCCTGGAGGAGAAGGGAGTTGACCGGACCGGAGGAGAGAGAAGGGAGCTGACAGGAGCTGCAGGAAAGGTAAGTAACAGCTCTTTGCCAGCCCCCAACAGGACCACCGGGCTTGTAATGAGCCCGGCGGTCCTTGTCTGTATTATGGCAATGTAAGTTGTCATAATACAGACACTCACTTGAGTATAAGACGAGTGGGGGGTTTTCAGCACACAAATTGTGCCAAAAAACTCGTCTTATACTCGAGTATATATGGTATTTAGTGAATACACCCCATAGCTGTCTATATACCTTAACTTTAACAAATCCGAACTTACTTTATTATGCTATCATTTCACCTTAGATAATTACATCCACTTCAGTGGAGGTCAGAAGATTTCCGGAGTCTTACAATAGCACTTCGCCTGATGTCAAATAATTTATTTTACAATGATTTTTTTTTGACACACAATAAAGAATCCTTATGGCTCCACGCTGTGAGCTGCTCCAGATGCATGGGTTTAAAGACTGAATCTGGCTAAATCAATGGAGATACGTAGGTCCTCTCACCAATCCCTTCCCAGAGTTAACACCCCGGCACACACAATGCTTGTGAAGGTGATTATCTATGCTAGCATAATTCCTCTGAAACATCTGCTTTTGCCCATAACACTCCACTAATTTTTCCCTCATTTCATTACACATAATTTTCTTTCAACACAATCTACATGTATTAAGTGGTAATGACTTCCCAGTTAAGAGAAAATCGACGCCAAGGGACCCCCCCTCGATTGCCTGCCGAGTCTGTCTTCAGCTATTAAAGATAAATTTGGTGGCTCGAAAATCTGCAGTAAGCCAATCAATCAATTAAGCATTTAGGACATATATTATCAAAATTTCACTGTGCGGAGGTGCGTAAGAACAAGCTGATTTACTTGGTGTGATTTTAGAACTCAGATATTGAGAGTCATCAAGCATGAATGAGGCTGGATGCCAAGCCCTGCGTTCGTTTTCTTTGGAGATGAAATTGTGAATTATTAAGAATCATCTTGTAATCTGTGTATGAAAAATGTTTGTTCTGCTCCCCATCTAACAAAAATGAAACTGTTTGACACGAAGGACTCCAAAATATATTTTGTTCCCTAACTAAAACCAAATGCCACATTTTTTTCAACGTATATTTAACTCTTTTCACACCAGATTGTCTCTGCGTGCAATGTATTACGCAATTCACCCTGGGTGAGAAAGGGTGAAATTGAAAAATAACGGAAAGGAACCAGATTTGCAGAAGGGATCGCAGTGTATACAACAAGTTGGCGAATTTGAAGGGTTTACATCACGACTTCTGGACATTGTCCCTTCTGAGTGCTGTTTGCAGTAACCGATTCTCATGTTTAGATTCAACCAAAATGTTTTAACACATTCAAGCTTGAATGGGGCCTGCAGCGACGTCTGGTACAAGCTAAATAAGAATCACGTTTAAATGACAGTGGAATATCATTGTAAATATTTATTTTAGTATTAAATTGTTTTGTGCAGAGCCAGCACGGTAGGGATTAGGGTAGTGATTGCTAACCAAGGGGCTTCCAGTTATAATGGACTGCTTTACCTATGATCCTCAGTCATCCACTTTGTTGGTTGAGAATTATGGGAAATTAAGTGAACATTTGGTAAAAGGGGGGCAAAAATTATCCCCTGTTTTTGTAATGCATTAAACCTGGCATGTCTGCTATGGGATCACCCACCCCTCCCCATCGTACATGCAGAGAAATTAATACAAGCTATCATTGATAGGCTGCTGGCATCTCTTTTTGGGGTGTCACAGATGGAACTCTGATTTGTCCGTATGCAGTTTCTGAGTTACGGAATTTTCATGACCGGCGGATCGCCCAAAATTCAGACAAAGTGCAATTTGTTTTAAACTGGATACGCATGTCTATTTAACAGCTAGTAGGTCATCTGTACTTTAACCCATGCAGCATTTGATAAAACTTGTCAAACAATTCAGACCTCATAGGCCAGAACAAGTGGCTCCTGATTGGCCAGAATACTTCCTGGAGTGGGTAAAATTAAAGGATTAGAATCTGTGAGTATTTGCAAAAAATAAATATATATATTTATCTTTTCCAGCCTAAGTTGCCTTGAAATTGTGGTAGTATTATTTCTTATATTTCCATATATTGTACCAATTATTTATTTTGCATATCAACACACCATAACGTAACAAGGAGATTTACTGCAATAAAATGTAATGTCGAAAAAAGGTGCTCTATCATTTATACTGTACAACATAGAAGTTTACAATTTACAATCATTTAATAATAATTCATTGTACATACCATATGGTTTATTCAGTAAACTGAGAATTGTGTGGAATTGAAAGAATTTCAAATTACAGGCCAAAATTGCAAAAAAAAAAAAAAATTATAACTTGGCTAATCAGTCCTAAGATTTCATATTGTCCTTAATCCTTTAGTGAATAAGCACCTTTAAATTAACAAAATGAACTTATTTTTCTCTGAGCCAAAAAAATTAAACACGGCAGGTCAATATCTATGACGTCAATTGTACCATCTTTATCTATATGAACTAATCACTAATCAATTAGCATGTCCCTTATTGTAATGATTTGTCAATAATTGTTATTTTATTTACATATATATGCATAGAATGCCTATTCTGAGCTGGTTGTTTATGATTTTCGTCCCTGCATTCAATCGCTTGCATCCCATCTGCTGCATAGCTGCTCGGTAGACAATTCTCTGTCAATCTCTCCCGCCACATTAAAATCTGTCATTACTTTTGCATTGTAGGCTGACTCCTGAGATTTCTGACTGCTTTATCGTTGCTCTTGTTTTTTTTTTATTCCCTAGTACAGTCGAGGAGCAAAAAAAAAATAAAAAAAATAAAGGTTTGTTGTTGAAATATGGCCACGAGGAGGGTGGAAGGCATACATCTGTCAAAGTATTGCTTTTCTCTGTCTAGGGATTAAGGTGTCTTACTGCACTTACTACTGAGAAGTCACACTGAATACATTTTGCACCAAAACAGAAAAATAAAGGCATTCTTTTTTTATACTGGATTTCATTCTACTTAATCCAACCTAGATAATTATGCAATGGCATCGGCGTTCCGCAAAGAAAAAGAAATTCTAGTTTTTTGTTTTTTTTTACATTTGCATTATTTAAATAGGCAGCAGAAGGACATTCTATAAAGTAAAAAGGTTTTTTTGTTGTTTTTTTTTGAATGATTTGTCATGGTACAAGAGGCTTTAGTTCTGTGGCAAGGTCACATAAAAGGAAGGGTGTTTTTATTATCCTGTTTGTGTTGTTACCATGTTCACAAGCTTTTTCATATCCAGCCGGACTGAGCTCCTTTTGTGGAATATCTAGCAGTGGGTAAAATGTTGTAAACTGCAATTTGTCTTTCGACGCTGATTGAGCATTCCCAAGAGGAGTCGTACCTTCAGTTTACTCACAAAGGGATATTCTTACTCCCTTCTGTGAGACGTTTTTTGTTTGTGCGTAAGACTGCGTATCTGTCTCTCTCAATATCTATAGCTATATATAGATATATAAATATAAATGAGCATGTGTGTCTTTGTATTTCTGTGTCTATCTATATCTCTCTATGTTTCTAACTATATATAGATATATAAATATGGGGGTGTTTGTGTGTGTGTCTGTGAATCTAGGTAGATAGTTGGATAGGTAGATAGATAGATAGATAGATAGATAGATAGATATGTGTGACTATATATAATATTTATACATATTTATACACATATATATATATATATATATATATATATATTTTACATACTGTAGATGCACAGATAGACAGAGATATAAATAAATGAGAGGCGGGATGGCTGAATGGGTGTACAGAGAGGCAGAAGAACAGATGGAGAAATAGCCAGATAGTCCGACAGAGAGCTTGATTTATGTACAAAAAACAGAGAGGTAGGGAAAGAAAGAAAGACAGAAAGAAGGAAAAAAGAGGTAGAAGATAGACAAATAGATAGATAGATAGAATGTAACGGTAGACTTAAAGAGCAGGTAATTAGTATCAAACCTACTTTCAGATAAATAATAAAATACATAAATAGTTTAATTGCACCTTGATATCGTTCAATGTGGACACAAGGTTTAGTGCAGCTTATCGCATTGTCTCAATTTATAAAATGTCCTTATTATAGCCACTTTCTTTTTATTTTTACAGAATTTTCAGTATATTGGGTAGTCATCTTTATAGTAAACCATTTTATAAAGCATTTTTAAAACATTGTTTCTTTTACATTGCACACCAGAAAAGGAACATTTTACTTTGACCAAACAATTAGATAATTGAATAAAAAATAAAATAGTTTGGATTCACTCATGCACAGAGCACTCTGCATCACTTGCATTGGTCACATCTTTGCTTTGTTTTAAATAAAGTACTATTTTGCTTGTAATTTAAACCTCTGCCATCTACATCTTTTTAAGTAAAAGTTTCCTGTTCTAGTTATTAAAACATGGGTTATGCAAATGGGGAGTGGAGTCTAGGAACCTCCCCCAATGTACAATAAAAATTAATTAAAAAAAACGTTTTACTCACCTTTTCCCTGCTCACCTGTTCACCTCTCTGATCCTGTGATGTCATCGAGGAGACATGGCCACTGCCGATGATGGCTGAATCCATTGCTCCTCATGGAGCAGTACTGGGGACCTAAAGAACATGTGCATCCTCACCTCCATTGCTTTCAATGCTTTCTTGTTACCTTCTGTTTTACATGACAGGGCCACTGCACCCAGACCACATAATTGAAATGCCCCTTCAGCAATACAATAACTCTTTTTTTATACTATTGTTCTCCATGAGTCTTATATTGGCTGTTCTCCCTGCCCTTCATCAAGTCCTTCAGAATAGAATTTTCACGCACGTTTATATAGATAAACAAGAATTAATGTGTATTAGCCATGGTACACAGAAAAATTAGAGTGTTTCTCATTTTAAAGAACATTAAATTCCATCTATATATATGAGCGAGCAAATGTATAGATTGTAATTTAAAGCTCTTTAAAAGTATGAACACTCCCTCACCTGTCAAACAGATCATTGACATTACACCTGTTTACCACAGGATCTGATGCCACAGATTGAGTGACAGTAGGAGCAAGAGAACCCTTCCCCAGGAAAACTCTTTCTCCCTAACATAGTTTTACTTTCCGTGTAGGCGCTCCTTACGGTTGCTGGAGGAGTATGGGATACAATGTGATGGCAGTAAAGCCAACATGTTGGCATCAGCACAAGAGGATTGTGCTACTTGGAGAAGTGTCCCCAAGCAGGGCCAAACACAACAGACAAGGGAAGCATGGAGGGTGGGTGCACTGTAACCTCCATGGTCATCCAAGATGGCGGCGCTGAATCAAAAGGTTGTAGGTAAGTTAACAATATAAGAGTTCTCACAGCAAATAAATTTAAATATAAGAGGTTCACTTTAAGTAGGAATTGTGATAAAACTGCAGCAAGCAGTGATACACTATTAGTTCAATACTTTTAATATAAGGAATTAACTTCAAACAATCAGGTAGCAACCTAAACAAAGTAGCATGTTAGTCTAGATTTACATTCATGAGTTATTGGCTAAAGCTGATGGTGTTGTATCTGTAAGTGAATCGCTCACTATTGTTACCTACAGATACAAAAATACACTGCTCAAAAAAATAAAGGGAACAATCAAACAACGCAATGTAACTCCAAGTCAATCACACTTCTGTGAAATAAAACTGTCCACTTAGGAAGCAACACTGAGTGACAATCAATTTCACATGCTGTTGTGTAAATGGGATAGACAACAGTTGGAAATTATACGCAATTAGCAAGACACCCCCAATAAAGGAGTGGTTCTGCAGGTGGTGACCACAGACCACTTCTCAGTTCCTATGCTTCCTGGCTGATGTTTTGGTCACTTTTGAATGCTGGCGGTGCTTTCACTCTAGTGGTAGCATGAGACGCAGTCTACAACCCACACAAGTGGCTCGGGTAGTGCAGCTCATCCAGGATGGCACATCAATGCGATCTGTGGCAAGAAGGTTTGCTGTGTCTGTCAGCATAGTGTCCAGAGCATGGAGGTGCTAACAGGAGACAGGTTAGTACATCAGGAGATGTGGAGGAGGCCGTAGGAGGGCAACAACCCAGCAGCAGGAACGCTACCTCCGCCTTTGTGCAAGGAGGAACAGGAGGAGCACTGCCAGAGCCCTGCAAAATGACCTCCAGCAGGCCACAAATGTGCATGTGTCTGCTCAAACGGTCAGAAATAGACCATGTGGGTGGTATAAGGGCCCGACGTCCACAGGTGGGGGTTGTGCTTACAGCCCAACACCGTGCAGGACGTTTGGCATTTGCCAGAGAACACCAGGATTGGCAAATTCGCCACTGGCGCCCTGTGCTCTTCACAGATGAAAGCAGGTTCACACTGAGCACATGTGACAGACGAGACAGAGTCTGGAGACGCCGTGGAAAACGTTCTGCTGCCTGCAACATCCTCCAGCATGACCGGTTTGGCAGTGGGTCAGTAATGGTGTGGGGTGGCATTTCTTTGGGGGGCCGCACAGCCCTCCATGTGCTCGCCAGAGGCACCCTGCAGCCATTAGGTACCAAGATAAGATCCTCAGACCCCTTGTGAGACCATATGCTGGTGCGGTTGGCCCTGGGTTCCTCCTAATGCAAGACAATGCTAGACCTCATGTGGCTGGAGTGTGTCAGCAGTTCCTGCAAGACGAAGGCATTGATGCTATGGACTGGCCCGCCCGTTCCCCAGACCTGACTCCAACTGAGCACATCTGGGACATCATGTCTCACTCCATCCAACTGGGACATCATGTCTCACTCCGTCACGTTGCACCACAGACTGTCCAGGATTTGGCAGATACTTTAGTCCAGGTCTGGGAGGAGATCCTTCAGGAGACCATCTGCCACCTCATCAGGAGCATGCACAGGCGTTGTAGGGAGGTCATACAGGCACGTGGAGGCCACACACACTACTGAGCCTCATTTTGACTTGTTTTAAGGACATTGCATCAAAGTTGGATCAGCCTGTAGTGTGTTTTTCCACTTTAATTTTGTGTGACTCCAAATGCAGTCCTCCATGGGTTGAAAAAATTGATTTCCATTTTTTAATTTTTGTGTGATTTTGTTGTCAGCACATTCAACTATGTAAAGAACAAAGTATTTCAGAAGAATATTTAATTCATTCAGATCTAGGATGTGTTATTTTTGTGTTCCCTTTATATTTTTGAGCAGTGTATATATATGCACTTAGTAATCCTCTTAGCTTTTTATAAAATGACTTAAAACCTATCCTGCCCTATAATGATTAATATAGTGTTAGACCCATAGTTAGATTAAGAAAATGCTACCACAAAACATCAACAAATAGGTGTTATAAACCCACAGGGCTATGCTCGAAAGTGTTAATGATCATGAATTCAATGTAAATTCAAAGTCAATCGTACTTTTTAATTCGTAATAGGTATACTTTGGTGAATTTCTTCAGAGAAGCAGCAGTATATCAGAAGGGAGCCAGTCCAGCAGATTTTCTAAAACAGATATTAATTTGTCACAAGTCAATTGTTTTATACGTAAAACCAGGTTAAAAATTATAACTGCAAACCTTAAATTGAATTTACGTTTCTGTACATGACTATTCCTAGACTGACCATAAACAGATAAAAAAAAAATATATATATATATAGGAAACCCACTAACAAGTTAAGTGAATTATTATTATTTTTATATAGCGCCAATATATTATGCAATTATACAATTACAAAATGAGGGTATGTGACATGTAATTTACATACGGAATGTAACAGAGACAACAGGTGAAGAAGACCCTGCTCAAACGAACTTATAATCTACATTGGCACTTGTCCAGGGGTGGGTTATTAGGCAGCAATTGAACAGTCAATTCTTGAATTTCATGTATTGGAAGTAGGAAAAATGGGCAAGTGAAATGATCTGAGTGACTTTGACAAGGGCCATATAGTGATGGTTAGATGACTGGATGAAAACATCTCCAAAACTGCAAGTCTTGTGGGATGTTCTTGGTAGTACTTACCAAAAGTGGTGCAAAGAAGGACAACGGGTGAACCAACATCAAGGTCATGTACCCAAGTCTCATTGGTGCACATGGGGGAAAGGCTAGCCCATCTGGTCCAATCACACAGAAGAGCTGCTGTAGCTCAAATTTCTAAAAAAAAAAAGTCATTCTGGCCATGATAGAAAGGTATCAGAACACACAGTGCCTCACAGTTTGCTGTATATGGGGCTGCATATCTGTATACCAGTTAGAGTGCGTATGACGAAAGTGCCTTTAAAGGGAATGTGAGCATCAGAACTGGACCATGGAGCAATGGAACAAGGTTGTCTGGTCTGATGAATCACATTTTCTTTTAGATCAGGTGGATAGTAAGGTGCATGGGGCAACAAAATGAAGAGAAGAAGGCAGGCCAGCGGATGCAGTGTTCTCCTGGAAAACCTTACGTCCTGGCATTCATGTAGATGTTACTTTGACATGTACCACCTACCTTGGGATTATTGCACATTCCCTGATGGCAGTAGCCTCTTTCAGCAAGATAATGCACCCTGCCACACTACATAAATTGTTCATGAATGGTTTGAGGAACATGACAAAGAATTTAAGGTGTTACCTTGACCTCTAAATTGCCCAGATCTAAATAAATACAATCCATGGAGGCCTTGACTCACAACTTACAGGGCTTCAATGATCTACTGCTAATGTCCTGGTACCAGATACTACAGTACACGTTAGAGGTTTTGTGGAATCAATACCTCGGCACATCAGAGGTGTTTTGGCATGATAGGGCCTACACAATATCAGGTAGGTGGCTTTAATGTTGTTGTTGACCAGTGTAATGAGGTGAGATGACCAGTGTAAGACCAGTGTAATGAGATGATTATCTTCACTATTATTATTCAACTATGTTAGTGCATAACCTAACTTTGCAAATGGACTAAAGCCAGATTAGAATACTTGCATTAGCTGGTACTCTGGTGAAATGCTAAATGTGGCAGCCAAATGGCTTTAATAAATGAATTAAATTATAAATTTTTTTTAAATTTAAAATTCCCTCCACATCACGTTGCATTAGCCTGCCACAAGTTGCATGAGATTTTATGAATATACTACATGTCTTTATAATTAACTAATGATAAAAATAACACTGTAAAAATTAATTACAAGTGAAGTGTCCTTGACTTATGGCAGCCATCTTGATTTTGGTATCAGCTCAGTATGAACAACCATGGTAGAAGGCATGGGTTATGGCATTGTAATGGTGTAATAATTCAGCAGGCTCCTATCCAATAGGACAGATGCTTGCCTTATCACCGTTAGTGTACTTCCTAATTAATATTTTTGATAAAAATTTCAAATATGTCATGAATTATTCAACATATAAAAAGATGAATCACACAAGCAATAACTAACACAAAGAATTGTGGGTCTGTGGTCTTCTTAAAATTAATAGGGCCACTGGAAGGCATCTATTTTGGCCTTTCCTACTAGATAGGTTCCAAAGCCAAGTTATTTCAATTCCCATCTTACATGTCTGTCCCCTTTATTCATGCCTCATTCAATGCCGGGCCATACACCTTTTTAAAGCACACCCCTTTATTTTCTACTTTTTGCATGCCGGACCCTATTATTGTTTACTCCTTCCTGCAGCCCACATTATATCTGCTTAGTCCAGCTCTCACACCTATATAGAATCCCAAATCCCAAATGAGCAATATTCATATGCTAACTTCCCACACCCCTTTTATCTATCTTTCTATCTATCTATCTATCTATCTATCTATCTATCTATCAATCATCTATCTATCTTTGTATCTACCCATCTATCAACCCATCCATCCATTTATCCATCCATCCATCCATTCAATTCTCTCTCTCTCTCTCTCTCTCTATATATATATATATATCATCTACTATCTGTCTGTCCATCCTTTCCCCTGACTCTTTCTCTGACTGTCTGATAAAATAAATATGAGTATTGTGTTATGAGCAGATTATGCCATCAAGGGGTTTTGAAGATATCTCAATCATGCAACGTCATTATTTTTCTCAAATACACACTTTACGTTTATGTATCTTATCTATAGCATGATTTTAGTGTTAGCATTAGTGTAAATGTAAGGGTTATGATTAGGATTAATGTAAGGGCTTATTTACCATTTAGAGCAGCACTAGCACAGACATGTCATGTTCTGCCTAAGATTATTAAAGGACCACTATAGTGCCAGGAAAACATACTCGTTTTCCTGGCACTATAGTGCCCTGAGGGTGCCCCCACCCTCAGGGTCCCCTTCCCACCGGGCTCTGGGGAGAGGAATGGGGTTAAACTTACCTTTATTCCAGCGCCGGGCGGGGAGCTCTCCTTCTTCTCTCCGCCTCCGATCCTCCTCTTCGGCTGAATGCGCATGCGCGGCAGGACCTGCGCGTGCATTCAGCCGGTCTCATAGGAAAACATTTACAATGCTTTCCTATGGACCCTGGCGTCTACTCACTGTGATTTTCACAGTGAAAATTTTTCTGAAACTGCTATGTTTATAAAAAAAAGGGTTAATCCTAGAGGGACCTGGCACCCAGACCACCTCATTAAGCTGAAGTGGTCTGGGTGCCTAGAGTGGTCCTTTAAGAGTTACACTCCTGGGTGGCAGCTTGTTTTTGTACCACTAATACGCTTGAGAGACTGAACTGTATTGAAAAAGGGGCGACTGCATATAAAAGTTACCAACCCAGAGCATAATTCCACTTAAAGTAAAATAATAGGAACAAAGTGTTTAACCGAAAGGTACATTCCGATATTCTCTGGTCATGATTAGGGATATTTACTAAGGTGAGAATTGTTGAGAATTCAAAGTGCTCTTCGAATTGAAGGCTTTAAATGTTAAATTCACTTTGCATTCCTGAAAATTCTCACGTTAGTGAATAACCCTGAAATATTGTTACATCGTGATTTATTATTATTATTTTCACATTATACACACATTTTTTCCTCTCTCTCTCTCTCTCTCTCTCTCTCTCTCTCTGTCTCTCTCTCTCCAGTATATGCACATATACACGCAGTATTATATATACATATACACATATATATTTGTATTTTTCACATCTATTTCCTATAATCAACAGGCTTTTTTTTTTCCAGAAACCCTTGAAAACAGTTGTCCTTCTCATTCTCCCATTCAGACAAACAAACCTGGGTTGCAAATATAAATTGCAATGTGAATATCAGGGAGGTCAGTGCCGCACTGCTAATTACTTATGCAAATTAGGTTCTGTCTTCTAAAGGTGTTTTTCGGATCCTCTTGAGGCTGTTGTGCATGGTGGTTGTTTATCTGCTTTTTCGTGATGCTGTCCTGTAGGGCATATTAAAACCCATGAAATAATGATGAAGCAGAGGGTAATTAAAAGCCACAATGACATTGATCTGCTGAATTTTCAGAGGGAGTTTAGGTCACACAGGGAGACTATCCATCTTACCTCACGTAGGGCCAGCTTGATTGGCCTACAGAGTATTGTAGATGGTTGGGTTCCTCACCTGTGGCCAAGAGGCCTCCCAAGGCTCCAACCCAACTGGATTAAGTTCTTAGCAAAACAGAAGGGATGGAGGGGGGGGAGGGAGAAGATGGTCACAGCTGTTCTAGACAGTTTACCTTAAACAAAAAAAAAAAACCACATCCAAATCATGAATATTTCTAATGGCTGTCAAATACTTGTGTGTGTGTGTGTGTGTGTGTGTGTGTTTTTTCTTATATTTTTCTTTTATGTTTATTACCTATAACATTATAGTACTATTTCAATTTGGCTATTTACTTAACTTAATGTATGACCTGTTCAAATAAACGCTGACAGTCACAATGTTATGCTATGATTGAGATGAGGCAGGATATGCCTGCAAGGTTGATAAAAATAGCAGTCAGACGTTAGTCTCATGATATTTTATTTTAATAACCAATGCTTTCCTTAAAATGCACAGCCAAGCATGCTAGTGCTGAAAAATGTTTTTTTTTTCTTACCCAAATACGTTTAAAGGTAACTTTGCAACTGTAATTATTGGATTAGTAACTGCAACCTCTGCTGAGAGGCTATACCGTTTATCAACTACTCTTTATGTAAAATAACATATATTGACAGTTTGCTGCAATATTCCCAGTATGAATGATTAATGGAAGCCAAACCAAATACTTCCAGAGCCAGATTACCCATTAGGTGACCAAGGTGACCTCATAGGGCCCAGCTCAAACAGGGGTCCGATTGGCTCTTGTCTGGGTCTGGAGCAATAGCTCTGAGCAGAACTCATCAAGCCAGCAGAGAGAGCAAAAGATCTACCTGCATAGTCTTGTGCCTCCTCACAGTGTTGTGATATGCAACTATATTAGGTACAGGCTACTTTAAGGGGGGCCCTTGTGATCTCAGCACTTCTTGTTTTTTTGTTTTTTTTTATTTGTTTTTCTTGATGAGACACCACAGCCATTGCTCTGAGTCATTGACTGAGTATCAGAACCGTGAGGACACTCTTAAAGCAACCCTTACCAGATATTGGTACAAAGTATGGAACTCTCCAAATGGACCACCAGGGATCCTCACACACCACTACCAGATATCCTGCTCACTCTCCACTGGACCACCAGGGATTGTGCTCACCCCCCACTGGCCCACCAGGTAAGCAGGAGGGGGGTATACACAAACAACACTCAGCTACACTCAGTCTATCCTACACACAAAAATTCAGCCTCCCTTCGTACAGCTCTCACTCTCTTCCACAAACAAAACATGCCACAACACACATTCTCTCTCTCTCACACATACACACACACACACAACACTCACAGAAACAGAGCACAGGGCTCTAGGGCGGGGCTCCAATCTGGCACCCTGACTTGGGCCCTGAACAACTTTATTCTGGCTCTGAATACTGGACAGAATAAGGTACTGAAAACAAGGTCGCTTAACCTTATACTGATTTATTTGGTCCCATGTCACTTCTCCATGCAATGCTACATCATGGTCAAACACTACATATTATCCAACCCCTCCTTTATCTAAATAATCTCTGTCTCAGGGGGGTAGCAAGAAGTAACATCGGAGTGAAAGAAGCAGATCCTTCACAGTTTTATGTTATAGGATTGACATAACTAGAGTGTCCAGAACCTGATTAGACACATATATTCTTTAATTTCTGGTTATTTATGCTGCAACACTTTTTACTTCTCTAGTACTCCACTGCAAACCAATAAAAATTGTTCGTAACTGCACATTGTCATAGAATATGCATTTCGTGTTCTACAGATGTGCTTGTGTTCTTCAACATGTCTTGCCCAGAACTGACTGGCATCTCAACTATTAATGGGACTACTAGGAAGTTACATCTGCTTTAAAATCAATTCCTTGTGTGCATGATCTGAAAGGTCTAAATGTATTTGAAAATCCATACATGCAATATAGGGGAATATAGTGCTAATTCTTTATTACATACTTTATTAACTAAACATTGAATAATGATATATTAAAGGAGTGGTGAAATCACCATAACCAATACTCTGCTCACGGGCGTCTGTGGGGGAGGGGGCAAGTGGATTTTTCAGCTTGTGCCGGTATTTTTCTTTTGCGATTGATAATACATTGCAATAGGTGGCGCTGTGTGTGGAGAGAGGCAGGGATAGAAAGCTACATCTTTTCTCTGTTTCTCTCACCTGACTGAATCTGCAGAGGAGTAGCACAGAGTGCAGCCAGCAACTCCCAGACTGCAGAGATAGCCTACAGATCAGGTATGTGAGGGATGGGGTGGAGGAGGGGGCAGCCTACAGATCAGGTAAGTGAGGGATATGGGGGCAGTCTACAGATTAGGTAAATGAGGGATGGGGGCAGCCTACAGATTAGGTAAGTGAGGGCTGGGGGGCAGCCTACAGCTCTGGCAAGTGAGGGATGGGGGCAGCCTACAGATCAGGTAAGTGAGGCATGGGGGAAGACAGCCTACAGATCAGGCAAGTGAGGGATGGGGGGGCATCCTACAGATCACGTAAGTAAGGGATGAGGTGGCAGTCTACAGATAAGGTAATTGAGGAATAGGGAGACAGCCTACAGATCAGGGAAGTGAGGCATGGCGGGACAACCTAAAAATCAGCTAAGTGAAGGATGGGGGGCAGCATACAGATCATGTAAGTGAGGGATGGGGTGCAGCATAAAGATCAGGAAAGTGAGACATTGGGGGGCAGCCTACAGATCAGGTGAGGCATGGGTGGGGGGCAGCCTACAGATTAGGTAATATCGAGGAGCAGAAAGGGTCAGCAATGAGCTGGAATGGACAGAAGCAGCAGAAAGGTAAAGTAGGAGAAGGAGCAACAGAAATGAGCAGGAAGGGTGCTGCAATGAGCAGGAAGGGGCAGGGATGGTCCTGCAAGGAGCAGGAAGGATATGCAAGGAGCAGGAAGGGGCAGCAAGGAACAGGAAGGGTATGCAATGAGAAGGAAGGGTCTGCAAGCAGGAGAAAGAGTCAGCTAGAAGCAGAAAGGAGCAGGAAGGGACAGAAGGAGCACAAAGGTAAAGGAGCAGAAATAATCAGAAAAGGCACAAAAGTAAAGTGAGAGAAGGAGCAGAAAGGGCCAGCAAGGAGCTGGAAAGAGCAGAAAGGGGCAGCATGGAACTGGAAGGGGCAGGGAAGAGCAGGAAGGGTCTGCGAGAATCATGAAGGGGCAACAATAAGCAGAAAGGGGCAGCAAGGAGCAGGAAGGGTCTGCAAAGAGCAGTAAAGGGCAGAGAAGAGCCAAAAAGGCACAAAGGTAAAATAGGAGAAGGAGCACAAAGGAACAGAAATGAGCAGGAAGGGTCAGCAAGGAGCAGGAAGGGTCAACAATGAACAGGAAAGGGCATGGAAGAACAGGAAGGGTCTGCAAGAATCATGAAGGGGCAGCAAGAAGCAGAAATGGGCAGCAAGGAGCAGGAAGGGTCTTCAAGGAGAAGGAAGGGTCTGAAAGGAGCAGAAAGAGTCAGCAAGGAGCGGAAGGGGGCAGGAAGGGACAGAAAAGGCACAAAGGTAAAGTAGGAGAAGGAGCAGAAAGGGGGCAGCAATGAGCTGGAAAGGGCAGAAGGAGCACAAAGATAAAGTAGGAGAAGGAGCAGAAAGGAATATATAAGAGCAGGAAGGGGCAGCAAGGAGCAGGAAGGGGCAGCAAAGGGCAGGAAGGGGCTGCAAGAAGCAGGAAGGGGCAGGAAGGGACAAAATGAGCACAAAGGTAAAGGAGCAGCAAGAATCAGAAGAAGCACAAAGGTAAATAGAAGAAGGAGCAGAAAGGGTCAGCAAGGAGCTGGAAAGGGCAGAAAGGAGCAGCAAGAAGCTGGAAGGAACAGAAAGGAACAGCAAGGAGCAGGACGGTAAAGTAGTAGAAGGAGTAGGAAGGAGAAGGAACAGAAATGAGCAGGAAA
Source organism: Pelobates cultripes (assembly GCA_933207985.1). Classification (NCBI taxonomy): domain Eukaryota; kingdom Metazoa; phylum Chordata; class Amphibia; order Anura; family Pelobatidae; genus Pelobates; species Pelobates cultripes. The sequence goes on along the minus strand of OW240924.1, from coordinate 49,152,256 downwards.
GCAAGGAGAAGAAAGGTACAGCAAGGAGCTGGAATGGGCAGCGAGGAGCTGGAAAGGGCAGCAAGAAGCTGGATGGGACTTAAGCAGCACAAAGGTAAAGCAGGAGAAGGCGCAGAAAGGGTCTGTAAGGATCAGAAAGGGATCAGAAAGAGAAAGGAGCAGAAGGGCGCAACCAAAGCAGAAAGTAGCAGAAAGGTAAAGAAGCAGAAGAAGCCAATGTAGAGAGAGAAGACAGTATCAAATGAAGAAGAAGAAAATGAGATTGGAGCAAGAAGGACAAGTGAAGTGATCCATCCACTTCATTCTGGACACCACATCACAAGGCTTTGGTACCTGGGCTTGGCAGGGAAACTTTGGACCTCCTCATCTCCCTAGGTAAAAAAAAACCTCAGTATTAATATGTCTTTTATTTACTGAGTGTCAGGAAGCACAGAGTGCCGTTGGGTAGGGGTGTCACTGATTGGCTAGAGCAGTCAGCTGGCACTCTAAGCCAATAAGTAGCTCCCCATTCATATAAAAGTAAAACATTTTTATGAACCGGGAACTAGCAATTGGCTTAGAGCATCAGCTGACTCTAGCCAATAAGTGGCACCCATGCCTGACGTCAATCTGCACTTCCTGACACTCCGTTTCAGAAGCTGAATAACACTGAGCGACCTGGAGATCTGGAGCTGGAGGAAGTCTTTGGGGTTAAACCATTTGAGAGAGGTTTAACCCCTTAAAGGAAAGAGAGCACACATGGGACTCCTGGCATCATAGCATTTTCATTTAGATGAAGTTGTTATGGTGACCAGAATGTTCCTTTAATTTGATTAAAGGAACACTAAAGTGTCAGGAAGACATACATGTTTTCCTGACACCATGGTTGTGAAAACACTATTCACCCTGACTTTATGTGATAATGACTATGCCCCTCCCCTTCATGACACCGTCAAAAAGGGGCCAAGCATGGCTGTCATTTTAATTATGCCCCTCCCCCTCACCCCCCGGAAAAATTCCTGCGGACGTCCATGACTCTGCTCATCTTTGGATGCAATTCATTGATGCCTTCAGCCAATCAATTCTGTCCAAATATTGGATATATCTAATGGGAAAAATAGAAAATGTGGATTTAGGTGTATGAAAGAAGAAACCAGACCAAAGGCAACCAGAGAACCTGAGAATGTTTCAAAATACTTCAAAAACTATTTAATTTCCTACTATGGAGCGGTGCCAGGTTCTGCTATTGCACTGTAGTGGTTATGGTGTTTAGACTGACGCTTTATAAAAACAAATTTTAAAATCCAGTACAAAAGAGCTGAGCTGGAAACATTTTTCAACTGCTATTATCACACATTGAATATTTAGCCAAAACATTGTTTAATTTAATTTATAAACGTTACATGTCAAATTGTATCAAATTTTGACTTTTATCTGTTTTTTTTGTTGCCCCCAATTTGTCTTCAATGAACACTCTGAATTGCAAATTTGAATCAAATTATGTTTTCCCCCCTTCATTTTGAAATTCAGATATACATTCAATTCCTGTGAATTAGCTCAACTATGCCATTTTATCAAGAACAAAATATAGAAACTAACAATTACATTTAGGTTCTGGATTTTTTGTTGGATTTAAAAGGGACACTATAGTCACCAGAACAACTATGGCTTAATGTAGTTATCCTGGTGTCTACAGCCTGTGCCTGCAGGCTTTTTAATGTAAGCACTGCCTCTTGAGAAAAGGCAGTGTTTAAATTACTGCCTAGTAACACCTCTAGTGGCAGTCACTCATATGGCCACTAGAGGTACTTCCTGGGTAAGTGCCAAACAGTATGCACTGAAATAGATTCAATGCATCTCTATAAGGAGCTGCTGATTGCAGGGCATGTACAATAGCCACAGTAAAGCATTGTATTGGCTGAGATCGTTAAATTTTATCATCTCAGCCAAGAAGGTGGGGCGGGGCCAGTTGCGACAAGACAGGTGCAGAGATAGAAATAAAGTGGGAAAAAAATGTTTTAATGAATTCCTTACACTAACATATTCTTGTCTAAAACATGGCAAATGTGCCTTACACTTATGTAGGGAAGAAATAACGGAGCTCTGTCAGCTGGTTTAATATCACTGGAGTTAAAACACATTTTATAGTATAGTAACACGTACAACAGACCCAGATTCGTCTGCACTTCAAACATATTTTAACCACTAATCTTTTTTTATCTTTTTGCCAGGTAAAATATAACATTCACTAAACAAAAGAACAATGAGGAAATGAGAAGCAACCAGATCACTATCCTATTCATAAGTGTGGGTGTGTGTGTGTGTGTGTGTCTCTTGCTTAGCATCATGGGAATTCACATATTTGTTGTGCCAAGGGTAGCCATCAAAAGTAATTATCTTGTAAAAATTCACCTTTTGTTATCTTAAAGCAAGGCCACATACTTGCGGTCATATTTATAAATAAAAAGTTACTTTTAGTGTGTTTAGTGGGTAAAGTTTTGGGTTAAAATATGTTTTTTTTTATATATGCTTACCACAAATTCTTCAGAACTTTCCTCAATACATATGTTTCCACTACCTTAGCACTGCAAAATGCATCTTTTTGATAGAACTGAGATGTTTGGTTTTGATTACAAAGCGCTAGTTGCATAATCTTATTTAGTGGCATGTTTTCACTTACATACACTTACTATGTTTATTTTTAGTGTTATGCTTTAGTGCAAATAGAAGCGTTACTACCATTTCTTTTATTTTTTAAATGAAGTTGTCTTGGACTGCCATGGGCAGGGCAGTCACTGACTTGCTTTGAGTGGTCAGCCATTCAGTGGCTCCCCATTCACAAAATAGCTTGAGAAACGTACGTATTTTTCTCAAGCGGTTTTTATGAATAGGGAGCTTCTGATTGGCTGAGAGGGCCAGCTCACCATTTTAAGTCAGTCAGCAGCTCCCCTGTCAATGCCTGTCTTTAGCTTTCGTTATGAAGCTTTTCAGGAAGCGGATGTGGGAGGGGGGCGATCGAACCAAAGCTGGAGAAGAGACTTTGGGGTTAAACCATTCATGAAATGACATAACCCCTAAAAATAAGCCAGGCACCTCCTGGCACCAAAACAACTTAATTTCAATGAAGTTGTCATGGTGCCCATAGTGTTCCTTTAATTACTATTATTATTATTTATAAAGTCTCAACATATTCCACAATGCTGTAAAATACTTATATTAAATACTAATAAATAAGCAGTTGCGTCGAGATAAACTCAACAAACAGGAACAGAAGGCAATGAGAGCCTGACTCAAACACGCTGGCAGTTTTAAGAGAGTGTGGTATAATAGTAGCAGACTTTTTCCCCTCTCCGTTCGGTTGTCCGTACCTCCCATGTTCGTTTCCCAAATGAAGACGAGTGTTCCCCTTTTATACCGCCAAACACCGACCACCCCTGGCTTGTTAAGTTCAAAGAAGTAATTCGCTGAAGTACTCTCCCTGGTTGGCTGCTATTCATATGACTTAACACACATGCTCTAGTAGCCCAAACACAGGCACCGGTACATGGTCGTCGAATGTCTGGAACTCGTTTTGAATACACGATCCAGCAAACCCCAGGAAATCTTTACCACTGCCAGTTCTGCTCACAGACAAATTAGGAAAACGCTGTTCGGGAGAAAGATACTACTGACTGAGAGGAGCAATTGCTCCCTAAGAGCCAGGGGGAGCATTCGTTGGTGTTCACACAGGAACTACTGACAGTCAGGGCCGGACTGGGGATTCCAAAGCAGCCCTGGAAAAAAAAATCTATGCCAGCCCCATAAGTCATTGCGCCATATATTGTCACATGTAATATGTAAGGCTATGTCTTGCAACCCTAGATGATTGAGATATATATATATATATATATATATATAAAACCAAACGGATCTTGCACTCCACCAATTCAATATTCAAAGCCCGGTGCTTGTCAGCCAAAAATGCAAAAAATATTGCCAGAGATAGCACTCCAAGGACTAATATAAAATATAACTTTTATTACCTCCACTAAAACAACACAAGGTCAACGTTTCAGCTTGATCCCCTCAAGCTTTCGTCAGGACATCTCCAGACGAAAGCTTGAGGGGATCAAGCTGAAACGTTGACCTTGTGTTGTTTTAGTGGAGGTAATAAAAGTTATATTTTATATTAGTCCTTGGAGTGCTATCTCTGGCAATATTATATATATATATATCTTTTTCCAATATAAAATATTGGTCCTTTCAGAGTAAAATTTTTAATTATACAGTAAGCATACTCACATGCATACACAGACAATCTCACTGACAAGCTGATTGATACACAGCCTCATACATAAGGTTATTGATATAAAAACACAAGCTCACTCAGTAGCAGGCACACACACACACACACACACACACAAGCAAGCGCGCACACACACACACAGCTTAATGTAGTACTGGTACTGGTGTCTATAGCCTGTCCCTGCAGGCTTTTCAATGTAAACACTGACTTTTAAGAGAAAAGGCAGTGTTTATATTGCTTCCTAGTGACAGACACTCAGACGGTCACTAGAGGTGCTTCCTGTGTCAGTGCGGATTGGCTGAGATCATCAAGCTTGATGATCTCAGCCGTAGAGGCAGGGCCAGGCGAGGGGAGACCAACATGACGTGGGAAAAAAAAAAGTGAGTAAAAACACACATACACACACACATACATACATGACAGACACACACCATGACACAGACAGACCGTGACACAGACAGAAACACACACACACCATGACACAGACAGACACACACCATGACAGACACACACCTTAAAAAAGACACAAACGCCTTGACACACACACACACCATAACACAGACAGACCGTGACACACAGACACACACACCACGACACAGAGAGACCGTGACACAGACACACACACACCGTGACACAGACAGACACACATTACATGACACAGACAAACACACACACACACACCATGACACACACAGACCGTGACACAGACAGACACACATTACATGACAGACACACACACACACCATGACACAGACAGACCGTGACACACAGACCGACGGCCCACCGGGAAATTTCCCAGTATCCCGGTGGGCCAGTCCGGCCCTGCTGACAGTTGACCGTCCGAGGCCTCTTTTATCTGGAACTGTTTTGGGATACCACCTCAGAACCTTACTCGAATGGCGATTCCATTCCACCAACTAGATCTGTTCCCTATTTGGACAACTTGGGCGCTAAGACCGGGGACATAAGACTTGTGGGGTTCCTGTGTAGTTTGAATTTATTTTTGGGGTGTTTTGTATATTTTATGTATGATTCTCTGTAACTGAGAGTAAATTTAGTTTTTGACTCAATTATCTCCCAGACACAGGGATGCCTGGGAGGGGTTTGTGTTGTGTCGTATGGAGACCCCATGCTGGGGGTCTGTTCATAAAAAGCCAAGTGTGGCACAATAAACCTCAGTTGTACTCCCAGAACTGTGTGTCATCTAGTTACTGGGGAGGGATAGAGCTATTCACTTCACAGCGCCTTGTTCCAGGGTTCCAATGGAGAAAAGTCCTTGTCAGGACTAGAGCATTGCTACAATAATTAAAGAAAATTTAAGAATAAATGTATTTTAGGGAAATAAAAGTTGATTGCTAGGATCAACTTTTTTAGCTAATCAAAAACTCAGTCCTTTTTTTGATCCGTGGTAAATAACCGTCTCCGTGCACACATTGTGACTCTCTCTTGTCTAAATCAAGCAAACCCTCTACAACTCTACACTTCCACGACCCTGTAAAAAGCAGGCCCAAACACAGCCCACTTTTAGTGACTGTTACAACTCCAAGCAAATTCACTTCAAACTAACTCAATTAACTGAATGACCCATGCACAGTCATACCCCCTCCTTCCCACCACTACTCACACATGACCCCACAATCTAGGAAATACGGAATATTGAAAACTTAAATTGTGGGCGGGCGGCTGCATGAGGCTCATTCTGCTATATATACACTTATTGGGGAATTTGACAGAACATACATATATATGAAGACAAAAAAATTCATCCACATAGTTTGTGGTTGGTAGGCTCACTTCAGAGCATATATTTAACACCAATGTCTTTCGCATTACAAAGAAGCTAATTTTATCAATAACGCTGTGATATTTTGAACTGATCCTTTACAAGCTTAGATGACACAAAAAAGTGATATTGTGTTTTTTTTTTAATTATTATTTTTTTTAGATGTTGCGCTTGCCAAGCCTTAAAGGGTAAAAAAAAGTCCTCAATTTTAAATAGGTTTAATTTGAATTTGATTATTATTCCAAAGCCAATGTTTAAACATGTCTACTTTGTGGTTCTTACTGTGGGGTTTGCCAATAATTCTCATTCTGCGCAGTGTGGCTATCTCTATAATTCCAGCACCTCAGCTGTTTTGTATATTTGGCTGGTTTTTATACTACAACAAACTGCAATTTACAATTTATGATTTTCTGGAAGTAGGGATATTCTATAGGATTTGCTAAATGTTCTGTAAATGAACGTAAAATAATAAAGAAGGTGATAATGTGTCTCAAAGACATTAAATGTGTTCCAACTTGTACGAAATTATGACACAGATCTATAAACTGCTTCTAGCTTGGCCTCTTTAATGGCGTTAAGTCCAGCGTAGCCGAAACCTCTTGTGAAATCCTACTTTCAGCTGGATTATGACGGTCTTACTTTGTCTTTTCGCAAGAGGAAGGAGTGGTGGATATTCTCACAATAAAATGATCATGGCTTGGTATGATCAATGCTCACCGCAGTTAGTACAGGTTCTCAGCAGAGAGGCTAAACCACAATTTGCATATCCTGCAAACAAAGTGTCTGTTTAGAAAAAGAACAGCCAAGATCTGACTTGTCCAAGCTTTCTTTCATAAGCAGATCTTTGATGTCATAGACAATATCCATTCTTTCCCATCGTCTGGTCATAACAGAGACACTTCATGTGATACAATGCATAATTGTTACCGTTTCAATTTTCTTTGGAATTTATGTTTCAAGAAAAATATTAATGTTAATGAGATTTTATCAGACTTATAGTGTTTATTGCCAAAAGGAATTTCTCGCCCACACTACCTACACCTATGTCAAACCCACTCACCCAAGAACTTTAAATGATGATGCCTCGAGAAACCCAAACATTCTTATGTATCGTGTGTGTGCATGTGTGCGTGTGTGTGTGTGCGCGTGTGTTTTACTATTATAAAAAGATATAAAATTTATAACTTTGGCACTGCATATATACAGCTGACTTAGATTGATGAGAATTCACAAATATCCATAGTCACAATGTTAGCCACCACTTGGGGCCATATTTAAAAGGAAAAAGTAAATTCATATAATATTGCCCTGAGCAAAGGGGTTATTTGGGGTGACGGGGCTTAAAGTGGAACTGCAACTTCTCTGGTATTTACAGAACTGAATATAACATTGAAAATCACCTATAATGTGTGTTAATACTTTTTTTTTCTGTCATATGTTTCTCCATTTTCTTTTAAATTTATACTAAAGATTTCGAAAATGACATCATAATTCAGTTCAGACAAGTCAAAACCATGCAAACATGGTAAATGAGGGGGAGAAAAAGAAACCTTGAAAAAGAAACATTCTCTTTGCTTTCTCTATACGGACTGCCAGGTGCAAAGGACTCGGTTTGTAACAATGCTTGACGGGGGGCTAAGATGGAGGCGCCCAGTTACAGGATAAAGAGGTGAGTATTTCTACACTTAATTATATTTTTCATAACTTACAAATAATTAGTTATATATAGGGATAACTATAGGGATTACCAAATATATTATTACAAATCCTGGGAAGTTACTGTTCCCCTATAAGTCTCAAGATTATTAAAGAAAATCCAAAGAAAAATATATACGATTTATAGAGGGGAATTATGTGAAGTGCTGTCTGAAAATATGTGTGGAATGTACATTGTGTTTGCACAGAATGTTTATTAAAGGGTTACTCCAAGCACCATGACCACATCAGCAGTTTAAGGGATCATAGTGCTTGGAGTCTGTATGTGCAGTGCTTCTCTACCTCTTTGCTGTGGGAAGTGTAACTCCTGCATCAATAGTTCAAGTGTGGCTAATGTTGGTACAGTGCATAGTAGATGTGTGGCATGCCGCTCATATCCCCCCCTCAATCCGTCCTTGCTGACATCCCTCCCCATGCAGTAAGGAGGAGTTATGCGAGTGAGAGAGAATCAAGCTGCAGTGTTTATTATCCACTTCTTATGTCTTACTTACTCCTTTAGTGCATCTTATCCTCCACTTCCCCTTTTGGGTGTTTTGCGCTCCCTCCTACTTTCTCTTAGTCTGTTTGTGTGTTTCTTACTTCCTTCCCAGTCCCTTTGTGTGTCTCTTACTTCTCTCCATCCATGTTGTGTGTCTCTTACTTCCCCAGCCTTTTTGTGTGCATCTTACCTCCCTCCCAGCCCCTTTGTGTGTCTCTTTCTTCCCCAGCATCTTTGTGTGTCTCTTACTTTTCTTCAGCGCTTTTGTGCGTCTCTTTTTCCCTCAGCTCATTTGTGTGCCTCCTTTTTCTTCCTGACCCCTTTGTGTCTCTCTTTCTTCCCCAACCAATTTGTGTGTCTCTTACTTTTCTTCAGCCCTTTTGTGTGTCTCTTTCTTCCCCAGCCCTTTTGTGTGTCTCTTAATGTCCTTGTCTCTTTATGTGCCTTTTACTCCCCCCCCAGCATTTTTTTGTGTCTCTTGCTCCCCCAGCCGCTTTGTGTATCTCATATTCTCTTCCCCAGCCATTTTAGCCATGCATGCGCACTAACTTCCCTATTCTTTCCTGTGGGAAAGCGCTGGATTAGATGAGATCATAAAGATTGATGTTCTCAGCCAACGACAAAGGAAAGGAGAGAGCACTTCGGTGAGGAAGAAAATTAAAGCATATCAACTGTTTACTCCTCACAGGGGAGGGCAACTAGATAGATATGCTTCCAATGAAAACATGCATGCATTTAATTAGGCATTTTTTTCCATTGGGGATATATATAAAAAATCAGCTTGCAAAACCTGCAGTTCTCTTGTCTGCTGCCTTTTCAATCTCCCAATCTTATCCATCGCAGACTTTCTGTGGCTGTCCAATCACAGACTTCCCAATGCATCTCAATTAAAAGTATTTGCAATTGCTTCCTCTTGAGCTGAGCTCCACTGAGCTAAACGAAGGGGTCAATTTCAGCCTGAAATAATAACCAGATAACTTGGTGGTTGGCAAGTGTAAAAACATATACAGGATATATTATCGGTTTGAGAAACAGGAGTATAGATCACATTTGGTGCTTTACAATTTGCTTCAATAGTTTAAAAAAAAAAACACAAATAAAAAGATTTAAAAATTTCCATTTAAGGAAAAAACGGACTGACGCTCAATTTAGATGTATTGCACATATCGCCAAAAGTCATATTCTTTCAATTTCCCTCATACTGGTTTGAGTTATTTGGAAGATTGGATAGAATTCCCCTGCATTGCATACATTATTTAAAATTAAATGGTTTGTCCTTTTTAAAAAATAAAAAATAAAAATCAATATGAATATACATTTACACATTGAGCGTAACCACTGAGTTTGTATGTCTTGGTCACACATTACAGAGGATAGAATTTCATCTGTGCATTGTGTTTATGAAATTGCTTGGCAAATGTGAAAAGTTAATAAGTGTAAAGTGCTGTAAGCTACAAACAAAAGATGTTTTTGGTACCCAATGTGACATTTCATAGTCCCTAGTATGGCTTTGTGTTTGTTGGAGTATATTATTATACATAACGGCACATATAGATATTGTGGTACAGTGACCACAACAAAGCCATAGTTAAAATATATACAATATTTAATATGTTTTATCTGTGCTCAGCAGAAGATCTTACCATCAATGTATTTGTCAATAATAGGACCACTTTCGGGCAACATAGAAAGTATAAAAAAAATAGCGGATGTTAATATTTTGGTCCTACATTTTGCAATCCCCTTTTCTTTTCACCATATTTCACTGTTTAGTGAATGGTCCATTAACTTGTGTTCTTTGTATTTATTTTTTGCATATGTAGTTTAGAGAATTTTATATTTTATCAAAATAAACAAAAAACATTAACTTAACATTTTTCATTAGCCATTTTCTATATTCCTTATATACGTTTATTTAGTAAAAAAAAAAAAAAAAAAGGCCTTTTCTTGTTTCAAAATCTCAAACCTCTAAGTCTTACTAAAACTTTTCTCCACAGTTGACCTCTCGAGCAGTGCCATACAACCCCAAGAGCTGCAAATCGACCTGAAGATGGTGCTGACATACTTCTTCCATCCCTCTTGCTCATGCCCCCTGTTAAATCAATTGTTTTTCTCTTTCAAACTGCATTATTCGTCTCTTTACTTTTTACCAACAACCATATATTCAATTCTCATGAAGTATCCAATATATAGGTCACTCACATTCGGCATTACTGAACTTCTAAAACGAACCAACCCATTGATCCATGTAGAGCCATGTATTCTGCAATATACTTTATGGCAGGGGTAGGCAACTTCTGCACTTCAGATGATGTGGACTGCATATCCCCTGATGCTTTGCGGGCATTATGAATGCAAGAGCTTTATGGGAGATGTAGACCAGACCATCTGGAGTGCCGAAGATTGCCTACAGCTAATCTGAAAAGTATAAACACTGCCTCTTATACTATTTGTTGGTTAAACTCTATCTGCTTAAAAACAAAACCCAATTTTGGGAAACATAAAAAAACTAAATCTAAAAAAGTATTCTTTGAAAGAGCCTAATCGAATAACTGTACCAATTGATAATTACAAGCACTCAGCATGCTTACACTAAACTTTAAGAATCCACATACTTTTTACTTTTTTTACTTTCCATATATGTGTTAATTTATTTTCTGTTTTAGTCTTTACCACCTCAACTGGGAACTAATCAAAGCATCTACTACCCTTTTCATATTCCTCAATATTCAAAATGTCATCTCTGTTGCTAGAGGTTTCTTGTTTTATGCTTTTTTTGGTCTGCTTTCTGTAACAAATGTGTTTAATCCTCTAATCTGGATGCAAACAATGTACATTGTACAACACATGGTATGTTTAAAAGGTACATATACAACATATAAATCACACAAACAATGTATGATAATATTACAGGTGAGTTTAAACTGAAATTGTCAATTGTTCACTCCAGGAAATAATATTGAATCACTTACTTTGGTGATTAGTGCAGGGTAGATCAGTAAAAAAAGGCATTTACTTCTGCTGCAGTTCCCTGTTCATAGAGACTTTGACCCATTATTCGTTAAGCAAGCAAATAATTGCTTGGGTATCTAACGAGAAATAGCATGCAGTGGCAGGTAACCTCAGACTTTATTAGTTCCAGGATAGCCGTGAATTTCACATAAATTAAAATACAAAAATAATTTGAAAATGTTAAAGTAGAAATAGAACAACTCATATATAACTCTAAGTTAGATATGCATGTTGCATATATTTCAGACAGAGCAGGATTAACTATAAGGTAAACATAGGTGGCTGCCTAGCACCCAGGGGTTAGATAGAGGCGCCAAACCATGAACTTGCTTGGCTTCATTCGCCATCTTTATATGAAGAAGAATAAAGAGGGGCCTCAAACAGTAATTTGCCTCTGATCTCTGATTTGACATGGGGCAGTTAACTTTAAGAATTCATTTGATTCTAGTGCCTACCAGCATAGAGATTCTAGTGCCTACCAGCATAGAGAAAATTATTAGAAAACAAGCTAAAATCTGTATAAATCTTGCATAAAGACAATTGTTTGAAAAATACGATACTCAGATATATGCGATCAAAAGTCTTGAAATTGTTGTAAATAGATCCACAAGAATAGTGAAAAAGTCACAAATCATTATAAAGTTTTTAAAGGGACAATCCACACACCCAAACATTTCAGCTTAAAGAGTGTGCCCTCTTTATTTATTTCCTTTTTTTTAGTTTTACAAAAAGTGCAGATTTCAATTGAAATTGGATCTTTTATAAATGAAACATACTATAT
>OW240924.1:48972722-49135222 GCA_933207985.1 Pelobates cultripes | reverse complement strand
CTGCAAAAGCATATTTCCTTTAACTAGGGACTTGATTCCTAATGTGTCAGAAGACTATTTAATCACATTGTTATTAAGCTACATAGGAGCCAAATGGAACTCCATATATCCCCTCCACTCGCTACATAAGTGAGAGCAGGCAAGGAAGAGTTGAATCTAGTCATTGTTGGCATTCCCATAAATGCTTGACAAACCCTAACACAGTTCTGGATATTTAGAAGATGTTCAAAAACAGAAAAGAAAAAGGGGAGAAGGAAAATAAAAAGGGGGTTGGGGGGGTTGGATAAGAGGTATGGTTTGAGTATGGCAAGGTATATGGGGGATAGATTGTAGGATAGTAGCCGCACCGCCCCACCACTCTTTCTTCAGCTGCTGTTTAGACCCATTGAGAGACCACCTGGCCGCCAGGAATCTGTATGTCAGGACTAACTATACCCAACATGCAGTACTTAACTGAACAAATACAAATAATATAAAGCTAAATACTAAAATGTATTAACAAATTTAACACCAAGATGTTACTTAGAATAGTATTATACAAAAAGAGTTCAGGGAGACAGAGAGTACGGAAATCGATAAGACAGGCCAAGATTCAAAGATGTAGAATGGAAAATAATCAATAAACAAGCCAAGGTCAAAATTTCAAGAGAGAGTAATAGGAAAGTGCTCTTAAATAACCTCTAAGGGAAACTATGACAGGGCACTGAGGAATGTCTAATGTGTGCTTAAATATCCTATGAAGGGCAGGGATTGGGTATTGGCAATGCATGTGAGAAAACTGTGTTAGGACGCAAGTTTGCAACCATATTTGGGGTGGTGAAGGGCTAAGATGTGCAGTGGTTGGCATTAGTCAGCCTGCCGGAGGAGTTTCTTAGAATGTGTAGCTCAGTGCCTCTCCTCACCGACATGCTGGATGGAAAGCCGCAGTTGTAAGGGATTCTTCTTTTATGCAGTTCTGCTGTGATCGGTTGTAGTGCACTTGTGGCATTCAGGATGTGCAAAGTGAGGTCTTGAAAGTGAGGTCCATGTTTGCTGGGCCTTCCTCCTCTGCATTATGTGACCATCTAAGAGTGGAGGCAACATGTTAGGCAACATGTTAGGTCCCAAGAGTATCGTCCGGGGCCCATGGAAAGGAAAGAGTGCTTTTTGAGCCTTTTTCGCTAATTATTCTGGCACTGGTGCTTCTGGCAGGCCCTTAGTACAAAATTTACATCTTCTCCCCCTGTTCGCTGGGTCTTCCTCCTCTGCATGTGACCATCTAAGAGTGGAGGCAACATGTTAGGTCCCAAGAGGATCGTCCGGGGCCCATGGAAAGTAAAGAGTGCTTTAAACCTTTTTCGCTAATTATTCTGGCACTGGTGCTTCTGGCAGTCCCCTAAGTACAAATATTACATCTTCTCCCCCTGTTGTTGAGGTCATCCACGTGCCTTTTCATTTCAAGCAGGACAGAGCACTGCCACTGCTCTGCCAATATGGTTGCCATGTGCCTCTGATCCTAATGAGATGTTTATGTCTCCAGTGCTGCTATCCTGCCCTCTATTTGTACTAGGCCTGGCATTTCCATGTGGATTTTCCCCTTTATGTCCTGTGGCCAGGTCCTTCTTGGTATTAGTGGAAGAGGGGGTGAGTTGAACCTCTCTCCTGTAAGCTTCAATTGGGTGTTCCTCCCTTAGTATTCCTGGCCGGAGAAACTGACACCATGTGAAGCATGGGACGTAGACCGCAGAGATTATTTGGAGTGGATAAACAGTCATCCATCGGACTGGTTCCACCACTCTAGAATTGTCCAGATGTGGACAAGCTGAGCCCGGTTTCCTACCTCGGCCCATATAAGTATCAACCAGCCGGGTAGCTGAGTGCAGGCTTTGGAGTGTGGAGTCCTTCTTTTGTGCATCCATCTTAGTGGACCATCAAGCAATGCCCCTCACCAACAGTGATGGTGAGTAATAGTAAGGCTTGTAGGTTAGTATGGTAACTGTCTGCATCTCTCAGATTGCTCCCAAAATTATTTTTGTTTGTTGTTAAATAAAGGTCCATGTTTTTCCATGCAAAATGTTTTATGCATCTATGATATAACAAAAAAACAACAACAAAAAAGCCCTAAATACCATTTAAAAAGATTTAATGTCATGTGTTGGTGCACTTAATGAGTAAGAAGGAAATTACAATTGAACAAAGACATAGAATCAATGTAAAATGACTCTGTTCCTTAAGGTGCACAATAGTAACGAGGATTTCTTTGTTTTACTATGTATTCTACAGTGCACCGCTGAGGACAGATCAGCATAATTGTCGTCGGTTAATATATGAGTTTTCAGTTAGTGTGTTTTATCATTGAGGCAACAAAAAAGGTTAAATAATGATTTATGATAGATAGATAGATAGATAGATAGATAGTAAAAATAAAAGGGTATTGGGGGCACACACGGAACATGCAATTTACAGGAATAGTGCTGCCGTAATAGCGAAACTGTATACATAAACAGCACACTCATAAAATAAATTTCTAAATTTTATTAGGCTACTTAAAATTAGCTATCTCAGCCAACAAATATGGGGACTCAGTTCCACCATATGGCCATACCGTGTTAAGCCAACCACTACTTCACAGTTCCCCAATATCGATGGGTCCTACACTAATTCCAACGTGGGAGAGAAATCAAATAATGCTAGTGTTAAATAATCCGTAGTTTATTCAAATAATCTGTTTGTAAGAGTATTGTGTATATATATATATATATATATATATATATATATATATATTGCAAAATTAATGTGATAGATGCAATAAAAAAAAGCTAAACAATTAAAGTGAATTTATTTATATACACTCTGTTCCAAATTATTATGCAAATTATATTTTTCTCATTTACCTAAATAATTGATGTAAATAACAGTCAGCATAATTCTCATGTTATCAACTATTAAGAGTACTGTAGCAAACTCGCCCCTTTAAAGGAGCTTGCCATGAGTTTTTGGACGGGGCTGCTTCCCGCCTCCTGCCCTATGACTATGGCCCCTGGGATGTATTGCCTTTTAAGAACATGTTTGGGCATAATGGATTTTTATTATGCGGCTACTGGACCTTTCAGCACAGTGTATGGACTTCTATTAGACTGTGTATGGATTGTGTATAGCAGTGTTTCCCAACCCAGTCCTCAAGGCACACCTACCAGTCCAGGATTTAGGGATTACCAGGTTGTGTCTAAGGTGTTTTTTTTCTTCTTTGTAAAAACACCTTAGACACACCCTGTAATTCCTAAATCCAGGACTGGTAGGTGTGGCTTGAGGACTGGGTTGGGAAACACTGGTGTATAGGAAGGTGTGCCCCTCCCCCGTTTCCTGTCCCATTGTTCTCCAGCAGGGCGTTGTCCCAGGCACACTGCCAGACTAGTTGGAACTGGTTTGGGCTGGAAAGCCATGCTTCAGTGGGCCTAAAGGGACCTCCACAAAACTTTAAACCCCTCTAACTCCCGAACCCCGAGTCCAATCTGGGTGATTTTTGAATATGTTGCTCACCCAGATCGGGGCTATCAGGGGATACCAGATTTAAGGGTATACGCTAGGTATTTGGGGTACATCTAAGACTCGGGGAAAAGTATGTCCTTGTTAATTATGTTAAATGCTTATCTGAAGGGAGGAGAATTGTGGGTGGTTACTGTAATATTATTGCTTGTTATGCTGGTGGATTATTCTATTACTGTGGATGTTTCTCCTGGGGTTACTGTTTGTTCCTGAGCCACATCTGACTACCAGTGGAAATAGTCTGTGAGAGACCAGCGTTCCGTTACAAGTACAGTTCAAATTTTATTGAACAAACCTCCTAATGATAACTGTATTTTTTTTTAAACATAAAAAACTTACAATGCACTGTTCCAATTTATTAAGCACAGTAAGTTTCAAAACACTTTATAGGTTGCAAAGAACTGAAAATTGTCATTTGTTGTGTTTGCAGCATATTTACTGAAATCAAAAGCTATTTCAATCAAACTTATAACAACATTTTAACTTTTTAAACATTTTAACAGGTCACATTACATTTTAACATTTGACCCGTTATATGATAGCAGCTTCACAAGTCTTGCATCCATTGAACTTGTGAGTTTTTGGACAGTTTCTGCTTGAATTTGTTTGCAAGATGTCAGAATAGCCCCCCAGAGCTGCTGTTTGGATGTAAACTGCCTCCCACTCTCATAGATATTTTGCTTGAGGATGTTTCAAAGGTTCTCACTAGGATTGAGGTCAGGGGAGGATGGAGGCCACATCACGACTTTCTCTCCTTTTATCCCCATAGCAGCCATTGATGCAGAGGTATTCTTTGGAGCATGAGATGGTGCATTGTCATGCATGAAGAGGATTTTATTACGGAAAGCATAGTTCTTCCTTCTGTACCAGGGAAGAAAGTGGTCAGTCAGAAACTCCACATACTTTGTAAAGGTCATCTTAACACCTTTGGGGACCCTAAGGGGGCCGACCAGCTCTCTTCCTATGATTCCGGCCCAAAACATGACTCCACCTCCGCCTTGCTGACGTCGCAGCCTTGTTGGAACAGGGTGGCTTTCCACCAACCATCCACTACGCCATCCATCAAGTTCAGCATATAGCTCAGCTGTACCGCTTTCAGAACGCCTGGCTTCTGGATAGGCTCCGCACCCTTGAGCGGTACAGCTGTGTTATATGCTGAACTGGATGGCACCCGAACAGCAATAAAGAGGAACTCTATCTGACCTCCCTCAACTTCTTAATACAGGAGACATCTCCCAGTGTGGGAAAGCCTGGCTGTGAGTAAACGTACACACATACCGTTGTACTCACCAACAATTCTAGTAAGCAGCTATCTGCTCTGTAGCCATTCTTAGTGATATGCTTTATTTTTGTTTCACATTTGTTTTGTAGTATACAGATTATGCAATGAGCAATGAGCTGTTTGTGACATGTTAACTAAACAGTGACTTGTCCTGTATTTGTATTTTAATTGTTATTATAACTTGCTTTTTAATTTTTATATCTGTTTTATATTTGTAATAAACTTGTTAATATTCAGCTGATTTAACAAAGTATATGTGACTTTTAGCACTATCCATAGAAGTGCAAGTTAATGCAACAGATCTGTTCTATGATCACTTTTGCTTTTTCTTTTATACGCTGCACATCAATCGAGATACCATTCAGCAAGAAGTATAAGTATATTTTTAACCTGCTAATTGTGCTGCATGTGAGATAGGGGTGTATTGCAGTTAAAGACCGCTCCACTTCACAATATTATTTTGCTTTAAATATGTTTCTAGTCAAACACGTATCTCCATAGGAAAGATACCAGGGGTTAAACACAAGCTCCTAATGATATTTTTTCCATAGTGCATTGTATTTCATACTGAAGGATTACTCAGCCAACAGAGAAAAGCAAACTGAGCATTTTATTTTTTTTACCTGTAATTCTGACTCCACGGGGATTTACCAGCAGAAAACTGTCAGATCGAGTTTTAATCCTGATATAAAATAGGGTCTTGTTAACTATCTACTGTTGCAACAAAAATTAATTGCATATTAATGATTTAATTATGCTCGTGCTTTCTTTTATATTTTCTCAGTAAATTCAAAAGAAGAAGAATAACTTGAAATATAATTAAAAGAAAAAATATAGTAACAATTGAAATCATTTTCATAAAATATTTCTGCCATGGAAAGTTTGCTTAAAAATATATTTATATGTTCCAAAAGGCTATTTATTCTTCAATACATTAGTTGCCCAACCTCCAGTTTACAGGGTTTAGGGGCATTCCTGCAAACAGATAGCATTTCATACTGATAATTTAATTAGTTAAATGGTAATTGGAATGAACCCACCTGTGGTGAAGCAATAACATCTATTATTATTATTATTATTATTATTATTAATAATAATATTATTATTCATCATATAGAACCAGCATATTCTGCCAAACGGTACATTGGGTTAGTAAGACATCAATCCAAATTTAAATATGTAACTGTATTTTGTTTTTAAAACTACATATGGTTTTTAAAAAGTACTTTAAAGCACACAGAAATATGCCCTGCACTTAAACTCCCACTACTCTTGGACAACAGCAATAGCTATAGTATTCAAAATATGTAAACAAAACCCAAAAAGTTACCTGTGCGTTATCCCTAATCCCTGTGCACATTTGAATACCAAAGGGTTTTAGGGCTATTATCTGTGTGTGGGGGAAGCTGGGTTTGTTTGTTTTTTTTGTATTGCACAGCCATGTTCTGTGCTGTGACCCACCCCATGTGTGCCCTATTAAGTGTGCCCTATCTCAATGGAGTGGTCTGAGTACCATGTGCCCCCAGCTTTAACTCTATAACATTGCCATTCTGAAGGAACGTCAATGGCTTCTTTGCAGGGTTAACCTGCCTCTAGTAGCTGTTAACATGACATCCACAAGAGGTGCTTCTGTAAAATAGCAGAGTGGTTGCCAATTGGTTGCCAACCAGATGGTCTTAGAATGACCACCTGATTGGCAACGCATTAATCTCAATGATCTCAGCCAAAGATGTGGAGCTTCAGTGAGGATGCCAGCGCTGCAAGGTAGAAAAGGTAAGTAAAATACTTTTTTAACCCAGGCGGTACTTACCTCCACTGCGGTCCCTAACTTATCACCACACACATATTCCTATTTAAACCGTTCTCTTCCATGGCCTGTGTCTGTAGCCCAAGAGCACGTTCTTATACCCTTGGTATTTCTGGTAGGTGACTTGGCTTTGTTTAATTCTTTATACTGTATTCTGACATCCCTGAACCTTGGCTTTGTTACACTCATATATCCACCTGACTCTACAAGGCCTGTATCTGACTATTCTCTGTCCTATATCTCTGACCTTGACACCTTTTTTAGGTCACTATATTGTTCAATCCTGTCCAAACTGCTTGCACATGCTGATAATGGTCTTTGTAACTGGTAGCCTAAACTGTATTCTCAAGGAACTCCTATAGGAATGAGAGTCACATTTCTTTCATTCATATGTTAAGTGGGGCCCTTCCTCAAAACGAACCATAGAGCCAAAGGGTACTCTACAAAAATCAAGAACTATAAAATCATTCCCTGAAATCCATGTGGACATGGAAAGTGATAAACCATGTAGAACTTGTCTTGATTCCTTTTAAGGAACCAGATTAAAGCCCACAAATTTGATAAGAGTAACAAAGACATCAACATTCCTTCTGAAATACAGGTCCTGAGCTTTATATACAACCTTTTTTTGTAAAAACGTACACCAAACCATGCCTAAAATGTTCTCTCGGGAGGTGATGCATTGTTTAATTGCCATACCTACTTTGGATAGGAGCACAGACTATCTTTGGCATAAGAGCACAGAGTCTTCACACATCAGCAGGTTTACTGCTTTTGGATGAGTGGGTGAGCTCCTCGTTAGTCATTTAATTTGTGCTTGAACAAACAGAATGAAATAAAACTGGCAATCATCAAAATCCAAGGCAAACAACCATGTTTCTTGCAATTGTTACTCAGTTGTATCATTCTTGGCAAACCTGATGATAGTGGCTAATGACATTGGTGAATTCAAGAGGGAGCGCCAGGGCAAATACTTCCCCTGGGAAGCCTAAGGAATTTATGTTTAGCTTGCATCAGGGGCTAACTGAGAGGTCACCTCTGTTCTGTACCCAAATACATGCATCCAAGTTGTTAAAAAAAAATCACATGCACCACCGCTTGTTAAGTCTACATACACAGGAAAGGAGACATTTAATTCATTTCTGAGGAAGGAATTAGGAAACCAATGCCCCTGTCAAAGCAGAAGTTGCACACCTAAATGTGTGTAGGCATTTGTCACGGTAGGCATAATTGGAAATGTGTACACCTGTGCTTTGTGTGGATATATGTGTCCATCATTAAGAATTGCCACAAAATACAGTAGTGCTACACCTGGGTTTGGGCTCTGGATCCACCCCTGATAACAACAAGAAATAGATAAACTGATCAAACATTTTAGATATACTACACATCTTTTAATGCCCTCTACCTTAGAGTCAACCTTCATAACCTTAAACACAATAAGATTATCAGGAAGAAGCGGAATTGCAGAACATAATCCTAATGTATATCCACTCCCCAGTCTGTGTTTTAAATGGTGGAATAATGATGATGCCTTTTTGTGTCAGCAGAGAATTATTACTTTGTTAGAGGGATGCCAACCTCAGAGACCTTCTACATCCGCTTTTGGATTCCTCCCTTTTGAACCTGTGGCACCTAGACACAGAGGTTCAACCATGATTGTGGAAGGAGCCTCCTACTCCTTTCGTGGCCTGCCAACAAAAGAGTGAGGGTATTAGATTTCTTATACAAGAGCTGTGTGAAAAAATATCATTCTCAACATATAGAAACAAATTTAATTGGACCAGAAAGTAGAGGAATTAGAGAACCTACCCAGCAATCTTTGAGACCAAAATGGTTTCCTTTCTTGCTCAGTCACTTCACCAAACGAATATCAAGCTCTGCCTCTCATAGTAAATGCAATACAATAAAAATACAGTAATATTAATTATGTAACTAAACTGTGCACTTTTTTGTCATGACACACATTTTAAATCCCTCTGTGCCCATCCCTTGTCCATCTACTACTTCCCAAAAAGCACTGACATTTTTTGAAAATGTCTTCAGATGAATTTCATCTAACCCGACCAAAGACTAATGCAGAAAGCAGACTTTTTGCACACTTACTAGCCCTGATAGCATACGCGTGCCTTTTACATATCCACTGTCAACATTCAAAATGGCTAATTCAAGTATACATTATCATGGAAGCTGTCTCACTTGCAGTATATAATGTATCTGAACAGAAAACCAATGACTAAGTAAGCTATCAATTAGTATATAACATATATCACTTTGTGCATCTTTACCAACACATTTCTCTAAGACTTGTTATTAAAATACTCCTGTATCTGGGACAAATGTCGAAATTGTACTTACTACTCTACACCATGTATCATTAAAGTTACAGAATATGCTTGAATACCTTTTTATTAGCTAATAGATCTAGAAATTACATCAACATAGCTTCTGCTTAAAACGATAAAACAAGTGTGATTGTTACTTAACATTTGAACTAAATCATACAAACAGCTTAACCTTTTATTCTTTATTTAATTTAACAGGTTTGGAGTCAGATATCTAGAGCCTTTTTTAGGAGACCTGGTAAATTATCCAACCTTTATGACAGATCCTGGCAATTATGATGCATTTTGTCGTGAGGTTGCTAAATGGTTAATTGTCTTAGGCTAAAGAGAAGCAACGAAAAACAACATCCGCTCCCTTTCAATTTCCTGGAAATGTGGTTGGGCAGATGGTACATTTTTGTCTAGAAGAAATGATTCAATAAATGTACATAACCTTAAAGATTTGCTGGTAGATAAGTAGAAGTTTTTGCACAGTCCAAATATCTTTAGAACATTTCTGAGGCCAGTCTATCTGTCAGGCTTTGAAGACGCCAAGATCTCGACCCTTAAATAATCTGTAAAGGGAATAACACCATAGTAAGAGGAAGTAGAATTTGACATAAAACCTCTATAGTTAGAACAGCTCGATTTTAAAAACCGCAGTTAGTTACATAAAATCCAAACAAAAAGTGCAAAACATCAGATTATATATTTTAAAGAAAAAAGTGTTTTCGAATCATACTAACTCTTCTAAGCATCCAAGTTTGCATATTTTTTAATTTATGTTATTCCGGTGTGTGAATTATATTTGAGCTAACTGTTAGTGGACTCTGAGCGTCAACTCTTAAGCTGTAACATGCATTACTTTAAAGGAAGTCTAGAATCTAAGAATTCTAGAATATAAGAGTCCTGTGTGCTATGACATTATCCATATGAGTGTTAACTGCATTGTAGCCTCTGCGTAGTGGGGTGACTTTATGAAGGAATCAACCACATAAATACAAAAGAGTTCTTCTTAGTGTATAATAAAGAATAAATAAAGAATAATGTATGCATATGCTTCTTTTGTCGTGGCATGTATCCATTGTTATCTGGTAAATTCAGTTGCAATGCAATTTATGTAGGTGTGTGAATTTCTTGTATGTGAGGCAAGACAAGTCTGAATACTGTCACATCACTCTGCAGATATTCGCATTGCTCCCATACTGATTTGACTCACTCACTGTGTATCACACGATCAAATCGCTCCAAAAAAAGTTTTTCAATCACATATTAGTCAAGATCAGTGCTGACACATCATACTTGGGTGAGTCAAAAATCTCAGTTCTTATGATCATTTCCGTTTGTCCGTTTGTTCGTCTACTCATCCTTAAATTTGTTAGTTCGTCCGTCCATCCATTCACCGATCCATTGATCCATCCCACTCTCTCTTGCTGTATACCTGTGTCTCTGTCTGTCCTGCAGCTTAGCTATGGTATCATAAGCATTAAGGTAACAGGAAGATGTCTTCATTTGTAACTGGCGTTTTATATAATAGCACAGCCTTGTTTGGAATGACTCACTATTATCTCATAGATACAGCCTGTCAGTTTATCATTTCTAAAAAAGGATGGCAAAGGATATTCTTTATAACTTTATGACGACAGACAGATGGTCTGACAGACAGACAGTACACTTATAATTAAAGAGGCCTCCTTAACTTCGCTCACAACGTTAATATTTGTGTAGAAGGGCCTTCTCAATTATAAAAAATACTGTAAAAAAAAGAAATCCAACTTTTGAAATCTAACAATTGCCAATGTTTAATAAAACTGTTATAAATAATAGAAATAACGATGCAACTGTAATCTACTATAACAATATATCATTGAGACTCTCCAGTCTGATGGCTCATGGGAGGAAACAAATGAGCCAGCCAAGCACCTGGAATCCAAGACCAAAATACACGGGCATGCACTGATGTGTGGTGCGTGACTTGGTCATTTTTCTTTCCCTCAAACTATGAAACTATGGAGTCTCGATGGCATTTTTTCATTGAGGCCTACGTGGATGTCACTGAAAAGCCTTTGTTGGAGTGTGCAGAATGTTTGATGAATTAAGCATTTAATTGACTGGCAAACCTCCCTGATTTGTAGGGTTTGTAAGTTTTACTATAAAAAGGAGCGTTTAGCTGTTGACAGGCCAAAGGGGGCTAGTAGGTAGTCTCCCACTTACTAGTAAGCTCAGAAAGAACTCTTATTACAATATGCATTCAAGAATTAATTTGCCAGTAGGCAGAGTAGGCAACTGCCTAAAAGTGTTTCCTGGCACCAATTCTGAATTGTTTAAAAGATATATATATATATATATATATATATTCATTGTAGTAATTAAACACATTACTATGATTATTATTGCTGGGTTGCTCTATTATATACCCAGACACAGCAGCAATATGAGCTCCTAAAAAAGAGTTGCGTAAGGATAAGAAAAGAGGGAACAAAGGAATTTGGGCCCAAAACAGGGACTGACCCTACTAAATTTGGGCACTTGAGAGGTATGCCTGTGCATTCTCCATATTTTGGGCAGTGTTAATAATTTAAATCAGTGTAGAAAATAAAATGACAGTAATGCCTAGTTTTAGATAGATTAGCAAGTCGTGTACATTCCACCCCATTATCTTCACATGTTCGCATGTCCACAAACCTCCATGCAAAAAGTATCTCTTGAAATACTGACAATACAAACAAGTTATGCAATTCATCTTATTACGCTAATAACAGCCAATACAGCTTTATGGAGTAAAGGGAGCACTGAAATAAAATACTCACCTTTATCACCTTACATAGTTACATAGCCTTGCGTGCACTCAAAGGGTTAAATATCATCTTTAAGACTTAACTGATTGCGTTTTGTCTCTGTTGCACTCTGGAGGCCCCTGCACAGCCTAACATGTGGGTAGTGTTCACACTCAGTTTATCAGACCGTGACATGGGACCCACAATGTTATGACAGTTAAAAAACACCTTTTGTGACCAGTGTTAAGTCCAATTACTTAACGGATTATTCTGGGGCATTTGAAATTGCAGAGTCATATTACTCTTTGTGTTGCTCGGCCGTGTCTGCAAGCTGCACACAGGCATTTCTTTTCCCTCTAAATCGTGGTTAGCATGTGGTCAGAAAACAGTTTAATGATGTCCCTTAAGGTGGGCCGTGGGTAACAGGTGGCTCCGAGGAGATTCCGTTTAAGCGTTCAGTTAAACTGTCTTGCACAGTCTGTTTCAGTCACCACAATACCAGTGGGAACAAGAATGATGTAATTGGCATAAGTAGCTCTGTATTTTATTTCTGTTCACACTACATGCAAAAAGTCAAATTTTACAGTCAGCAGGAACAAGAGAGGATTAATTCTTATTCTCACCCATTTAAGCCGTGCAACATTGCATAGCTATTCAATATGTGTGATATGTACAAACAGCATATATTCATTAAAAACGAAACATATTTATTTTAAAATTATTTTTAGTAATTTTCAAAATTTGACATTATATACATATATACTTGCAAATATGAACAGAGCATTATAGACAGATACATAGTAGACTATCACTAAAATAGGCAATCTAAAATGTTAAGCATTTTTAAGGCAGTACATATATGGATGGATAGATGGAGAGATAGATGGAGGGATGGATGGAGGGATAGATGGTTAGATGGATGGAAGGATGGATGTATTGAGGGATGGGTGGATGGATGGAGGAATAGAGGGAGGAATGCTGGGAGGGAGGGAGGGAGGGAGGGAGGGAGGGTGGGATGGATGGATGGACTAACAGAATAGATAGGTAGATAGATAGACAGACAGATTCATAGATAGGTACACAGATTGATAATTAAGCTGTAAATATCATAATAGAAAGAGAGTATCTATTTACTAAACGTTGTAATGCCTTAAGAACCAAATAGTAAAATTATATTATAATTTATTTTTTATCTTAAATATTTCTATATCCTGAATATTTTAATTTCTGTTCTTAAAACTATGAAATGTGTTAATATGTAAAAAGATATATTTCAATAATTATACTCGTTTATTTGTAACATATAACAGATGGATATATTTTTTCGGTTGTTCAAAACCCAAGTGTTCAAATGTTCTTTTGGTTAAATATTCGTCATTGGAAACTTCCCAAGGGAAAGTTTAAAGAAACCACAGTCAGTCATACCCACTTCATATTCCATCCGCCAGGGAAAAGACCCATTAGCATCAGAGTCCGGGATTTCAGCTCAATAGTCATCATGTTCACCAATTACACAGAATTAAAGTCAGGTAATTTGACACATCTGCTGAGTCCCTATACCACAAAGCAGCTCCAATAGACAAGGGCCGTGTCATCTCCAAGGTGGAAACCATGAAAGAAGTCAGAGAGGGTTTTCATATGTTATGGATTGCAGATCCATATAAAAGCTTGGCGATTCCTTTTCAAAAGTATTTATTTACACAGAAGAAAGAAAGAAAAAGAAAGAGAAGTAAAAAAAAAAAAGAAAAACTCTCAATAAATAGATTATTTTTAATGATGGTGTAATTAATGTAGCTAGAGCCACACTAGGAATTATTGCATAGACAATATCAGATATTGAGGCAATGTTAGATGTACCTGGGGTACTACTTTGGATGGTGTTCCTTTAAGAGTTTCTTCAGAATGTTAAACTTACAACCCAAAATAAAACATAAAACCAAATAATTATAACTGCACTAAAAAGGAGAAACTGAACATATGAATGTCTTCATGATCCCATATCTAGATATGCATCAATTCAACTTAACATACATGCATGAAACGTTTACTCCTGGGTCCATTTAACAACAAACAAAAT
Organism: Pelobates cultripes; assembly: GCA_933207985.1. Taxonomy (NCBI): domain Eukaryota; kingdom Metazoa; phylum Chordata; class Amphibia; order Anura; family Pelobatidae; genus Pelobates; species Pelobates cultripes. The sequence goes on along the minus strand of OW240924.1, from coordinate 49,121,430 downwards.
GAGTACACTCAATTTCATGTTAACTTTAAAGTCTAAAAAACTGAATTGTAGAATTGGATCATACATTGCACAGGTCTGCCCCGAGAGCGATATACTCCATCTTTGCAGGCCTTATTATATCCTAACCTAAAGATTGATGTTATGAGATTAACACACTTACTTGAGAATTCCACCTTACTGAGCATCCTGTAGTATAAGATTTTATGGATTTAAGCACCATAACAACATTGTATTACTGCATCCACATTCAGTTTAGAGAATGCATATTATAACTAGCTGTCAATTGGACAACCAGAATTCTTAGTTCCAGGTGGTCTGTGCCAATTCTGTCCAATTTGTGCATGCGGCATCTGCCTGCTGCACACACACACATAGGAAGGCACTTCCTGGAGAGAGACGAGCCATAACCGCACACAAGCATGGTCAATGACTCTGTGAGTTGCTGAGACAACGCAGTTCACAAAACTGTGAACAGTGTAGTGAATAAACGAACAGCAGCCCCAGGAAAGCTGCGATCAGTTTACAGAGGTTCTTTTCTAATCCTATGTGATGATTGGAGCTGCTCCTGGGGAATAAGCTACTGCTGAACGAGAGGTTTACAGTATCAGATCAATTTGCATTAAAAACAGAGAATATGAGAACTCTGAGAATGGACAAAAACTTAGAGGAACTCAGTAGCTTGCCCTTCGGTAAATCCCAGGTCTCAAAATAGTTTTTGCTCACTTCTGCTATTACAGGGAGATCCAGTTCCAAGGCATATCAGACTGATCCCAGCCTTAAGGGCAGTCTAACACCGAAATACCAGCAAGCTTTCTCTGCACGAGAGATAGAGCAACCCCGGACGATCGTTTTTGGCCTTTAACCTGATCAGCCTGCATTGCCTAGAATGAGAGGTCTCACTTTGGTGCTGTCTCTTCTTGATAGGGAGCAGGGGTTAAAATGTGAAGTTCTGTGCTACTAGCCAAGTTCTAAAAATTACTTGCCACTGCAAGCCATAGTTTTGCCAGAGCTAAATTTTCACTTGCCAGTGGCTAGTGGCGATTGGAAATGTTGAGCCCTATTAGGGAGCTGTTAGCGCATGCAAGGATATTCTTAGCATAGGGATTTAGCTATACCACATGGTTACATCGTGCAAAGCCCACCGTTACATCACAGTACCCCAATATTTGTGAGTCCAACACTAATTTTAACATGAGAGATTAACATGCTAACTGCAATACGTATTGTTTAAATCCAGACCAGATTCATTTTGAACATTTAACCCATCCACTATAGATAGTACCTTTGCAGGTAACCACAGGAAAGCATACATTTTATGCTGGGTAAAAACACTCTAAAATTCAATATAGATAATGAGATTAGATGTGTGGGTCCAGGAGCTAACTAATAAGATGAATATATACCAGATGGAGATGGGTTGGGTGTATGAAATGTCTTGTGCCTTTAAATACTGGTTATACGTGATATAGCTTTCAGTGCAATAGGAAAGAGTAGAAACAAAAAGGAAATAATAATAAATAGATATAAATAAAAAATAGATAAAAAATAGATAAAAATCAATCAAAAATAGATAAAAATCCTCTTGATTTTTATCTATTTTTTATTTATATCTATTTATTATTATTTCCTTTTTGTTTTTACTCTTTCCTATTGCACTTAAAGGTATATCACGTATAACCAGTATTTAAAGGCACAAGACATTTCATACACCCAACCCATCTCCATCTGGTATATATTCATCTTATTTATTATTATATTCTCTCCATATATATACTATAGCCATTAGTCACCAGTTAGCTCCTGGACCCACACATCTAATCTCATTATCTATTGAATTTTAGAGTGTTTTTACATAGGTTTTTAGTGAATCCCTATTGTTTCCAGTTTTTCTGAGCAGCTGAGTGTTAGTCTATCTCCCTCTCCTCTGTGTGTTGCATTAGGCACACCAGAATATCTCCAATACATTTTATGCTGTTTATCGTGTTCAAACTAGTGTAGGACTCACCGATATTGGGATTCTATGATGCGGTGGTGGGCTTGGCATGATGTGGCCAAGTGCTGTGTCTGCTTCCTCGTGTTGATTTAGATGATTTTAAGTAGCCTTGTCGAATTTGAAACTCTATTTTTTTGTGCGCTAATCCATAATATGCATTGTGATAGGTCTTTACTGCAGCACCACTACTGAAAAATGCTTGTTTCGGGTGTGCCCCCAATACCCCTTTTTTTAACGTGCTAAAACTAGGAAGTTGCTGACAATGAATAATTTTTTTTTATTTCAATGGCCGACCATGACATTATGTTGCATGTCCACAGCAGATATTGGCACACCGGAGAATCAGTAGAGCCCACCCAGAGAACATCATCCAAGTAGTGCACCACCGACCGATTCCCTGATTCCTTCCGAACCAACCATTCCAGGAAAGTGCTGAACTTCTCAAAATGCGAGAGAGATGAAGCAGCCCATCGGGAGGCAAAGATCCATGAAATACTGACCCTCGAAGAAACACCCCAGCAGTTGATGACACACTGGGTGCACCGGTAACAGTTGGAATGCCGCCTCGATGTCCACCAGCACCCCCTGCCCGGCCTTCTTAACCAACTCAACCGCTTGGTCGAATGATGCATACGAGACCAAGCACAGTTCCCTGGCAATGTCATCATTCACAGAAGCCCCTTTTGGGTGTGAAAGATGATGGATGAGACGGTACTTCCCCACTTCCTTCTTAGGGACCACTCCTAACGGAGACAACCGAAGCTTAGGCAGCGGGGATTCACAAATTGCCTCACTATCCGACCCAACTGAACTTCATTGAGAAGCCTTTCCTGAACCACCTCCAGATAATCCCCCACCGACTTTCAATTACTATAGCTTAAATCAAACTCCCTGTCCGGTATAGCAAAACCATGCGTAGAATACGACTGCAACAACTCCGCATCTCCCACATTACCATAGAGGCTTATCCATGGCAGCATCGCATCTACTTTCATCAGTGTTAGGCCCCGCGGTAGCGGGTGCTGTCCCGGGCCCTGTGGCTTCCAACGCAGCACCGCTCTTCCCCTTTTTGAAACAGTAGTGCAGGCTGTGGGAGCCTCCACATCCTGAACATTTGTGCTTATGCTTGCAGGTAGCACCCCACTTGCACTGACCCTCATTAAAGAGCCAGAAAATTCCCTTCTTATGAGAGGCTGAAGCGGGGAACTGACCTCACGCACCGGCCGCATGCTGAAAATGCAACGCCTTCTAAGCCATCATCAGCTTCATCCACAGAGGGAGATCCATCTGCTCCCACCCCATCCCTGGATTAGCTGCCAACCGCTGATGGAACTGCTCATTGTATTTCCACCACGCCATCCGCCCATACGTATGATAAGCTTCCCAGATCCCATCCAGATAACAAAACAAGGAGGAACAAAGCCCTGGAGACTTCTCACCAATCACACTGGCAAGGATACAAAATGCCTGCAGCCAGTTCTCGAACGACTTAGGGATCTTATGATACCTTTTCTGTTTCTCCTCCTCCTATTTTTTGGCGTCTTTTTATCCTCCTCCTTGAGGTCAACATATTCCTCCAAAGGGAGTAGTGCGAAAACCTCCACAAACTCACCCTTCCAGATGCTGTCCTTCATGTCCTGTTTTAGGTGCACACCCAGGGGCCCGCAAACAAAGCGTAAGCGTTCTGTCTCGCCGCATCCGGCACGCCCCCGACAACTCCTCCCTCTCACATGCCGGGTCTGCCACCGCCACCCCGGAGGATGACCACTCTGCTACGTCGCCCTGCAATGCTTGCCCTGCAACCGTGGGGACCCTGGCCTCCGGTGCCCAAACCCGCCCCGCGTTTGACCTATGTGTACCTCCTTTCCCCCAAGCCTCAATCAGGTGTTGTATGGATTGTAACAAAGCAAGTAAAGATGCAGTAGGGTCTGACTCACCAACCAAGCCCTCCGCATGCCGCGGCATAAGGGCTTCTCCTTGAAGTCCCACTGGCCCGGAATGCTCCGCCACATCTCACCTCATGCCAACCGGGGATTCCACCTGATGCTGGGAATTTTACAGAATGCAATCCACTGCCAGACCTGGATCAAGAAGAAGAATGCCTGGGCCGATTGTACTGTTCTGTGCTTTCGCTTCCCCTGCATCCCAGGGCGCGCTATGACCCCTTCCTGGTGTCCCGCCACCAATCCTGGCCTAGCTGGCCATCATGGGTCCATGATGCCCTGGCCCTACCCCTGGACCTAGGTGCAGGTCAGCTTCGCTCCCGGGCTGACCTGCACCTAGGTCCATGCCTGGAAGCCATAGAGATCTCCTCAGAGGAACGGCTGGCGTCTGATGCCGCCCCGGCCGTGGATCCAACACCCCTTGGGACACTGCCCTCGGGCTCTGACATGACTTGCCCAACACCAGCAGCCAGATTGGATGCGCCTCTTAATGGCACCCGGGGACCTACCATTTCTTGACCTGCCCAGCACCGTGCGCGACCCTCTCCTATTCCTACACCCCGCTGCACCGGGACCCTTGGCCAAAGCGCGACCCCTGCAGTCCATCTGCATGCTCCTGCTCGTAACAGTGGGCTTTGCACCCCCCCAAGCAGCGGTCTGACTGACCCACCTGCAGCCCACTAGCCTGGGCCAAGGTGACAGCGACCCCGGCAGCCCAACCCTGCCGTACCAGCGGCTGACCAGGACCACCAAGTGGGGCGCCCTGTGCATCCACCCCAGAGGATACCTGATGGGAAGTACCCTATGGCCCACCCCCGGTAGCCTCCCCACCGCCTGCAAGTGCCACCATCCCAGGGGCCCCCGTCTGACCACAGGGGGCTTCCTGCTGATCCCAGCATGTGCCCCTTGCCTCAACCCCACCTGGGAAGGCCCAGCTGTGCCCCCAAGAACCTGTGGAACCAGGGGACCCTGGGCAAGCAATGGACTGCGGTCAACCCCAGCGGCACCCCCCACTCCCAAGGGGCCCACTGCTCCCCCATCACCACTGGCACCAAGCCACGCTCCCCAGAAGCACCCCCAAGCCTAGAGGGGCCTGCTGACACTGGTTGTGAAGTCCCACTTGCCTGCAAACTGCTGGGCTCTACAAGGGCTAGGTCCTGTGCTGCTCTTGCTCTTGCATCCATCCGGTGTCCCCTCAGACCAGCAGGGGGCACCCGGTCGGCATGCTCCCCAGTGTCTGGCATACATCCTCGGCCAACCATGCTGACCGCCATGGCCTGCAATCTAAGCACGGCTCCATCCTATCCCAGAGATGCGCTGCTTGGTAGTCATAAGCCTGCCACTCCACCCCGCCGCCGGGCAACTTCCGTGGCCGGTGGAGCCTGCGCAACGCCTCCAGTGCCTGTCCTAGCACTCACATGGCTGGATGCGGCCAGACCCATCTCCCTGCACTATCCACATACGCGGGACCCGGGCTTAAGAATTGCGGCGACCTCTGCTGTCACGCCAGACGCTGACCCCTGTGGCCATCTTGTCCTGCCGCCTCCAGGACTGCCCCGAGTCTCTCCCACAGCCACACAATCCCTCTGTCCCATGCCGCCGCCTGGATCCCGGCCATCAGCTCCTCCAGAGCCCGATCAGCAATCCTAAAAAAATAAAAAACAAACTTACCAGGCCCAAGCAATGAAAAACACCAAATTAGCTTGATAAGACAATTAGTAATGGGGATTCTAAAATGGCCAACATTTATATCAGCCCAACCCCTAAACCATACTCACGCAATCACCATTAGGCTTCCCCTAAGCCCACCTCCAAGCCGTGTCAAGGCCCCCTCTGCTAAGCTGCGCTTTTCTCCATGGGGCTACATATTGCATCATGCATTTTTTTCAAGCTGCTTTATAAGGTATACAGAATGATTTGTTTTTTGCTTGGCATGGCCCTTTAAGCTACTTGTAAGCAATTGCTACTTATAGGGATCATTTTGAAAAACATCATTAAAGGGACATTATAGGCATCCAGACCACTTCTTCCTATTTAGGTGATCTGTGTCCTGTCCACCTTAGTCCTGTAATATTTTACATTGCAGTTTCAGAGAAACTTCAATGTTAACATCAGAGTACTAAGACTGCCTCTAGTGGCAGTCTACAAACAGACACTAGAGGCGCTATCTGGAGTTTCACGGATGATGCTGGACGTCCTCACTCTCTGCATGAGGACACCCAGCTTCAGAGAAAACTCCATAGAAAGCATTAAGGCAATGCATTCCTATAGGGAAGGTCTAATGCATGTGCGGCGCTCGCCGTGCATGAGCATTAGGTCCTTAATCAGCTGACTTTAGAGGAGGTGGACCATGAACCAGCGACAAGGGACATCTGTAAGTGAATAAAGGGTTATTTAACCCCTGACATCTCTGGGAGGGGGGCTACGGGGGCTGAGGAACACGTACGTGTTAGGAATACATCTTTGTATTCCTAGCACTAAAGTGTTCCTTTAATTATAGAAAATGTGATGCTGCAACAATTTACTGCTTATTATAGGGAACCTATTTAAGGAGAAATTACAAATTGTGTCTGTGCTTAAATAACTACTAAAATAAATCCAATGCAAGAAGAAAAAAAAAACCTTGCATTTTCCACACTCGGAAACAAAAAAAGTTAAATTCTTTGTCCAAGTATTAAGTATTAAATATAGAACGTATGAAAGAGCAACTGTTCTATTCTTTTTCAAAATATGTGCTGGACATATTTCTGCAATTTTTCCTGGAAAGTCACTCTCCAAAGTCCTGAAGTCACTAAAATGAAAACACATGCACTGTCTTTAAATAGCACGCAATATAATACATAGACTCTGGTCACTTTGGCTTGCAGCCTTCCTTTTTCTGTTTGCCCATAAATAGACACAGAATAGCACTTTGCTAATATTGAAGTTTGGTGCATGTGTGTTTGTGTTATTAATACACTCAGATTAATTCTTATTATTAGGGGATTTGGACTGATGTTCATGAGTTTGTTGGTGATTTTTTTTTTTTATTAATTTTTTTTTTTGGGGGGGGGGGCAGGTTATAAATAAAGTTACTATAGGTGCTATGCATTTAACATTCTTATTTTTTAACTAAATGGTAACTGTAACATTTCAGATGGGTTGCTTACACAGGTGCCCATTTAAAAATACCACAGTATGTTTGCCCATTGACAAAAACCACAGTAAGTATGCCAGGTGTGTTTGTATGAGGTGTTGGTGTTTGTGTATAGTTTTTGTGTTTGAGTGTATTTGTATACAATGTTGGCATTTCAATACAGGGATGTGTTTGTATGTAGTGCTGGTGTTTGATTGAAAGTGTGTGTTTGTTTGTAGTGTTGGCATTTGATTGGAAGGGTGTGTTTGCATTAAGTGTTGTTGTTTGAATTTGGATGCTGGGATATACGCCCACATACACATATGTGGCTACACAGTAACACACAGATACATAGGCACATTGACACCTACATGAACATATACCAAAACTGACACACACAGATACAAATATACACTGACACACACCGTTACACATATATACACTGACATATACACACAGATACACACTTACATTGACACAAACACACAGATACACACACTGACACACACAGATACACACGCAGATGCACCAGTGGTTTATCCTGGTTTTGTGCTGCCCTAGGCAGGACAAAACTCAGGCACCCCCCCGTGCTACCCCCACCCGCGCAACCGCCACCCAACCCTTCCCCCCTGCTCCGCCTTCTAAATACACACACACACATTCACTGACAGATACGCATTCACTAGCTAACAGAAACACACACTCACTAACAGACACACACTCACTCACAGGCAAACACACACACACACACTAACAGACACACACTAACAGACTCACACACACACTAACAGACTCACACACACACACACACACACACACTAACAGACACACACACTAACACTAACATACACACACTAACATACACACACACTAACAGACATACACACACACACTAACACTAACATACACACACACTAACAGATACACACACACTTGTGTTTTTTATTTTTTATTTAACCCCCCCAGCCTCCTTACCTTTGGGAATGCTGGGGGGGTTCTTCCTCTCCCTGGGGTCCAGTGGCTGCCGGTCGGGCTGGGCAGGCGCTGGGCGGGCGCTGGGCGGGTGGCTGGCGAAGGAGCTCTTCCCCTGAGCGGTCTGCTCAGCTCCCTCTCATGCCGCCAGCAGAGTAGGCTGGGAGCCGGGTTGATGACGTCATATTCTGGCTCCCAGCCTCACTCAGCGGCGCGCGAGGGAGCTGAGCGGACTGCTCAGAGGAAGAGCTCCCTCGCCGGCCGCCCGCCCAGCGCTGCCCGCCCGGCATGTCTGTTAGCCGCGAGGCTAACTAGGCATTTGCCCTGGGCATTTGGGGGCGGCTTTTTTGCCGCCCCCTGAAAAATGCCGCCCAAGGCAAATGCCTTGTTTGCCTCGCGGCTAATACGCCCCTGAGATGCACATACACACTAACACATACTGCATACAGACCAATACACACACTAGCACACACACAGATATACACAAACACACACTAGGACACACACATTTACACCCCCACACACACACACAGATTCACACACACAAGCACACACAGATACGCAAGTTGCAATTTGTATATTTTGAGCCATCAACCTGCTTCCATACTTTTTGGATGCAGGAGGGTGGATTCTTGGTATGGCTGAAGATGAGAATCTGAGGCTGTTTGCAGTGGTCTTCATCCTCCCCTCTGTGTCTCCTCCATCCACTCAGCCCTTACGTGGCCTGTAAGCTAGGAGGAAGAGACAGGAAATCCTTCCTCTCAGCACTGGGTGCCGACATTAAAGGGGCTCAGTCGTGCTGCTAAACGGATGCAGCACCTGACAGGGCCCCTGATCAGACCAGTCTGCCTTATATTTTTTTTCTATAAGTGTATGGTCTACCTGACCCCAGTGAAGCCACACAGGCTGCACATGTGGTAGTTCCGCCACTGGACAGCTTTGCAGAGCACTCATTTACGAGATAAATATTTTATTTCTTCGGAGTAATTTCATCCTGTAGGAAGAGTGAAACAACTAAAAAAATAGGTAGCTGCCATAAATCCATACCAGTTTACACACTGCCTGATTCACAGTTTAGTGAATTGGGATTTGTGCAGAGTTATTATTATTATTATTATTATTATTATTATATTTATAGAGCGCCATCAAATTCTGCAGCTAGTAGTACGTAATGGTCAAAGGGGGCACAAGCAGTTGGATCTGCACTTCTGCCTGATCGACAGCTTGATTGACAACCATAGATTATGTGGAGGGGGTAGACCCTAAAATAAATGTGTGCATATACAATGGAGTAGTATGGAAAGAGTAAGGATGCATAAGGATTCCTGAATTTTAGTATAAAGATATCTAGCCATTCCATTCAGGATTCAAGGATTAAAACTGCCCAAAGCAGCTGTTGTATTAGTGATAGCAGATGCAGGAGGGGGGCAAGGGGTGTAATGGTAAATATTGAGCTTCATCACAAAACTGTAATAAAATGTGGTCAGATAGAAGTAAAAACAGAAGTCCCTCCTCCCCCCCCCAAAAAAAAAATCATCATCAGACATTTGAAAGTTAGGAAAATGGTTATTTTTGATTCTATATTCCAAAATCGCTTAATAGTTAGGAAAGTTAGAAAGTTAGGCCATGTGTGCGGAAAATACCCCAGCTCTAGGTAACTTATACAGTTTGGAATTACGCTGGATATTAAGTGTCTCCTCTGCATAAAACCTACTTATTTTGATGACTTTCAGTGCTTTGGCCATTCTGCACAGTCAAAAAATTAATCTGAATTATGTGTTGCATTCTTACAAGGATTGATAAGCAACTATAGCCTTGTAAACAAAATCACGAGTAATCACGATCATTTTATAAAGAAAGGCTGGGTTATTTGTCTGCCAATAATCAAACATCCGTTCTGTTCTTTTCTGTTTACACAACTAATAATTTTTTAAGCTTTTAGTTCTTTATCTCAAAGTGTTGCGTCCTTCTTAGTATACAAGTCCAGCAGATGACAGGTTAAAAATTCCCAGTGCAGCATAGGTCAACAAGCTTAATCCTGTTGTTTTTCAGCTAATCATCTTTAAAATTGAAAAATTAAATAAAATAAAAAAAACAAGTGAGTCTACTGGTAGGTGAGCCACAGCAGGGCAATTAAAATGATGCAGCGGAGGTAGACATCTGCTTCTAGACAGATACAGTTCCACCGATGCTATCTATAGTTACAATCCTTCCGAGAGATAAACACCATACGAGAGCGATGAGCAGAAGGAAGTACCTTGCTGAGAAAGTAGTGATCAGAGAACAGTCTTGTGGCCCCTGTGGTCTGGCACTGAGCATGAGAATGGGGTAATGTAAACTTACAGGTGAAAGATGTCACAGGGCACATCAAGCTGTAAATATGTAAAGAGTTTGTACTTCAAGAAAACAGATTTATTGAGATAAGCAACATACCCTGAATTACACAGATAAACCTGCTCTGATAAGCAACGAAGAAGCGGTTGTTGTGATTGTGTAACTGTTACGGATTTTAAAATATACCTGTCTTCTCTAACACTCAAAGCTCTTTTTATATGTTGATCAAAATATTTCAGTCTTGTTAATGAGGTTGGGGCCAAAATTGGATTTTCTGTTTGCGCTCTCTACTTTGTTTGTTAGAAATTAACAAAAGCATTAATGAGTTTTGTGTCAGAGCTTTCTGTGGGTGATGTTTTAAATACATATTTATTTTGAGATATATTTTGCACCGTTTTCTACAAATACAAAATAATATCTACAAGGCACTAATGTGTCCTTATAGCAAGGTGCCATTATGCAATTAATGTTAATGCGCTCAGTGGCATCTTTATACTTTATTAAATGAGATACAATTTGTTTATTTGTAAGTAAACCCTTTTAACAACTGGAAAAAAACGGTCAACTTGAGATATAGGTTGAGGTCCAGATGGACTATATTGGATCATAATGAGCATTGGTTAAATATATATATATATATACATATACATTTTCTCACCACTCCTGGGTTGTATGGTTATTCTTTCTCATTCTCGGGTCCTCTACCAAGGGCCTGGGAGTTTGAGGGTTCTGTGCAGTATCTTAGCTGTTCCTAAAACTGCACTCTTCTGAACAGTGATCTCAGATGTCCCACCTGGAATCTGTTGAAGCCACTCTCCAAACTTAGGAGTCACAGCCCTGAGTGCCCATATCACAGCTGTGACTACTACTGTCTTCACTTCCCACATCCTTTCTAGTTCTTCTTTCAGTCCTTGGTATTTCTCCACCTTCTCATGTGCCTTCTTCCTGATGTTATAGTCACTGGGTATTGCCACTTCCACTACGACTGCAGTCTTTCGTTCCTTGATGTCGGGTTGGTTGGCCAGCACTTGCTTGTCTGTCTGGATCTTGAAGTCCCTTTGCCCTGTCATTCTCATTTACCCTTTGTGGTATCGCCCATCTGGACTTAGGCAGGTCCAACCCATATTCTGTGCAGATGTTTCGGTACACAATCCCAGCAATTTGGCTGTGTCTCTTGGTGTATCTGGTTCCTGCTAACATCTTGCATACAGTTACTAGGTGCTGGACTGTCTCAGAGGCCTCTTTGTACAGTCTTCACCTTGGGTCTTGCCTTGTGTGGTCTGGTGCTGAGTGCCTGTTCCTGTGCTGCTAGAATTAATGCCTCTGTGCTCTCTTTTAGTCCTGCCTTTTCCAACCACTGGTAGGATTTTGTCAAGTGAGCCACATCCACTATCTGCCAGTGGTGCACCCTATGGAGAGGTTTGTCTTGCCAAGGAACCTCCTCTTTTTCTGCAACCTCTAGTTTTGAAGTCTCAGGCATTCCCTTAGCAATTTGTCTTTGGGAGCCATCTTCATGATGTACTTGTGGATGCTCTGTGTTTCATCCAGGACTGTGGTCTTGACACTCATCAGGGCCTGATCTCCTTCCTACCGGCAAATGTACAATCTCTGGGTGCTGGATTTAAGACAAGGAAACTACTCACTATATATATATATATATAAAATATATAGCGCTGAGGAATCTGTTGGTGCTTTATAAATACCAGTCATAAATACAAAATATATTAACAATGTAATAGCTATCAGAATACTGCAGGAATTCAGCGCTAATCAACACACAATATATGCAGAACGGGCAGCAACCCAAGCGAAGGAAACCCCTCAAGTCCTTCAATGGATCAAATACAACACAAAAAAGATGGAGCAGGGCTGCGTCAATACGAATAAAATAGTCTTAGAGAGGGTAAGAGGTCTCGCTAGAGTAGCAGTAGATAATCAGGGAAACTTGATAAGATGTATTCTCTTCAATGGGAGTGGATACATCTCAGGGTGTTAGTTCTTAAATATGAAACAGAGAAGAGGCAGAAAGCAACCAATAGTGCAGTACGTCTAGAGTCCAAAAGTGCAGTAAGTAACAAGAGGTAGAGAACTCACATTTAAAAGAGCTATGGCCAGCTCTGGTGTGAAGAGCATACAGCGGTATAATCCCCGCTTATGGGATGTGGGAAGATGTATCCGTCAGCATCGTCTGGTAATCCAAAGCTCCAAAGGGAAGATAAAAGGCAACAACAGTGCTCTCAATTGTGATACAATAGTGTATAAAAGAGAGATAAGAGTAATACTCACAAGTGTAGAGCTCATTTTGAGAAAGCCACATCGGCGAAACGCTTATTTGGATGTTTTATATTTATTTTTACTACTGAATAAAGGAATTCTTTTGGACAAATAGACTTGGCTTGTGCCAATTTCCTTTAAATTTTATTTACCATTTTAAAATATATTTGATAATATATTTCCTTTGCTACTTGTCTTTTTACTACTAATCAAAATAAATCAGAGGTAGGGATTATACCACCAGAGCTGATACCATCGAGCAGTAAGCCTGCCCTATGCTGTTACTCCAAGTAAATCCGAGGTGGGGGTCATACCACCAACGCTATATCAATAGAGCAGTGTTTCTGCTCTACACTTGTGAGTATTACTCTTATAACTCTTTTTTACTCTATTTTATCACAATTGAGAGCAATATTGTTGCTTTTATCTTCCCTTTGGAGCTTTGGATTACCAGACATTGCTGATGGATACATCTTCCCACATCCCATAAGCGGGGATTATACCGCTGTATGCTCTTCACACCAGAGCTGGCCATAGCTCTTTTAAATGTGAGTTCTCTACCTCTTGTTACTTACTGCACTTTTGGACTCTAGACGTACTGCACTATTGGTTGCTTTCTGCTTCTTCTCTGTTTCATATATACAAACTAACCCCCTGAGACGTAGCCACTCTCATTCAAGAGAATACGTCTTATCAAGTTTCCCTGATTATCTACTGCTATTCTAGCAATACCTCCTACCCTTTCTAAGACTATTTTATTCGTATTGGTGCAGCCCTACATCATCTTTTTTGTAATGTAATAGCTATACCCGGAATGAAAAGTCGCATGCCTTATTTTATATCTAAAAAAAGCTTGCAAAAGTTGCAGATCTCTTGACTCAATCATTAGTATCTGTCCTTTCCACACGTCAGTGAGGACAGAGAAAGAATAGAATAGAGAGAAGATGAGAAATGAAACAATGTTTCTATGTCTCCTCATATGCAATGGTTGTCCTGACTTGTCTGAAATGCATTATTATGCAATATGCAAAATCTTTAAAATAAAATTAAAGGGACACTATAGGCACCCAGACCATGTAATCTTAATGAAGTGGTCCGGGTGACAAGTTCAAGTGATTTAAACCCTACAATAAAAAACATTGCCATTTTGCAGGGTTTAAATTCTTCAAGAAGCTATCAGCCTGGCAGCCAGCAGAGGCGCTTTTGATTTAATTGCAGAGAAAAACTTAGCTATTTCTATAAGATGACCTCATAGACACCATCTTATTGAAACAGCAGTGTATTTTGCTGTGCACTAGCCTCCCAATGCTTTCCTATTCAAAGCACTGGATTGGCTGAAATCATCAATCTTGGTGATCTCTTGGTAAACACAACTGCTTTTTTTCACCTTACAGGACACCTAAACTGTTAACAGGGCACTATAGGAGTAGGTTGGAATACATGTTTGTATTGGTAACACTATAATGTGCCTTTTGAAGAAAACAAAGATCGCATGAAAAAGAGTTAACACAAATTTGAATCCTTAGGTACTTGTAGAATCTGGAGACACTGGACCTGCCAAGCGACTTTTATGGTAGATGTTGGTTTTAGTATTTTTTTTTTATAACATTTTGACCTATCTGTTAATTGTACCACTTCCCCCATCTCCACTCTCATGAACTTCAGCTTTCATCTCCTCTCTATACCATCTACCATATTTATCCTTCTTTGACCCTCCCCTCTATCCCTAAGTTTAAAGTCTTCTACAAACTTTTAGCCATCCTCTCCTCCAGCACATAAAACCTTCTTCCATTTAGGAACAATCCATCATCGCTGTAAAGATTGTACCCAAGCGCAAAACCTGCCCAGTGCTATAGAATTCCCAAACACTCTTACCTTCAACACATGAAGGTATTTAACTCTTGTTGCACCATACCCATGCTGGCCTTGGGAAAACGTTCAGACATTTTAGGGTGCCAACGTCACCCAAAGCCAGTAATTCTGAAACTTTGTATAGTATATCTCTGAAATACTCTATAGTATAGTGCCTTGTTCTTCCTCATTATTATTTTCATTTAGCTAAATATTCATACGGTAATGAAAACCTTACTTACAGTTTTAAACCTCACATACATAGCGGGGAATCTAGAAAGTGTAACAAGTTTAAAAGGTGGAGAGGTTAACTTTATCTTTGCCAATTTAGTGACATATTCAGAATATGGACCCATTATATTCATTGTGACGACTGAAAAGATGGGATGACAATGAAAGGAGCTGACTGCTTATTACCAAGATATGATATTCTAGTTTTAGTAAGATCTTTTTCATCCTGTGACGTCGGTCTGCTAAACACCTTGTCTTTCACATGCTCTCCTTGGGTCCTTGGGGAATTTAGAAGATGGTTAAATAGGCTCTACTACCTGTCATTAAAAACTACTACTTTCTGACTTTGTTGTGGTTTTTTTTTATTTTATTTTATTTTTTATTTTCATCTAATATGATCCCAGTTCTATGCGTTCAACTAACTTGTCATCCACTGGGAAGAGATGACATAATTAATTATTTATGAATTTGGAACCTCAAGTAACATATAGCAAGATTGGATTGGCTTTTTAACGCTTTTTGATTAATAAAACATAAAGTCTTAGATTATTTGAATTGCTTGGGTTATAGTCGTTAAAAAAAACAAAAAAAAAAACGAAAAGAAACAGTGTATGAATTGATGGAACTTTTTTTTCCACAAGTTATTTTATTTAACATGCTGGACAAACAAGGCAACAAATCAGACTTAACAATAGTCCCTCTCTCTTTTTTTTCCACTGCATTATAAATATTTGATGATGATTTGACATCTAGATAAAAAACAATGTTTCATATCAGCCACATTGTGTCTCTCTATGTGCAAATTTATATTAAAATGAAAAAATAAACTCATTTTCTTTTATGGAGACCTCAGTCAATTTCTCTGTTTTGTATTCTGTAAATTTATAAAATACAAAAGTAAAGTAAATTGAAATCTCTAAAGTTAATCTAAAATGTTAAGTAATTTTTTTTTTTTTTTAAAGGTTGCACATATCTCATAAATGGACAGACAGAGAGGTAGAGACAGATAGACAGACAGACAAGGATTGACAAAGATGTAGATATAAACAGAGAGAGGCAGACAGATGTAGAGACAAATCGAAAGAGTCAGACATAGAAGTAGAGACAAATTCAAAGACAGAGAGACATATAGAGACAGACAGATAGACAGAGAGACAAAGAGGAAGAAATATATAGACAAACAGAGTGAGTGACACAGATAGGTACACAGACGGAGGAGAAAGGTGTAGAAAAAGATAGATAGACAGACATGTAGACAGAGAGAGATTGACAGACAAATGCATGTAAGAATAAAGAGACAGAGAGAGACAGACAGAAGCAGTCAGAGAAGTAGAGACAAACATTTAGACAGAGGCAGACAGAAATGTAGAGAAAGATAGACTAATAGACAGACAGATATATTTCATACACACATGCCTGCCCAAATAAATATTGCATCTTTTAAAAAAAGTTTTTATTGTTCAAAAAAACTTTACTGAGAAAATATCTTAAGTCATATTTTGTTGTTTGCATCAGAATTGGATCCCCAAGGATTACACTGATTTTCCTTTCTCCACAGTAAATCTCTATAACATATTCTGTCTGAAATATATTACAAAACAAAATTCATCTTTAAAATAAGGCACTGCAAAGTATAGTTTGAATATTTTCAATACTATGGGAGTTAACAAGTCACGTTTTTTGCACTCATGGGGTTTGCACATAAAGATTGATAAACCAGTTAATGTGATTAATTATTACACTATTTCCAGAACAACAATTCATTGACACATAAACAAAAGATAATAAAACCCGAAATACTAAGGCAAATAATCTAACCACCATATGTCTGCCTTTGGTGCTTCTAGTTAACCTTCTCTTTATAATGATTGGCTGGGATACCACTATCCAATCACAATACAGCTCAATATATTTAAAAAAAAAAATTTCAGGGAGGTTACTGAGAAAAATAAACAAAACACAGAAGACATATAGCTGCATTGTAAACATTATCCATAATGCAGGGCAGCATTTTCATGAGCTGTCAATCAACTTGATGAAATTGTTTCTGTCTCAGAACAAATGGAGGAAATTAAAGTCCTGCATGTAAGGCCTCAATCTTAGCTCCCAACCATTGGCTTTTTCTTTTGCTATTATATACTCATTCGCAAGTATTAAAGTTTTAATGTAAATACACCAAAACCTGAAGATTGACCAGAAAGTCAACAACAGAAAGGACTTAGTGGGTAATGATGGTCATAACTGAGGGTATACCGGGGGAGACTTTTAGAGGAATGGTAATTTACCCTCTACTCTCTCAGTCTTCTATGGTAATTTATTTTCTCAAAGTTTTAATGTACCATAGCCTATTTCCAAGAGCTAAAAATGATCATTTGGTGGTTTTGTTTGGCAGTGCCTGATAAAGGGTTTCCCTGGACTATAAGACGGAGAGAGAACATGATTGCTGCCCGAGCTAGGCGGTTGGTAGTGAGGGGATACATTTCTTGCAAATTGGGTACAGGATAAAAAAGGATGAGTAGGGAGAGAACCCACCAGTCAGAGAGAAGGAGTGTAGTAATCCTAACTTTTCCCACCCTCCCATCCGTATTTGTAGGCCATATGGTTTGCTGTTATGGTTGCGTGTTTCTTTTTGTGTTTTGTTAGAGATACTGTGGAAGAACGTGCTGAATCGGCTTGGGGAGTCGCAGCCTGCTAAGAGCTAATGGCGGGAGACATTCTGCCCGGGACTCTTGGATTTCCACATTAGATCTGTCGGTTGGAGAAACACCCCAGCAGCCAACAGTTCAAATGTGTTTTTGCTGGCATTGCTAAAGTTAATTTAAATAAAACTGTGGCCGTTGCCCTTACCAAAAAGTAACTAATTTCTTTATTGATTGTTGTTTGGGTCAGAAGTCATGTAAATTACTATATATATTCTAAAAGGCCGGAGCCTGGAGTTGTGAGAGGGGCTTCCTTGGCTTATAAAACAACTAGCAGGGCTTTCCACTTACCGGACGTTGCCTTCGTGAAGTTGCCCTCCCACCCTTTTTTTGTACATAATTCTACCAGGTGGGCGCTCTTTATTACAGGCCTAACCGATCACCAGTTTCGACACAACTCAACAGACTTTTGTATATTCTAGTATGTGAATGTTTAAGTTATATTTGGCTTTATAATCGCAACCACAAATGCATATTTAGAGGTAAATGGGGTGATAGCATATTTACAAATGTGACAATATAATAAAACTTGTAGTTAGAAGGATTTAATTAACACCACCAAGTAGCAGAAAATAAAGCGCCTTTTCAATTCCAACTGCAGAAAACTCTAGAGATTTGTAAGCTATTTTATCAGAACTGAAGTGCACCTTTGATCTTTTGCATTAGACACACCCAAAATATAAAGATATTCAGTGTTGCATCTGCGGCACTGACCTCTGCTGATGTTTTTGTTTTGAGTAATGGCTAAAGAATGAACTGGGGTCCACGGCCAAATGTTCATTATTTGATGAATCCACACATTTCGTGAGATTTGTCAAATGAAAGTGTAAGAGCTTGGAAGCTTCAAACAGATTTAAGCAGCAATTTATAACATACCTGCATCCAGAGAATTGAGATTCTTAAATGAGAAACCAAACATGAAAAATCTAATATAACGCATGGAATAGAACAAACCACGTAAAAGAGGGGAGAAAGGGATAACGTGTTATCATTCAAGAAGTAATTAATACAGTAATGCCTATTGATACACATATGCAAATATACGCACCTTTGCTGTGTAACCAGCTATATAACTATTATAATATAACTTGCAACATGCCAAGTACACCTGTTAGCGATATATAAACCACATATACTGTATAATTACTGCACTCATCGTACCTGCCCTCTACCAAAATATAACCTGTAACATGTATATCACATTCACAAACACCATCTACCTACTGTACTTTCTGTACTTTCCTCTACTGCAATGTAACCTGCTAAACCTGATAGCGCTATACAAAAGCGAACTAACAAACACTATATTATTATTATTGCCATTTATATAGCGCCGACAGATTCCGTAGCTCTTTACAATATTATGAGAGGGGGGATTTAACTTTATGTAGGACAATTACAAGAAAACTTACAGGAACGATAGGCTGAGGAGGACTCTGCTCAAACGAGCTTACAGCCTATAGGAGGTGGGGTATAAATCACATTAGAACCCGATATAACTATACTGCACTCACAGTATCTCCCGTCTACTGAAATATAACCTAAATATTGCTACGTATACCTATTAGCGCTATATAAATAAATAAAACACACATTCACAGTATATCTACTGTAATGTAAACAACAAAGTATATTTTTAAGTGATATTTAAATAAAATGTTCATGTAGACTATAACTACTGTGCTTACTGTATATCCCTGTGATGTAACCTGTAACAGTTTAGGCATATCATGTGCCATAACAACTTCATCTAAATGAATCAGTGACTTCCCATTCGCAAAACTGACTTGAAAAAGCTACGTTTATTTTCAAGTCGGTTTTGTAAATGGAGAGTCATTGATTTGATTGAGATCATCAGCTGACCACTCTCAGCCAAACAGCCACTCCTCTGCCCAGGGGCAATCCACTTGGGGGGTGGGGAGGGTTGAGATTGGCACTGGAGGCAACTTTGGAGTTAAACCATTCGAGAATGGTTTAACCACTGAAGGTAAGAGTGCGTCTGGGAGCATCCTGGCACCATAACAACTTAATTTTGATGACATTATTATGGTCCCTGGTTTGGCCCTTTAAGTGCACTGCTTAGTGCTATATTAATAAAATATTTATACACTTTATATTGTAATGAAACCTGAAAGGTGCTAAGTGCCCCTGACAGTGTTATATAAATGATATATACATGCACTGTATAACTACTCCACTTCCTGTACTTCCTGTACTGTAATGTGACTTGTGAAGTCTCTGTTTTTGGTCATTGTTTTTGGGATTGAATTTGCAGTGAGAAATCACACAGTGTCCCGCCAGAATACTAAGTGATGTGCAGAAGCGGGAGTTAATCTACTCAACACATTCTGGCTGAGCAATCAGTCTTTAGTGCAGCCATTTCTAAATTATTATGATTAGAGTGCCTTTTGAACCTTTGCCGATAATGGACGTGTACTATACATGCGTATACTGCCACTCAAACCCGGAGCCGAGTCATTGAAATGATTGTTATAATGAAGAGAAGGAAAATGATTGTATTGGAAGGCAAGACAGCCGGCAAAAGGCCTCACATTTCATTTCGAAGTACAGTTTTTATGGCTTTGTAAGACTGCTGAATGGGAAAACTCGTGCTAACTGTGTCATTTTATTTACCATTTTCCTAGTCTGACAAGACGGTAAGATAGTAATTCATTAAGAAGAAGACGGGACGAAAAAAAAATAAAAACACCATATTAAGCAACTTTAATCAGCTGAGTTTCACCCATCTTGTCCACTTCCTTTCCGCAAACACTTAACCCTATAAGTGCCGGGGTTAACTGGTACAGTACAAGCAGTCGCTCACTTCCTCTTAAAGTCAGGTTTATAAAAGGAAATCACAGAAATATGAACGTGGGTTCCTCTTTTACACAGTAGACTGATTACAAGAAGATTGTCGAATGTGTAAAGTGTGTGATAGCCGCCCGGATCTCATTATGTGCAGAATATTTAAGGACCAGTTTACTAAAAGGGCAAGAGATTCCAAAGAAATTTCAAAAATAAAATAAAGGAGCATGACTTTTTTTTGCAGAAAACCGCACAGGGTTATAATAATTAATTCATCATAGATAATATTGGTTCTAAATACACAACTCCCAAGTGTCCCTATTTAGGAAGGGCAGTCCCTATTTTTGGGCCCAGCTCCCTCTGTCCCTCTTCTCTATTTTAAAGTCATTTGTTTCGTGAAGCTCCATCATTGTTGGTTTGTTCGAGTGTATCACAGAGCTCCACAGCAATAATACTCCCATTAATGTGCCTAAATACTACAACAAATGTGTTTAGAAATCAGTGTGTGTAAATAAGATATATTGTTCTTGTTCTAAATTGTATTTAACTTCATATATAGTTACTAGCAAAGTCACATAAAATTTCTCAGATAGGCCCCACACTGACCATACTCCCACTTACACTTCTAAAATTAAAGTGTTCTTCTTTGTGCATTTAAAATGTTCACAGGTATGTCAATATACCTCATTGCTTTGTAGAATCATTATCCATAGGAGAAAAATATATATACAGTATATACTCGAGTATAAGTCTAGTTTTTCAGCACATTTTTTGTGCTTAAAAACCCCCACTCGACTTATACTTGAGTCACTGTCTGTATTATGGCAACTTAGAGAGCTGCGTCCGTCAGAGCCGTGGCAACAATCCGCGCGGCAACCAGACCGCGAGACTTACAGTAGAGCTGACCAGAACGGAGGAGAAGGGAGCTGACAGGAGCTGCAGGAAAGGTAAGTAAATGCTTCCTGCCGGCCCCCCACTTCACAGCCCATGCCACTGGACCACCAGGGATTAAGATAGCCCCCCTCCCTGACCGGTTAACAAGCAGGGAGGGGGGGACAAAAAAAAATTAAATAATAATAAAAAAAATAATATTAAAATTAAAATAATAAAAATGCCCTCCCCCCACCCAGTTCACACACACTACACAAACACACACTCTTCATTATATACACACTCTGCATTATATACACAGAGTGTGTGTATATAATGCAGTGTGTGTTTGTATGAGTGTGTGTGTATATAATGCAGAATGTGTGTTTGTATGAGTGTGTGTGTATATATAATGCAGAGTGTGTGTTTGTATGAGTGTGTGTATATATAATGCAGAGTGTGTGTTTGTATGAGTGTGTGTGTATATAATTATAAAAATCACAGAATTTCATAGCCCCAAGTTTTACCCTCGACTTATCCACGAGGCATAGCATATTTCACAGTTGTTGGTCACAAAACTGCACTCGACTTATACATGAGATCGACTTATACACGAGTATATACGGTAAACTTATAGTTGAGAAATAAATTTTTTTAATTTACCCCTTGGAAGTGTTAAGAGAGTCATTATGAACTTTTTTGAGTTTCTCCCTATCAACAAATATCAATAATTAATTGTCTGTGAGTGTGTTAGTGTGTCTGTTAGGGAGTTTGTTAGTGTGTGTCTGTTAGTGTGTCTGTTAGTAAGTGTTAGTGTTTGTGTATGTCAGTGAGTGTGTTAATGTGTGTCTGTTAGTGAGAGTGTGTGTATGTGTGTGTTAGTGAGTGTGTGTCTGTCAATGAGAGTGTATATGTTTTTGTCAGTGAGTGTGTATGTGTGTTTGTCAGTGTGTGTGTATCTGTCACTGAGAGTGTGTGTCTGTCAATGTGTGTATGTGTGCATCAGTGTGTGTATGCATGTTTCAGCATGTGTATCCAGTGGCGTCTCCAGGATTCATTTTTTAGGGGGGGCACATGGTGGGCCAGGGACAAAAGTAGGGGGGCACATTTAACCCGGCCCTCGCCGCAATTTGACCCTGCCCATGCCGCATGTTAAGCCCCATCCCCGACACAATGAGTTTTTTTTTTTTTTTTAATAATCCCTGGTGGAGGATTAATTATTTTCCACCAGGGATTATTAAAAAACAAACACATTTCCCTTGATATAGTGCCATAGTTGCCAATATTTCCCCCCAAAAATTCCAAGGACATTTTGCAGCACAGCTATCACTTACTACCATGAAAGTTTACCACACCCACTGCCGCAAAACTCGGCCAACTATGTCCAACCCACATAAATAATCTCTGCCTACTTATCACAGTACAGATTACAGTCTACTCAATAAAAAGATTTACAGGGAATTGAGATGGTAATTTTAAACTTAAGGCCAAAGTAGCAGAGTTAGAAACATTCTCCCATTCAGCTGCACTATTTCAACCTAATGTTGGAAATTCCCATCACAATTCCTTGCAATTCTCTCTTTATGAGTAGACATTTATAACACCAAGTTCCCACCAACAGTACCATGTATCCATGGTATGCAATAGACACATTCACAGCACAGCATCTATATCAGGCAGGTACATTTTATCACTTTTAGGTGAGTTGGGTATCGGTGGTGCTTCAGTTAGAGTTGTGTCTATAACATAGAACATACATTAGTTCACTAAAATAATTATATTGGGGAGTGAATATAGTTAAAAAGAAAAAACTGATAATAGGAAAGGAAAGATATAGAAGGAGATTTTATAGAACGGAATTAAAGAGAGAAATGGGAGAAAAAGACCCCTTTTCATGGCACCAATTCAACATTCTCAGATTGAGACTTCAGTCACCACTGCACTGCTTCTGATTCCTCTAGTTCCAGGAATCTGTGAGTATTATACATGTATTGTGTGTGTGTGGGTGTGGACTCAGCAGTCCATACACACACACAGACACACAGACTGCTGAGTCCTTACATACACATACACACAGACTGCTGACTCCATACAGACACACAGACACACAGATTGCTGAGTCCATACACACACAGACACATAGACTGCTGAGTCCATATACACACAGACTGCTGACACACATACACACACAGACTGCTGAGTACATACAGACACAGACACACACACAGACACACACACAGGCTGCTGAGTCCATACACACACACACACACACACAGACTGTTGAGTCCTTACACACACAGACTGCTGAGTCCATACACACACACTGACTGCTGAGTCCATACACACACACACACACAGACTGCTGAGTCCATACACACACACACAGACTGCTGAGTCCATACACATACACACAGACTGCTGAGTCCACACACACACACGGACTGCTGAGTCCATACACACACACACGGACACACACACACAGGCTGCTAAGTCCTTACACACACAGACTGCTGAGTCCTTGCACACACAGAGACTGCTGAGTCTATACACACACACAGACTGCTGAATCCATAGACACACATAGACATATACAGACACACAGACTGCTGAGTTCATACGCACACAGACACACACACACACACACAGACTGCTGAGTCCTTACACACACAAACACACAGACTGCTGACTCCATACAGACACACAGACTGCTGAGTCCATACACACACAGACACATAGACTGCTGAATCGACGTTTCGACCCTGACAGGTCTTTTTCAAGATCTTGAAAAAAAAACGTCAGGGTCAAAACGTCGATTGATTTTTCTGTACATTTCACATGGAATAATTAAAAGTCACTTTTTTCACTATAACTAAGTCCTGTGAGTGCATCCTCATTTTTGATTTTTATATATATATATATATATATATATATATACACACACACATATATATAAATCTATATGAATCTGCTACATGCTTTAGCAGAATAAAAGTGCTTATTTTAAACGTGTGATTCACTTTAACAACACTTAGTTTGGCAAGTTAAACATATGGCTGTTGTAACCTGGAGGCTTGCCGCAATCCATGTTTAATAAAAGCAGATGTTAACCTTCCAAATATCACATTGAATGATGCCATTAATGATTGACAATTTATGGGGGAATCCTTTGTGAGATGGATTACTTATATGTTAAAAAAAACAAACAAACAGATAGAAAGAAACACAGTCAAAGCCTCTGCTCGATTAACCAAGGTGGGGGTCTATGCACTGAATCTTGTGATGTCCTGTCCTGTAAGCAGGGTCAGTGCAAGGATTTCTGCTGCCGCCCCCTCATGTCACTCTTTCACTGACAGACACACACTGGCAGACACACTCACTCACTGACAGACACACACAGAAACTCCCTCACTGACAGAAACACACACACAGAAACTCACTGACAGACATTTACTCATTGACATACCAACACTTACTCACTGACAGACACACACACAGGCAGACACTCACTGACAGACACACACACACTGACAGTCAAACACTCACACACTTACCAACAGACACACACGCAGGCAGACACTCACTGACAGACATACACTTACTCACTGACACACACACACACACAGACATTCACTTACTGACATACACACACTCACTCACTGACAGACACACACACACACACAAACACACTCACTGGCAGTCAAACACTCACACACTCACTTACATAAACTCAGACATCCAGCCTCCTTACCTCTCTGGGGTCCAGTGTGAGGCAGCTCCTCACTCCTCCAGGGCATGCAAGGGAGGAGTGGGGAGCTGCAAGAAGAGCCTCCCTCACCTCCCCCACACTACAGCCTGCCTGCCTCCTCTCCTCCACCGACATTCATTGACAGAGGAGGCACCTGCCATCAGGGTTAGCAGGTGCCTGCTCTGCCATACCGAAAAACGGACAGCTTAAGGGTGCCGTGAGTGGCAATATGGCTACCTCCTGGACCCCCCCTGTGACAAGGCTCCTCCGGGTGCCCCCATTTTCGTGGGCCTGGGGGATCGGCCCGGTGCTGAGGGAGGGGCGGCTCTAGAGCCGCTCGCCCAGCTCTGCGGCTCAGGACAGTGGGAGCCCACCAGTAAATATTCCGGTGAGCACCCCCAGCAGGCCGGCGCTCTAGTTCACCTAACGGTGATGCCAGCTCTGCCTCTAAGGACCCGAACAGGTACTACAAACCTGACCTGTTGTGCATGCAAGTGACAACATTCACGGGGCTACTCACTAAACTGTAAATCTAAACTGTAAACTAAAAATGTTCAGAAGCAGCAGTTCAATTACTTTGGCCTAAATTTTGAAATACACTTTGAATTAATTTAGAATTCCTGACAAGTCACACTATAGTGAATTCGTACACATCTCACACCAATATATGATTTTAAAAATGCATATGTTACTAAATACATATCATATACTATAAAAGTTAACTCTTTTAAGAGGTTCAATTATGTTTTGAGTCTTGCCTCTCAAGGCTTGAGTCTTTTTCCAGCACCCCAGTTGTGTCTCTACCATTTCTCGCATGCACTTGTTCCTCCCCCACATGTATTACTTCTTCCGTGTGCTTATCACAAGTGGTTAAATGCTATGTTGGGGTGGCTGGTCAATTTGAACTATATTTACCCCTCTTGGCAAGACTGTGTTTGGAGCTGATAGCATCTTGTATTTTAATCAATAAGCCAAGACACAAGTAACAAAGGAAAATACAGTCCTTTTACATAACCAGGTGGGAAAGTTTCAGTCAAATTTGTCATGTTTCTGGTATTTCGGGACATATATTAACCATATCTTTGTTTTTATCAGTTACAAAATACAGGAAATGATGCCCCCAAACACTAAGGGATTTATTTGTTGAATAAAGTTGAGCTGATTTTTAAAATACACAGGGCAAAATGGCTGTGTTGGCAAAATAAACCTCTATTTCAGCAGAATCATTTCATTTTCTCAACTCTGCTATTTTGGCCTAATTTTTACAACCTGTTTTTCTAATTTAGATCAGATAACTATCAGTTTAGTGGACCACAGTAGACACATTTGTGCAGGTCTTTTTTTTTATATAACCGACAAAAGCTCTGTAGTCCATAAAAAGAGTTTGATAATAAGACACTAAAGATTTTATAATGATTACTGATGTTCTACTGATAACAATCTACTGATTGTTATTATGTGCTTTTTACAAAGCTTGTTTTTGTGTATCTATGTGGTTGTATGTGTATACAGCCATTTTATGGTCAATTTAACATGTATTTGCAGTAACCTAAGAGTTAATAGAAAAGTTGCAAGCTAGTGCATTACAGAAACAGCTTCAACTGAATCCTAAAAGAACAAAGTATGAAATGGCTGCTCCCTACTCCTTTACTATTTTGCTCACTCCTATTGGAGCCGTGCAACTGCAACCATTAAAAATAATAATAATAGCAGTAGTTAGGACCACACAGTTTCTAAAAGTAATTAAACAGTGCTTATGTTTTGGGTATAAATTTCCCTTTAAGGGATAAAGGTGTCACATAGAATCAAACAAAAAATGTCATTCTCTTAGTGCACACAGGAGCCTGTATCCTGAGTTTCGTGTGTTTAATGGAGCTTCAACAGCACATTTTGTGCTTTCATCTGAGAGGCTTGGTTTGGCAGGAGTCTCAGGTTCCTAGCCCTAAGCTATAGCGTCCGAGTGCATCATGGAGGTCACACAATGAAGTCTTTTATTCCCCACTGAATAGGCCTGCCTTGGAAAAGAGCAACATTTGGCTGTGCTCTGGAGACATGTACTGGCCACGGCCTACTGGGAGACAGCTGTTTCATGTATGGAAAAATGCAAACTGGGTTTTGTTGATTACGACAATTAATTGCTGATGTCTATTTCGTGTCATTCAACCCTTCCAGCTTTATTAAGATAATTAAAAAAAAAAACTCTTGCAGGATTTGGTTGCAAGAAATGGGTTAAAAAGGAATATACGGTATTGAAATGTTTGGGGGAGCAATTTTCTTTTCCTTCCTCAAATTGGAATTAAATTCCTTCTGGTCTGTGACCAGAGGATAATTATTTCAGGACTCTACCTCTGCTCCTGCTATATTAATATTTAAATATGTTGTCTGCATGGAGAGAAATAAAATGTCCACTTGACTATAATGGAAATGTCAGTGAGACGCTCCAGTGACTCCATATGTGTATAAAATTCAGTCACAATTCACTGACCGGCTTACTGAAAAGGAAGTGGTCGGTCGGCCATTTTGTTTGCAAATGACAGTGCATATTTAAATAAACTGCGTGCCATGCAGTGCATGCAAAACTCATAACATATTCAGTGTGATTAACCCCTTAAGAACCAGAGGCAATATAATAAAACATAGCAAACGAGGCTGTAAAGGCAAGGCTTTAAAAAAGGAATTCCCCACTCTTTTAACAAATTTAGGGATGTAGGGAGCATATTATATTACTAAGATAGGGTCCTTTGGGACTAGATCAGGGGTAGGCACATTTTGGCATGCAAGATGTTGTGGACTGCATCTCCCATAATCCTTTGCCAGCATTACAGCTATAAAAGCATTATGGGAGATGTAGTCCAAAACATCTGAAGTGCCGAAAAGTTGCACACCCCTAGACTAGATTGTGATCATTAAGAGGTTATGAATGTGGTCCTTAGGGGGTTAATATCATACCCTGATACATGTTAAACATTTAAAATGATCTTACCTTAATTTAGGACATTTAGGACATTTTTAATAAAAAAAAAACCAAAAACAAAAAACTGCCACATAATGATTGTCAATCATTTCTTTTTCTGACATTACATGACTTGATTGACATGCGGGTCAAAATAACAATGTTTCTGCAACAACATTTGCAGTGTGATGCATACACACAGATTGTAAGCCTCTCTTGTAGGCAGATATTCGAACGCCATTTATTTTGATACATTCAACGTGATACATTTATAAAGCATAACAAAAACTAGGAACATTTTAACTTTTTCTCAAACAGCCTTAGACATGTGACCCCCAATTAAAACATCCAGTTATCCTGTATTTCTAGAAAATGTTTAATTCCTACGTAAAATGAAGTCTGTTTGCATCTTTATTTAAGATTATTACTCATGGTGATATTCATTATTGGCATTAACTGTTTCAATGCCAACGAGCTGTGGCCTTTGCGGGTGCTTATAGGGTTAAAATGTATAATGTAATGTGCAGCTGCTACAATTATACCTATTCTCAGTTGTCAAAATGAACATCCCAGTTTATTTGCATACATATTATTCAGAGCCCCTGGTTATATTTTAATGTATGCTACCGCTCAGTGGTGCATTTTCTCTCACTAAATAGTGTGAACAAAATGTAGCACCAGAATTGATACAAAAAGCTCACTCATGCAAATCAGATACCATCTGATAATTGAGATTCTGCTCTACCAGTACTTAGAGTAGTGAAGTTGTAAATCAATGGGAAGAAAAAAAAAAAGAAAAGAAAATAATAATAGGACTTTATGTACAGTCAGCACGTTGGCATCTATTTAAATCTGGAATAACTGCTTAGCTGATCACTGCAATGGCTTCATAATGACAGAGTCGGCTATTCACAAGTTAATGTGATCAACTTGGAAATGTCGTCCAGTAGAAGTGGTAAAGGCAAACATAGATATAGAAAGGGACGTAGATACCTGGATAAGCCTTTTAATGTAAGCAGTAAAGACTAGCAGTAACATAGAAAAGGTAGTAGATGCCTAGAAGAGCCTGCCAATTGACCAGGGTATTTAACATTGATAAAGGGACAGGGGTACCAAAAAGTCTGTCATTTTGGATGCTTTGCAAATAAATTTGGGCTGCACTGGTGGGCTCCCTTAACTAAGCTGCGCTTTGTGAATGACTGCTTAGACTTATTTATACAGTGCCTGCTGTTTGAGCTACAGCGGCTTGAACACATAAGCAGCACTAGGTCAGACTGTTATACTGTCTTGGTATTGTGTTATACCACACCCCGACATCCTGTTTTTGCAATAAAATGTATCTATCTTCGCCTCATGATGGCTTGCCACGGACTGAGCTCTCACACCGGGGAAAGCCCTTTTAAAAGCTACGCAGGCTATTACATCTGCAGGATACATTTCCCAACCTATGTAACTTTATTAAGAGTGATCTGATTGGTTAGCTAGCACACTAACCAATCAGAGCGCTCTGACAGCCAACTCTCAAGAGATGTGAGACTTTGGCAAATAGCCATTGTGGTTGGAATTCAGTCATTTTCACTAACATGTATCCATCCTGATAAAACAATATTAAGATTTTTCACCAAACACTGGATTTTATCACTTTTTTCTTTTTTTCTTTTACCTCGCTTGAATCTATGGCAATCAGGGACATTTCTGCACACCCTTCTTGGGTTTTTACAGTGGATTTTGCATTGAGCTCGTTAATTTTGAGGACCAGTCATACTGCTCGCAATTTCTTTATCATATTTCTTCTCCTATCATTAACTAGAGCTGCATTCCTATAAAAAGATTAATGCATCTTGTGTAAAGGTTTTAAATAGCGGAAAATACTTGTTCAGAGACAACATTCATAAACATGTTGTGAAAACCAGCAAAAAAAGCTATTACAGCTAACTTATAATCAGGACCAACGCTAATTTGTTCAGAAACTTCATTACTGTAAATTTTTCATCTTTGAAACATACAGAGAAAAAGATCATCAATGCATCATTTTCGGTAATGGTGGACCTTTTACCATGTTGCCGAGTTGTCCATACTAGTTATTAAGACTGATCACATCTTTTTGTTCCTATCTCTTCTTTCTCTACAGATAAGTCTTTGAACGTGACCTAACCGCCTACCATACAATGTTCGAAGTTATGAAGGCTGTTTATGTGCTAAAGCAACAGAGGCCAACACGCATATCCCTAGCTTTTGTAGAACCACAGCATCATGCCTCCGAACATACCCGAATTGGCCCACTTTTCTTCCCAGTGTCCTGCTAGTGCATCATTAGACAAACTTACGTGACACTCAGGGCACTAAGTTGTACCTTCACTGGGCTGCCCTATTTGGTTGGCAAGCAGCCTGACATGCATTCACCTTTGGGCAGGTCAGTGACAAGATCATGTCGCTGGTCCCCCACTACCCCTCTTTTACCACCATTCCATTTCTCAGGATGCCAGTGTTTTTTTGTTTTCAAAATTCTATTACAATTTAAGGGCATTTGAAGAAAAAACAAGTACGCATTTACATTTAAACCAGACAGAAAGAAGAAAGATGGACTTTTGAAAAAGGCTATATGCCGAAACGCGTCAAGTTTATTTCTAAGAGGACTTTTTTAAAACAACAGTGTTTGTTTGTATCCAGCTTTTTAATATATGTGGAATAAAAGTTTTTTGCACTTCATCACTTCTTGCATCCAGATTTGATTGAAACAGCTTGAACTAAGGACCACAAAGTGAATTGAGCTTGGAGTTCTCTTGTACATATGCTGATATGCTGTTAGTCTGAGCCAGCTTTTATAAGTGGCTCATGACCATGTGAGTTTGACCATCTTATGGTATTTTAAGCATTACAGTTGTTTCGTTATTACCCTATATGTTCTTTTTTTCTTGCTTTTAGATTCCTATGGAGTTTTAAGTAATACAAGGGTAAAGATATATAGTGTGCTCTCACCATTCACAATTTTGTATACTGTTTTATTTGGTTTTGTGTTAAGTGACTCACATTGGTGATTGGAGCACCTAATTTCTGGACTATTTTAACCTTAATTCTTCTATACCTTACGCATTTACATGTTTACAAGCCTTATTTTTCATTTTAATATTATTAAGATTAAAGGGGAACTGTCACTTTCCTGGATTTTTAATATTATATTATCTTATCCCATACTTTCAAAAAATATGCATTTATGAGATGTGAAAACAAAATGTAACCATAGAAATCCACACGTCTTTATTATAGTACTGGGCACCTCCATGTTGTCTCCCACAATCATTATTATAAGCTCTGTCCTTTGCATCTAGCAGTCAGCATAGAGAAGCATACATAAAGAGGGGGGAATTAATAATGCTTCTATTTCTCCTCCTAATTTGCAATGTGTGCCCTGGCTGTAACTAGACTGATCTAGAATGTGATATTACCTGCTAAATCTTTAATATAAATATAAAAACACAACTGATTGTTACATGTAGAAATACATTTTCAGTGTTTTATAATGGTGTATTTTCCAGAAGAGCCACATTTCTCCTTTAAAACCTAATGTATGGTTCATATATATATATATATATATATATATATATATATATATAATTGTGCATGAGACCTATATTGCACCTATATTGCATGATGTTAGAATCATATTATGTAAGACCAAAGCTTGCAGTGAGAGAATACAACCCATTGTATTTTGAATTTTCATACTGAGAGCTCATCAGCATATAGTCACTTACCGGGAGTCTATTAACTAAATGATGAATTGTGGATTGATAACAAGGAAACTGCAAATTCAAAGCCAAAATGGCCCAATTGGAACAATCATCCAACATGTCTTTTTGTTTTTTCGTAAGATCTATTGTAGCCTACAATTTTTCAATACTCTTGTTATTTATCCAAAATTCCCTCCTTGGTGAATAACTACAAAATGTAGCACCACTGCTGCCTCTCTAAGAATATTACTGGCAACAGGACCAACGAGGCACAAAAAAACAAAATAGTTAACAAAAAATGTCTGGGACACCAACAAAAAAATAGTTTTAGGGCAATTATATGGAGTGTGTTCATTGTTTTTTTCTTTTCTTTGTCGTACGTTTCAGTGTAAAAAACATGCAGAGATTATCCCCTTCTATTGTGAAGAGAACTTTTCTTTCCGTATTATAGCACAAGGAAATCCCCTTGCAGCCTTTCTGCCATTTTATATTAGTCCATTTACCAAACTCTAACGATACCTGATTTTTTTTATTTTCCCCATAAGGCTGCACCTTGCAAAGCAATGTCAAGATTGTTTTTTTTTTTTTTGTTAAGATTATTATAACACTTCAAAGAAAGCACGTTAAGCAATAAATCTACTCATTGGAGGCTACATAATCTGAAATTCTCATACAGCGTTAACGTGCATAAAGTGCAATTTCTTCCTAGCATTGACAGACTGCCTGAAACCCCTTACATCTCGTACTTACGGCTCCTCGCAGGTAATTATTTTCTTTTTCTTTTTTTCCTTTTGATAGGAACAGCAGAAAGGAAGTCTGTGTTCATATAAATCCACTGATTTCTTTTCTGAGGCGCCATCAGTTTATTAAAGAATCAAGTGCAAGCTTCAGATCTTACCTGCGTGATCAAAGGTGATTATGTGACACTTATCATTCTACCCGTACCACATTATGCATTCATGGTACTTCAAAATATGTCACTACAGACATTCCCCACCCAAACCCATGCTGATCAAAGTTGATAATGTGACACTATGCATTGGTGTTTAATAACAGAATACACTGTTGATGCCCAAAATGTCACAAAGTCAATTCGACTGTCCTGATTAAAAATGGGCTATATGCTTCCACTCCCTGTTTTTTTATGAAATGCAAAGTTCAATACCATTGCTGTTGAATACAGCACATCTTGCTCCCTTTAAAAATCTTGCTCTTCTTCCCCCATGTGTCCACAACAGTCTTGACATATTAACTATTAAAAAGATAACCCTGCTAAAATGAATATAGTGTTTCTAATGAGACACTATAGAGCCATAATGTATGTATATATATATATATATATATAGATCATACAAGATCCATTCCACTCATTCATTCACTAAACAGCAATTTGAAAGCTCACAGAATGTGAGTTTATTTTATTTTTTTTAAGCATTTAACCTAGGCACCAATATCGGGGGTTTAGTTACAGTATATAATCATGCATTGAAAAGGCCTGCCACAATACCAATATACCTTATTCTGTGAGCTTTAAAATTGCTGTTTAGTATATGAATGTATGTTCACGCCAGTGCAGCCCTTTTGGATATATGTATTGAATTTTTATCAACCTTCCTAGGTGTCCTAATTCTCGGGCCAGGGAATTTGAGGGTTCCGTTCCTAGAACTGCTCTCTTCTGGACAGCAATCTCAGATGGAATTTGAATCTGTTGAAGCCACTCCAACTTGGTAGTCACATCCCCAAGCAGTCTTATCACAACTGGGACTACTACTGCCTTCACTTTGCACATCATTTCTAGCTTTTCTTTCAATCTACAACTTCTCATGTTCCTTCTTCCTTATGTCACTGGGTATTGCCACATCTACCACGATTGCAGTCTTCCATTCCTTGTCTACCACCACGATGTCGGGTTGGTTGGCCGCCACTTGCACTTACACCATGTATGCTGTTCCTGCATATCTTGCCTCCAGCTACTAGTGCCTGTTCTGTCTTTCAGTCTTGCCTATTTAAACCACTATCTTCCATGGAGAGGTTTGTCTTGC
Source organism: Pelobates cultripes (assembly GCA_933207985.1). Lineage (NCBI taxonomy): Eukaryota > Metazoa > Chordata > Amphibia > Anura > Pelobatidae > Pelobates > Pelobates cultripes. The sequence goes on along the minus strand of OW240924.1, from coordinate 49,087,872 downwards.
CATGGAACCTCATCCTTTTCTGCATCCTTTATCTGTTGTTGTCTCTGACATTCCCTTCTTCTTTGGGAGACATCTAATGATGTACTTAAGGATGCTCATCAGTGCCTGACCTCCTTCCTTCCTCCTCTGTACAGTCTTGATATAGTGACCAATTATTCCAGCTGGGTAGGGCATATGTGTTGATAGTTTGGATCTTGTTCTATTTCAATAGATTCACTATCTGGCTTTCTTCTGATAGTCTATTTATCTTTACTAATGGACCAGGAGAGATCTCCATGCCTTTATATAAGCCATCAGCAGAGGGATAGTCTTGGCTATTTTCAGGATACTGTAACATATTCTTCCTCACACTTGCGGCATGTTAATGGACGCCAGCTTCTGCGTTTCCATGGCAAAATATACCCCCAAGTCCAATCACGTGATTGACGACGTCGGCACACGCGTAACGTCATGCACGCACTGCGCGCACATGTTTTGGGGTCAAAGACCGATTTTGGCCAATCAGAAGATTTGAGCAGGTATTTAAACCTCATTATACCTGACACTCATTGCCCTGTCGTGGTTTCCCTAGTGGTTGTCCGAGAGCGCGTTATTCATTCTGGTTATTCTGGTATTTTGACTTTGGCAATGATTTTGACTTCCCTGTTTTCTGGCATCCCTGACCTCTGGCTTTCCTTTATCATTGTGTCTCTTTCTGTGTCCCCTGACCACGGCTATTCCTGACTATTCTTTGGTACATTAGTCCGGCCATTCTAAGGCCCGGTAATACGTTACCTATCAGTCACCTGTGTTACACAATTCTACGTGCTGGATGATACAGTAATCCTGACAGATAATAAGCCCCAGGGGTGACAGTACCTGAAGGTCTGTTAGCTCTCCACTAGAGCAGTTTCTCCCTATTGAGCATCAGTGGCCAAGTTTCCCTGGAACTTATAGGTTAAATGGCTGCTTGGTCCTCAAGCAATACTTTTTCAAGACATTTCCTTTGGTACATTTGAGTTGCTTGCTCAATTTGGTAATGTGGCAATAGCGGGCAATCAGTTTTTAATTTCCAATGTCCTTATGAGGTGTGTGTGTGTTTTCACTTTGTATTGATAATTTGGAAGTCTTGTGTATTTATTTTTCCTCCTATTGTTATTCGAGCTTACAACAACTTTTGTGAGCTGAATTTATTATGGGGCAGGATTGTCTGTGTGCCATCGTGTTGCCTACTAAATAGGATGTCAGATTATTCTCTCAAATATACAATCTAATCCAAAGCAATAGTAATCTTCCTTGCCCAATCTTGACCAACCTACCAACAAGCTACAACTTGTACAACTTGCCCAAGCAAATCACATCAGTTCAGGTAAAGGCCACAGTATGTGCAAGGGGTCCTACAGGTGTTCCAAGGCTCACATTATTGAAAGTAAATTTATACATATTGTTCCCTATTTAGTTCTCTAGAGTATTTCTGCATTAGTCTGGGCTAGTTTAAATTTATGTTTTTGACAAAAGTTTTATGGTTGTATCTCTATACTTCTGATTATCTCTAAAGAAAATATACAGTGTATTTTTAAGTAAAGTTTAGATGCAATTTTGTCTGCACACCTTCATCAGTGCTTCATGATAGTCTTCCCAATTGGAGAGTGCCGACTTTACTGTCCTGTCCTGCTGTCCCGGGTTTGTTTCCTGGTGTCCCCTTGTACCTTTAGTGGGCTGGCCTGCTTAATTGGCAGACAGCATGGCATGCATTCAGGTCCCACAGGCAAGCCAGTAATTCTGGTTGGCCCTCCCCAAATTCAGATGGGTCCACCCCATTTGGGTATGATATATATATATTTTTTTATTATATCTCTTTTTCCTCATACCTACAGGCTCTCTCACTCAACTTTACTGTACCCCACATTACCATTACACCAAATTGTGCTTGTTAATATTGCATTTGTCATTTCCTTCACAAGGTTTCATTGCACCTTCTCTTTTTTTAGCTATTATAACTCGAAATGGATGTCTGTTCTTAATGATATACATAAAGATTTTAAAAAAAAAAATCTAATTTTTTGCACAACTGTCAGGGTTTCTTTTCTGTTTTAAACAGCAACCCTTCCTTTCTCTGTGTCTGAGCTTTTAGCTGGTTTTAACGATCAGCTCCTTCATTAATGTTGCCACGGTTGCTCATCTGATTGTAGTAACCAGTCCTGCTGCTAATCAGTGCAGCCTATTTAAGCAGCAAGTCCCAGTACCTCATTGCCCTTGCGTGGTTTCCTGTTTCTCAGAAGACTTCCTGTTTCCTGTGTGGTCCTGGTTCCTGGTTCCTGGTTCCTGACTCTGGCCTTGTTCCTGACTCCGCTGCTCTCCGTTCCCCTGACCCTGGCTCGTCTGACTACCCGTTTTGGTGCCTGACCCCTGTTGGCCTCCTGGACTTTGCTTTTGATTTATGTCATTATTTGCTATTTCTAATAAAGGTGTTTGGCATCTACGTTCTGTCTCTGTCTGGTTCCTGGTCCCTAACACCAACACATCAGAACTGGGGGGAAAAAAATCACCCACTAAACTATTTTTGTTACTTGACTATGTTGACCTTAAATTTGCCAGTGCCCACGATTTCTTATTTAGTGAATAAACCACTGAGTAGTATAACTGAACTTTCCAGCTCAATACGCAATATTTCCAGCCTCATTAGATCAACATGGTCTGGTGTGAAATTGCATAATTTAGGTCCGTATGCTATTACGGTGAATGCAAGCGCTGCCATCAACTTATTTCATGTCATCAGCACAGCTAATTCCGACCGGGCAGTCTAATAAATACAGATGCTCTCCTAGAGACCTCTTTATTGAATAAATGAGTTGTACCCAAGGATTTTCCTTTGTGCTGATATTTTCTCTGCATTAGCAAAAGATCACAGGTAACAGCAATTTAAAAGACTAATATCTCCCAAACCACAGTGTTTGGTCAAGAATTTTATTACACAGAAATCATGCACAGAATGAGCGGAAAATTACCTTTTATGATGTGCCTTATACCACAACGGCTAATTGTGTGGATGATATGACCTGCAATAGAGCAATTAAACTATAAAGTACATAAAGTGAGACAAATCAGAATTCAGTCTGGTTTATTTTTTTATTTTTTTTCTTGCCTGTCTTGCTAATAGCGATATATATATACACATCGGAATACCTGCCCAACCCCAGGATTGATGCGCTTAAGAAATTAAATGAATATGAATACAATTGTGGTTATTCTGAAGAAATGTGTTAACATTTTTGGTGGGTTAATAAAATCCATAAAGAGTTGTAGAACTGTGAAATAGCCTTCGAGTAGAAGCAGTAGAAGCTAGAAATGATATGGAAAAGGCAGTGGATACCTGCAATGGCCATCTGGTGGAAGAAGTAAAGGCTAACAATGATGTAGAAGGGGTAGTGGATTCATGGAATAGCCTTCCAGTAGAATAAGCAAAGACTAACACTTATTCTGTTTCTTCCAGCAGAAACTGTAAAGTGATATATAAAGGATAGTATATATCTGTAAAAGCCTTTCAGTGGGAGTGAAGAATACTTGACACTTCATTACCTAGAAGAAAGGAAAATGGAACTTCGCCAAGGAGAATTGCACAAGGGGATGTCATTGACATGAGCCACCAGCCATCACTCAGACTATACACATTGCACTCTAGTTCTTTTCCAACTGTGTCTGTCTAAAACCTTTTAATAGCAATAATTAAGATAAAGTAATCCTTACTTTGCATTTAAAATAACTTTAAAAAGGGAGATATTTTCAATAAAACAGAGCAAATTGGTAGCTTTTTATTTTACTACCGTATAATAATTCTACACTTGACATAGCTGCGTTACCTTCTCCATGATTTTTTTAATACTGCAACATCTTAAATATATATGTAAAATATGCCTGTCCTTGTTCTTCCCATATCAAGAATGATCCTTTTGTTTGTTCCATGACAAATTGTAGCACAAGGCAGAAATGATCAAAATTGTAGAACCCAGTTTAGGGCTTGGCAAAGCATCATGGGAACTTTATGGTAAATGAAGGGGTCTGCCATGAAACCAATAGTCTGAAAGGTTAATGAAGTAGATAAAACGGATTAGCTCAGCTGGGTGTACTTTATCAACACCACTGGTAAAACACATTAACATTTCACAAGGATTTATCAGGCATTCCTATAATAGACCCCTTGATTTCTATGGGTCACTATAAAAGCATTTCCTAAAATTTCATCCACAACTTGTGAACATCGAACATTTCCATTTGGTGCCTTAGAGTTTGTTCATTGCATTTATCTTATACATCCGGGGGTGTAACTAGGAACCGCTGTGCCCCAGCTCTAGTATAAAACCAGGCCCTCCCCCCCCCCCATAAAAATACACCTAGCTGGGATGTGTGTGGTGGCAGCCAGAGTGTGATTGTGGTGCTTGCTTAAGTATGATATGTATGTTTGGAGTTAGCTGGTTGTGATTGTGAGGCTGGCTGAATTTGGTTGTGTGCAAGAACTGGCTGAGTGTAATTGTGTGTGAGGTTGTCTGAGTGTGATTGTGTGATAGTTGGCTGGGTGTGGCTGTGTGTGAGGCTGACTGACTGTGATTGATTGCAGGATTGGCTGAGCATGATTGAGTGTGAGGCTGGCTGAGTGTGATTGATTGCAGGTTTGGCTGAGCATGATTGAGTGTGATTAGATATGATGTTGGCTGAATGTAATTGCATGTGGGGTTGTTCAGTGTAATTATGTGTGAGGACGGCTGAGTTGGATTGTGTGTGCAGTGCTTAGCGTGATTGAGTGTAGAGTGTCATTGCATGTGGTGTTTACCGAGAGTGTTTGTGTATTGGGGTTATATGTGTCTTTTTTTAAATTAATTTTTAAGGGGTTTTACCACCCTCCTGGGCACATTTCTGAAGGCCAGGGGCTAAAATAGTAGTTCAGTTTCCAATGGTGAAATTAACTCTTTTGACAGCATCCTGGAGCTGCAGACCAGCATTTGCACTCAGAATGTTGCCACATTAAATCACTCTGATTCATGACTGCTGACCCAGACCCAAACCCCCACCCCTACCCCCACCCCCCGTTTCCCAATAAATACACGACACCTTCTGTATGGGTAAGGGCAACGGCCACAGCTTTATTAACTGATTAACAACAGATTATCGCCAGCGTCCACAACCTGTCAGCTGTTGGGGGATTACCAACAGACATCTCTATCAAAATGACCCACGATTCCGGAGCAGCCGGCCCCGCCATCAGCTCTCAGCAGGCTGCGACTCCCCAAGCCGCTTGGGCACTTCCTTCCAATCCTCTTCGCTGGCCAGGACTACCGCCACCGCGGTCCCTCCCTACCTACTCCCTTGGGAGGAACCGCGCCCCCCCGCAGCCAGCGCCTCCTCAATACCAGACTGAAGCCCCACATTGAAGATATCCAACCCTATGAGTGAGAGGTGTACCCCATCCTTACGCATGAGGTTGGAATTGTCCCCTTCAAGTTCTCTGTGCCTAACGACAAACCCGCCGAGGCGGCGGACAAACTTACCAATAGCCACATTTAACTTGCGCCTACTACGCTCCACGCCCTTTGCATGAGGAAGCGTACGCCAACACAGTCTGGACACTATGTCCGACCAAATAATGGTCAAATCGGGGAAGAGGGCCATACAACGCGCCAGATCATGCCTAACAGCATACAGGAGGTCCACTGACCTGCTGCGCCCTAGGTCATTACCCTCCGCATGAATAACCAGAGTCACTGGCCCTGACACGTACCGACGCAGGGATACACATTCGGAATACAACTGCTGCCATAACATCCCCCTGATACCCCTCCACCTTACCATGGCTACATAGTAGGGAAAACCCAAATTTCTCCCATAGGGATGCTCCTCAGCTCGCCGCGCTGCCCAATACACGAATGAATGTCCCAGTATCCAGACGCAGCGAGGCCGAGGACCTACGGAGAAAATGCGTTATAGTAAATGCGGTCTGACATAAGACCTGTAGCGATTTGAACCCCATCTACCCAATCGCTGAATCGCTGCACCTGAGAAACCCCACAAACTAGCCTGGGTGGCCGCCCCTATACGGAAAGAATGAGCCGAGTACTGGCGAGGATTCATCCCGCACTCAGCCAGCACCACTCCAGCCTAATCTGTCTAAATAGTCCAAAAAGAGACGTACTGGACAAAACATCCCACCCGTAGCACCGATACGTACCCAAGAACCCCTACCTACCTGGTCCGTCTTGGAACGCCTAAGGAAGACATTGACGTAGTCCGAGGACCACCGGATATCTGCCAGCACAAGCGCACCGACCGCCTTGTGGTTGCGTGCCACCAATTCGCCCACCTGAAAGGCTCCAAAAAAACAGAATGCAAATGAAACCTGAAATAATGAGACCTCATAGGCCGAGAAACAGACCGCCCCAAGGGCCGACTGAATCCGTATCAGCAAATCGTCTGACACCGGGCGCCGCTGGTCTGGGCCTCTCCTAAGTCTCCAACCACGGATAACTCGCTGAATACCAAACCACCGGGAAACGTCTTGCCAGCCCATAAAGCGACACAGGAAAGACAGAGCGGACAAAGCCTTTTCGGCCACAGAACATGACTTACCCTGCGCAAACATCAACTCTAGCATCGTCAGCGTCGCCTCCAAATGCCCGGACTCCGACCCCAGCACCATGCCCTCCGAAAACAAGGACAGCCAGGACTGCCAGACGGTCAGGTAAGCCTTCCATGAAGAGGAAGATAAGGAGTCCGCCACCAAACCTCTCAATCCTCCAAATCGATCTCCCATAAGGAAACCAGACATCTGACTCCCACAGCCTCCGCCGATGGCGCCGACTCCCGAAAACGGTCCCACTGAAACCGAGAAAGAGAGTCAGCAACCACGTTATGAACCCCCGGGACATTGACATGCTTTAATCCAAATATTATACATTAAAGAAAGTAGCACCAACCGGCGCAGCAGCGCAAGAACCGGAGGGGAACTGGAGGAGGAGCGGTTTATCACATGGACCACACTCATGTTGTCCGTGTGAAAAACCACTGTCCTGTTGCCAAGAGCCTCCCCCCAAAGTTCCAAGGAGACCACGATGGGAAACAGCTCCAAGAACGCCAGATTTTGCATCACAGCCAAGCCCAGCCATTTCGCAGGCCATGCCTCCGCACACCATTTGCCCTGAAAGGATGCCCCAAAACCCACGGTGCTAGATGCGTCCGTGAAGAGGTTCAACTCGGCATTAGACGCCGCCTCCAGCAACCAGCAGGAGCGACCATTGTAGCGGTCCAAAAAGGAGCTCCACACCTGAAGGTCTGTCCGCAAACGCTGTGTGACCCGGATAAAATGAAAGGGTTCCCGTCTCCCACCGTTGCCAGAGAGAGGCGCCTGCAGAACGCCCACCCCATGGGAAGTACTCTGCACGCGAAGGCCAAATGCCCCAGAAGCACCTGCATCTGACGCAACTGTACCTTTGTCGCCCCGTGAACCAGATTGATCAGTCGCAAGAGAACAGACAATTTTTCTTCAGGCAACCGGAAAACCATACCAACAGAGTCGATCTCTATCCCCAGAAAGGACAGAACCTGAACCGGGCCCACCGTCTTAGCCTCCGCGACGGGGACCCCGAAATATCCTGTGACCACCCTAAATGCTTGTAAGAGCCGCTCACACTCACCTGATCCCGGGGTTCCGACGGACAGAAAATCATCCAGGTAATGAGTAGCCGAGGACAAACCCGCCTCCTGTGTCGTCACCCATTCCAAAAACCACGAAAACATCTCAAAATAAAAACAAGAAATTGAACAGCCCATGGGTAAACACATGTCGTAGTAAAAGGCCCCTTTGAAAGAACAGCCTAACAGATGAAAACAGGAGGGGTGAACCGGTAAAAGATGGAAGGCCGATGCGATGTCGGATTTTGCCAACATAGCACTTTGCCCGGCACCACGCACTAACTCCAAAGCCCTGTCGAAAGATGCGTATCGCACCCGACAGATGTCCTTCCCGATAGCATCGTTTACCGACCCACCCGATGGATAGGACAGATGCTGGATCAATCGAAAGGACCCCGGTTCCTTTTTGTGAACCAAGCCCAGAGGAGAGATACGTAAATTAGGAAAAGGTGGAGCAGTAAATGGGCTGGCCATGTGTCCCGCCTGCAACTCAACCTGCAACTTTTCTTCCAAAATATCTTCCTTGCCCAAAACCGAGCGAAGATTGTCCGCAAACTGAGGCAAGGAAGAGGGAACAAAGGGGATCCAGAAACCTACCTGAAACCCGTCGAACAATGTCTGTGCATCGCGTCCTCTATGATACCGTGCGAGCCACGGGTGCATCCTTAGCACGTCCACCGGCGTCCTCTCCTCTAGGTACTTCGTCTCGAGATGGACTCTTGCCGGACACCGGCTTTCCCTTTCTGAAGCAGCGTACAGCTGGGTGCGCTCCCCCGCAGTGTGCACATTCATGGTGAAACCTACAGGAGCTGAACCAGCGACAGTGGCTTTCGTTAAAAAGCCAACACACCCCTTTCCTTTGCCCTGCAGAAGAGCCTGAGGTTCCTCCAGCAGGCCCGGGAAAGGGAGATGGTCTACTGGGCGTCATGATTAAGAGCCATAAACTACCATCTTGAACCCCGAAATCCATACCTGGAACCACCACCATTTTCTGATGAAATTGTTAGTCGTATCTATACCAGCATTGTCCCCCGTAGATTTTATAAGCGCCCCATATGAGATCGAGATAACCAAAAAGGGAAGGGGCCTTATCCGGGAAACGGCGCACCAGGATACTGGAAAACACATTAAAACCTTGCAACCAGTTGCCAAAGGTCCTGGGGATATGCTTACCCTTATCCGCCTCCGGAACTTCACCCCGCCGCGGTCTGTCCACGGAATCCTTGTCGGGAGAGACCAAGGACAGCAGATCAAAGTACTCACCTCTCCAAATTTTCTTGGGTATCCAGCGGAAAATGTAACCCCAAAGGAGCCAGGCCGCATCCCACGGAACCCCGAAAAGTACCTGTAGCCGACTGACCCAAGGAAACCTGAGCCCCTAGATCCTGCGCCCCAGAATGCAAAGGCCCACCCTGATCCCTACTACCACAGCTTCTCTGGACATCGCTGCCATTCTACCGGTCCCAGGTAAGTAGTCATTGCAGATGTGAAACAGGAAAAATGGCTAATTTAGCAAATTATTTAGTTGACTGTCGAATATAATATTATTGATTGTATTTTATTAAAGTCCCTGGGGGAAGCTAGCCACACTACACCTCTGCCCGGGAACTGGTGAGTACCCTCCCCTTTACTCCCCTCTTAATGTACCCCAAGTGCCACAATGTATCCCCTTATAGACCAGCCCCTTATCCCTGCCAGCAGTCATGTCCTCCCTTCCTTATATTTCCAGGGAGGTACTTTCTCTTAGCACTGACACTGCAAGGAAGAGCTTAAAGTGCTCCTTTTGGTAACTTATTAAATATATTGCCAAATGACAATATACAAAAAAAAACAGATTTGCAATGGGGGACCCCCACCTGTCTTGGACCCCCTTGACAGGTGTAACTCAAGGACCCAGTTTCAATATCGACCACTGCACGCACCCCTGATAGTTCTGTCATTGACACAGTGTCACATATGTACTCTCTCTCTCTCTCTAATACACACACACATTTTCATACTGTACACTCTGACTGAAACACTAACACACTCTGACACACACACATTCGAGCACACACAGACACACATACACTGGTACATGCCGACTCATACAAACACAAACTCCACATTTTCACTCAGACACACAGCACAGTACCATTACTTATTTGCCTTACCAGCTTACCTCCTGGGTCATCATTAGTATGAGTATGGGTCACAAGGATTTGGCAGAGTTCTGTATCTTGGTGGCCTTCAGCTCTGTGCCTCGCAAGGAGCAACTAGGTGATGTCACTCCTCACAGCTTCCCAGTTATTATTTTTTAAATAACAAAAACCTTTACTGTTACTTCGGTAGACTGCTGCGGGAACAGCCCATAACTGGCCCCAGCTACAGCAGTCTATCTAGACATTTCCTAATAGATCAATCCCCTACCAAGAGAATTCCATTGGGGAATCTTATATTTTTCAGTTGGGATGGTAAGGCCCTGAGTTGGGCCCTGCACTGGACCCTTCCTGACATGAGGAACACCCAGATCTCCATTGCATTTGTGGCTTTTGCGACCCCCATATGTCCTGCCAAATTCTACAAAACTATATTATCTATAGTAAGGGGTTTGCTAAATGCTGCTCCAAAATAAATACATTTCCTAAATTAGTGATGGCCATTCTTACCCTTCCAACAAACTACAACTCTCTGCAAGGTGTTTGCAGTACATTTCCAGAATACTGTTATAAGTAGACCAACAATAGCAAGCTGGTGAAACTGAGCATCTTCGGACTACAAGTTTCAACATCTCCGGAGCCAACAAGAGGGTAGAGCGGTACAAGCTGAAATTAGTCTAAAATTTCAGATAATTGGCTGGACAACATAAGAGAAAATACAGCTCTATTTTAAAGATGTGGCTTAGTCACATTTCAGAAGGTAATATTTATTATAATATTTATTTATTATTCATTATAATATACTTTTTCCAATTTGCTAAAAACAAATATATAAACAAAGTATGTAATTTAAAAAAAAAAAATACATAATGGGTAATAGTTAAATCTATATTATTATATTAATATTTAATGTATATAATGTGTGCATGTATGTGTTTAGTGCATGTGCGTGTGTATGTGTGTGTGTGTGTGTGCACAAGAGTTTGAATGGCAAAATGACACTGGAAGCATTAACAATTGAAATAAATACACGAAAGAATTATAGCCACATCTCCATGAAAATAAACAGCATAAAATGAATTCCCTAATCCTGTTTTTAATTAAAAAAGCATCTTGACTTCTCATAAAAGCAAGATCTACCAAGAGGAGGTCACGCAACAATGTAACCACTTTCTATGACAGCATGGCCCACAATTAGAAAATAAGAATCATATTTTCTCTGACCTCAGTTACATCCTAAAGACGTTAGTATGCAAACCTCCTGCAGTTGAATCTGTAAGCAGGAAAATGGGTTTCAATGTAATGGCATTTCAGCATTTAATAAGTAAGCAATATCACTCCGGGTTTGGTAGGATTAACACACTGTGATCGCACAGTTTGCACCTAGGGGTGTGTTAATCTTCACCATGCCCCTTCCTGACACACAGTGAAGCAATTTTTAAAGATGACATTAGGATGACATAAGGATGCTCCATTTAAACTTTTTTAATCTAATGTTTTCATGTTGGCGAGATGGTCATACATATTAAGCTTTAATTTGAAGTTATTTCACACCTTGCTTTATGTCTATGCTTGGCGTAGATTAACCTTTGTGAATTTAACACTAAAATAAAAACACATCTGCTGTTCGTTTACAATTATTGCTTAAATTTATATTTGTAAACTTTGTATAAAATTAATATTTCATATCTAATTTCATTTCAAGCTAGATGCTACACCTAAAGCGACATTTTATAGTGAAACAATTCTAAGATGTTTCACCAGAATCAAGAGTGTCTTCTAGGAGGGTAAACAACACCCCCTCCAGATGATTCCTTGGCATCTGTCATTGACGACGTGAAGGAGCACATCTCCTTCAGCCTGCTGATACCTGTAGAGCAGTGTTGTCCACCTCTCTCTCTTCAATTGTTGGGGAATTATTGAAATTATAGTCCAGTTCCACATGGAAAGTATGGATGGACTTCTTTGTTATAGAATGTTCTCCTCCATCATCAGCTTTAACAAAGAACTTCACAAGGAATATTTTATAACTCTCCATGCATTCTACAAATATTGCCAGGATCGCAGTAACGGAGCTAGCCAAGTCCATACAAACTTTATTTAATAAATAGAGTTTGCAGATTTGTGTCAAATGAATAATTTCTGTTCATTCACACACATTCACCATGTATATACATTATATATGTATTGCTGCTCCTCCTTTTTCCTTCTATTTGTCACTTTTAGATCTGTGAATAAATTGAACATTTAGTGACTGTCCGTGGCCATCAATCACCTTATTCCCATCAGTCATCTTTGTTTTTCAGAATTCAGAATCACAAATCAAAACAAACATGCTCGGCCATTGGCTGGTTTGGTTGGTTCGTGATTCGGCTATATTTCGGCTTAGTTTGGGAATTCGACCATTTACCCAATCGGCCCAAAGGAAGACAAACTGCAGCCTGAACCGATATGCATCCAAGTCTAGTACATATGTATATATATATATATATATATATATATATATATATAAAAATCAAAACAGAGGATGCACTCACAGGACTTGGTTAAAGTGAAAAAAAGTTACTTTTAATTATTCCATGTGAAAATGTATAAAAAAATCAATCGACGTTTCGACCCTGACGGGTCTTTTTCATGACTGCACCTATTCTTTCCTGAATATATATATATATATATATATATATATATATATATGTGTGTGTGTGTACTAGAGTTGGAGATGCATATCGGTTCAAATGTAATGTAAAGTAATTACTTACCAATGAAGTGTGAGGAGAGATCCAACACCCAACTGAACCCGGAAGTGCACAGACGGGACACGTGACCAAACGTGATGACGCAAACGATGGCTTCGGCGTTGATAGGCAACGTGTGAGTAACTAGAAGATCGTGATTCCCAGTGCTGTGCATGAAAAGTGAAGTGCTACAAATGAATATAATAACAAAATTAAAGAATATCTAAAAAGGAGGATTTAGATGTATGAATAATATTTACTAAGGGTACTATTACTGTTAGTCAGGCAAATATAGGAGCCCCAGAGGTGAGAAGCAAATAAGTGAAAATGTGAATATGTGAACTAAAGCAAAATAACGTGATCAAGAAGTGTAAAAACAAAGTATATACATCAAATGTGCTGCAACAGACTCCTAACTTGATATAACATCACAGTCTATTCTAAATGAGTAATCTAAAATAAAACACAGACTTATAATTATGCATACATCTATAATTTTTCTACAGTAGAATTAATGACTAATAACCATAACAAAAAATTAATGAAACATAGACCAGGACGCTAGGTGGATATATCATTATGAAACACCGATATGTAATTGCCCAATGCACTTTAAAAGTCTCTGTTCATGTGACGTATGTACTTTTGTACTCCAGACAGAGAGACTGACCATTAGCCCTAATTCTCTGGAACTGTTTTGGGCATGGGACGATGTGCACGGTGGTTATGGTGTCTGGTGCGGTGCTTATGGTACTCAAGGATTACTAGGAAGTAGCGATTGACGGAGGTACCCGGTCGAGGTGCAAGGCAGTCCATCACAGTTCCTATCCATCTTTTTGTGGTATAGTGTGTGTCCTAGCCTTTCTCCATCCTTATAGATCAGGGGTCCTCAAACTCCCGCCCCCCAGATGTTGCTGAACTACAACTCCCATGATCCTCTGGCTATCTATGTAATTCAAAGAATCATGGGAGTTGTAGTTCAGCAACATCTGGAGGGCCACAGTTTAAGGAACTCTGTTATAGATAGTGATATCCCAAAAATGCATCTCTGTATTATATACATACTGAATTATTCTTTACACACCACCAAGTATATGTATTAAATATAATATACTGAAATAAAAAAACTTCTGCAATTAGAAAAATGGCAATACCCAGGATAAGATATTTAAAAAAAGTGCTCTTAAAGGCTTAGTTACATTTATGACAAATGTTTTAAAATCCACAGTGGCATTCAGAGAATTGTAACACAACAAATGAAGCCAGTTTGCCTATGGTAAGAAAATCCTAATATCCCACCAAAGTAATTATTAAATGTTTTGTCTAAATAGATGACACTTTGCGTGACTAATTTGAGCACACAAGATCCTGTCACAGATAAGACTGTTTTGAGAAGATGTTTTCTGAAAACATAATTATTAATCTAAAAAGCTAGCCTGGGTTAATGTAGTAATTCTTTTTAAGTATCTACTTTACTTAGCAATATATTTTTACAATATTCTTCGAGCTCTTGACAGTGTCACTGTCCTGACCAAGTGACATTTTTTCCACCATTAAGACACTGATTTTTCCACAAGTGATTAACTATATATATATATTATTATCAATTTTTTTTTGGGGGAATAAGTAAGAGACGTGTTCCTTAAACAAAGTTTTGGCTTAGTGTCCAGGTCGTTTAAATTCCTTGGAAGATTTTCTACAATGTAACAAGTTGTGACCAGCACTATGAATAATTAGTTGATTATAATACAGTAAGGTAACATGATTGCACAGTCTTTAAAAAAATGAATAAGGAATGTATACTCCCTAAAGCAGAAGAGTCAAACAGAACTCTCTCTCTCAACTGTTGCTCAACTGCAACTTTTAGACAGACAGCCTGTGGACAGACAGCAGTTGGGGATTGGTTTGATGCCTCATCTCTACACCATTATTGAATTATTCCAGACAATACACCTGAAAGGACACTCTAAGAATTTCAATTATTTCATCTTAAAGGGACAGTATAGGCACCCAGACCACTTCATCTCAATTAAGTTGTCAGGGTGCCATGTGTCTCCTCCCCGCCCCCCACCCCCCTGCCCATGTTAACCCTGCAGCTGAAAACATTAAAAAAAAAATCAAATTTTCTTTGCATTCAGGGGTGATCTGCCTCTAGCGGCTGTCATTTCATTTAGATGGTGTCATAGAAACCATCTGATTGGCGCATCACAGCATTTTGCTGCGCATGCGCACTAGTCTCCCAATGCATTCCTGTATGGGTATTAATGATCTCAGCCAAAAAGGCAGAGCTTCATCTAAGAGACCGACGCCGAAAGGGAGAAACAGTAAGTACACTGCCATTTTTAACCCTTGCAGTGGGGTTCTGATCACCTAAACGGTGTTTAGGGATCTATATTATTTGGAACACATATTTGTATTCCTAAAAACTTTTTTTTGTTTTTTTATTGAAGACATTAGCATACCTCCAAACTCCAGCATCCTTGTACGCCAATGGGAAGGAAGTAAAGAAGGCGGGTCAGTTATGTGATTGTGTCAATAGCGCTGCCCCAAAGGGATGGACCTGTCCAGAAAGGGGGAGGTCCACACAAGTTAATGGCAGGTCAGTCTGGCAGGTCACAAGTTAATGGTTGGTCTACACAACAGGTTGCCTGTCCATCACTCAGGTAGCCCTGCAGGGAGAACTGCTTCACAGCTCACTGCTGGGTCCTAATGCCTAGAACATAGCACATTATGCTTGTTGGGGACAGTTACAGAGAATTAAGACAGGACCTGAAAGTCTGGACTGTCCTGCCAAAAATGGGGGCCATGCATTAGCAGGGCTAGTTACTAAAGTGAGAATTCAAAGTGAATATATATATATATATATATATATATATATATATATCATTTACTGCTCCTCATTTTTGTTCTTGTATTAGTAGCTTCTCACTTGATCTGTGAATAAAAACATCATTTAGTGACATTCCCCTAGCCCGCTATCATCCTTTGTTTCCCCATGATTCATCTCTTTCTCTCATTCAGAATAATGTTGAATTTTACAGATAACCCTATAGGCCGTAATTTATCCTAATTGCAGTTCGATCCAAAATTAATCTCCAAGTCTAGTTTGAAGTACTTAATGATGTGAAATGAATTGCTGCTAAAACTCACATCCCATAAATACAACACAATTTCTAGGTTTCACACAGTTGGAGCACTGTAACTTGTCAATGATCTGTTGTACTATTTAGAATTCATAGACACATTGTTTAACTAAGACAGTATTTACACATTTTCTTCAGTACTTTCCGACATAATGTCTTATGTTATTTTAACAACACTTACTTGCAGAGAAGTAACAAAATTATGAACGTATTAATTATTGAGGGTGCTTCTTACACAGTGATATTTACCAAACTCAGTCTCTGTTGTTTAAGAGTTATCAGAATTTGGCTATACCTTGTTGACATTGTCCAACACAGTCCATTTGATGCTGAGGTTGGCAAGATGACCCAAAGACCGAGAACTTTAAGCTTGCATAGCATGTCCAACCTGAGGGCCCTAAAACATTCCAAAAACACGTAAGGGTTTTCTAGCTAGCTAATCAAGTCTAAACTATACTTAGTTCAGATGGAATTTTATTTCTTTCCTCGGTAATAGAGACTTGTGGTGTGTTTGCAGATTTTGGATCATACCAACATTAATGAGATGACCTTTCCCTCTCCCCCACTGATTTCTTGCTGTACAGTTTACACTATGCAATTCGCCCTTCTTAGAGAATATCAAAGTAATGTTGAACTTTGCTTCAGTGTGTTATATTAGCCTCAACCCTTCACATTATGTCTGATCAGTGGCGTACATACCTGGGTCGCAGGGGTCGCAGGGGTCGCGGATGCGACCGGGCATGGCCAACAAGGGGGCCCGGCCGCCCCTGCGACCCGGTATGTACACACTGGGCCAGCCTCTTCTTCAGGGGGGCCCAGGAGCTGGCCACCTCAGGGCCCCCCGAGGCTGGCCTCGCTGACACCCGGCAGGCAGGCGGGAGGGCGGGCAAGGGAGCACTCTCCCCTGAAGTGCCTGATACCGGAGCCAGAAGATGACGTCATCTTCGCCGGCATCCCTACGCCGGCCACACAGACAGCCCACCCTGTAGCCCAGCAGCACCCCAGGGAATTAAATTTAAAAAAAATGTGTTAGTGTGTGTGTGTTAGTGTGTGTTAGTGTGTGTGTGTGTGTGTTAGTGTGTGTGTTTGTGTGTGTGTGTGTTAGTGTTAGTGTGAGTGTCTGCTAGTGAGTGTCAGTGAGTGTTTTACTGAGTGTGTTTGATGTCTGTTATTGAGTGTGTGTTTGTCAGTGAAAGCGTATGTTTTGTAAGTGAGTGTGTATGTATGTCTGTCACTGAGTGTGTCTCTGTCAGTAAATGTGTGTGTCTGTTAGCTAGTGTGTATGCGTCTGTTCGTGAGAGTGTGTGTCTTCAGCATTTACCTTTCTCCAGCGCCGGACTCCCTTGGCGCTGGGGTTCCCTCTGCCTCTCAGCTCCGAATGCACATGTGCGGCAAAAGGTGCGCGCGCATTTAAACTGCCCATAGAAAAGCATTACTCAATGCTTTCCTATGGACGTTCGGTGTCTTCTCACTGTGATTTTCACAGTGAGAATCGCGGAAGCTCCTCTAGCGGCTGTCAATGAGACAGCCACCAGAGGCTGGATTAACCCTCAGTGAAACATAGCCGTCTCTCTGAAACTGTGTTTTCAGCTGCAGGGTTAAAACCACAGGGACCTGGCACCCAGACCACTTCATTGAGCTGATGTGATCTGGGTGTCTGTAGTGGTCCTTTAAAGGACCACTATAGGCACCCAGACCACGTCAGCTTAATGAAGTGGTCTGGGTGCCTGGTCCAGCTAGGATTAATCCTTTTTTTTTATAAACATAGCAGTTTCAGAGAAACTGCTATGTTTACACTGAGGGTTAATCCAGCCTCTAAAGCCTCTAGTGGAAATCACAGTGAGAAGACGTCAGCGTCCATAGGAAAGCATTGTAAATGCTTTCCTATGAGACTGGCTAAATGCGCGCGCGGCTCCTGCCGCGCATGCGCATTCAGCCGATGACGTCGCTAGGAAGAAGGAGAGGAGGAGGAAAGTTCCCCGTCCGGCGCTGGAGAAAGGTAAGATTTTAACCCCTTCCTCTCCCCAGAGCCCGGCTAGAGGGGGGTCCCTGAGGTTGGGGGCACCCTCAGGGCACTATAGTGCCAGGAAAATGAGTATGTTTTCCTGTCACTATAGTGGTCCTTTAAGTGTGTGTGCATACCGCGGTCGCGGGCTCGCAGCCCTGCAACCCCTGCGACCAGGTGCCTGCCGCCATGTGTTGCGGCCCTGACCCGCACAGAGTAAGCGCGGGGGGGGGCCCACTGCGGCAACACTTGGCTCTTTACTAGCACTTGTTTGACCAATGCTAATAGAAAATGAGGAGGTGTTAATAATAATAATCTGTGTAACACTATACAAATAGGATGGTGCAAGTAGCATAAAAATTATAATAAAAATGGGAATGTTATTAATGCAGCAGGCCAATCTAATAAACCCTGGTGATACAACTCAGAAAACAGTATAATTATAAAAAGATAAAAACAATAAATATTATAAAACCCACTGATGATACTTATCACATAAGTATCCAAGACTTCTCCAGGGCTGCACCTTTTCTGTGTGAAACTGTTAGGCTTTCACCCAGTTTCCACTCCTTCAAAAAATCTTTGAAAACACACTTCTTCAGAAAAGCATATCATCGAAACTGTTAGCGGGTTTTCATCTCCTCCCCAGGGGCGTATTAGCCGCGAGGCAAACAAGGCATTTGCCTTGGGCGTCATTTTTCAGGGGGCGGCAAAAAACGCAGCCCCCAAATGCCCAGGGCAAATGCCTAGTTAGCCTTGCGGCTAACTGACCGGCCGGGGCGTGCGGGCTGCTGGGCGGGCGGGCAGCTGGCGAGGGAGCACTTCCTCTGAGCGGTCTGCTCAGCTCCCTCGCGCGCCGCAGAGTGAGGCTGGGAGCCGGGTTGATGACGTCATATTCCGGCTCCCAGCCTCACTCTGCGGCGCGCGAGGTAGCTGAGCAGACCGCTCAGGGGAAGAGTTCCCTCGCCAGCCCGCCCGCCCGCCCAGCAGCCACTGGACCACCAGGGAGAAAGAGGAACCCCCCCTCTAAATAAAAAGAAAAAAAAATTGAAGTGAGTGATTGTGTGTGTCTGACTGTGTGTGTGTGTTTGTGTCTGACTGTGTGTGTGTGTCTGACTGTATGTGTGTGAAGTGTGTCTGACTGTGTGTGTGTGTGTGCTTGTGTCTGACTGTGTGTGTGTGTGTGTGTCTGACTGTGTGTGTGTGTGCATGCCTGACTGTGTGTGTGTGTCTGACTGTGTGTTTGTGTCTGACCGTGTGTGTGTGTCTGACTGTGTGTTTGTGTCTGACTGTGTGTGTGTGTTTCTGTCTGACTGTGTGTGTGTCTGTGTGTGTGTGTTTGTCTGTGTGTGTTTGTGTCTGACTGTGTGTGTGTTTGTGTCTGACTGTGTGTGTGTGTATTTAGAAGGTGGGGCAGGGGGAAGGGTTGGGTGGGGGTGGCGCGGGGGTAGGAGGGTGTCTGAGTTTTGTCCTGCCTAGGGCAGCACAAAACCAGGATACACCACTGCTCCTCCCCCCATGACTTCTCTCCTGCAACTGTCAAAAATAACCTACTAAGTTCTCAGTGATTACTTTTCGAGCAACCTATTTCATTACCCCTACTTATACCCTTCGTGTCACTATACCCCACTCCCTCTAGAATGTAACTTATTGAGCAGGGCCATCATCCCCTCTGTTCCTTTGTGTCCAACTTGTCTGGTTACAATTACGCATCTGTTAGTCCACCCATTGTACAGCGCTACAGAATTTGCTGGCACTATATAAATAATAAAATAATAATAATAATAAGTAGAGGTGGACTTAGACAAAGTGGCCAGTGCACAGCAGGTGCAGGAAATAGTGGATTGCTGTCTCTGCTCTCTGGAATCTCCAATTGTAATTTATTTGTATTAGAGTTGAATTCCTCCTGGGACAGACTTAAACAATTGTCTAGAGTAGTGGGGGAAAAGCTAATTCATCATCACCAGATTCTTCACCACCATCAAGGTCAGACATTAGAGACACTACTTGGGTACTCTGTTCTACTGTGCTCTTAGTTTCTTCTTGGGGGGGGGGGCAACACAAAATACAGGGTAACAAAGGCAACGGAAACAAGTACACTGGTTTCACCAATCAATTGATCCAAAAACTATAAAACAAAGAAGCTGTAACTCTTGAACTAGCTGTGGTAGATGTCGTTACAAAAAAAGTTAAAGGATGAGAAAAGTCCAGTTGCCTCGTGGGTGGTGTATCTAAAGTAACAGACAAGCTGCTAATCCCACTTTAATGGGGTTTAATACTACTAATAGTGGTGATGTCGGTGGTACTAGTAAAAGCAGTGGTGGAGGAGGTGTCTACAGTCCTCATTGCTAAGGAAGAGGCGTTTAGACTATCAGAAGCCATGGCACTACTGCCGATGGTGGATTGGGAAACCTTCCTCAGTTTCCCTTCCTACCGTTCCTCACCGTTCCTCAATTTCTTTTTGGGATTAAGAAGCAACAGTAAATGTGGAAATTATGTTTTTGTTCATACAATATATTTATAATATGAATATTTGTGTATTAAGTAAACGGATACTCAGACCTTAGTCCTTTAGGCGCCCTGTGCCAAAAATCCCCCCACCCATCATCCATGTATAGTGTGTGTATAGGAGTGTAGTGATTGTATAGTGGATTTATTAAATTAATAATGATTTAAAAACAAATATTAATTCCTCCGTTCCTGTTGTTACCTAGTTGGGAGAGGGGCATACTGATCTGAATCTTGTCTGCCCCTCCACTGGGTGCAGACCATGCGTAACTGTCTCGCAAGCTCAGGGACTTGCAGTGTCCTGTGGTAATCTGTGGCGGTGCTCTGATTATGCCGAGCTATGGAGACAGCTACTTATGGTCTGAAGCCAACAGAAGTGCAGGCCAGAAGTGCCAGACTGCCTCCCCTACATTACAGAGGAGCAGACTAAGTATGTCACATAATGCTGTAAGTGGTTTTGCTTTGGAGCTCTGGATTATACTTATTTACCTTGACCTCTTTGGAATAAAAATTTGTAGTAATGTGCTACTTCTCCATTTATCACAGAGCTCTACAACAATAAAACTCCCAGTAATATGGAGCTCTCTGACAAGATCATACGCTACATAACAATACAACTCTAAGTAATGTAAATAACTCAGTGTATCAATGAGCTCCCTAACTATAAAACAAAGTAATGTGCATTTTATATACCAGAGCTCCACTGTAATATGATCTAATGTTTGTGTTGTCTGTGTATGTGGTAGGTGTCATGACTGTGTGTGATATGTAATGGGTGTATTAACTGTGTGTCTTATGTGAGTATTGGTTGTATGTGATATTTGTGCTGGGTTTATTGGCTGTGTGTGATGAGTATTTAATTCAGATACTAATATGCATTCAGGCCTATGTGTGAATGCAGGTGTATATTTTTGCAGAGTTATGTGCACACAGTCCCACAGTCAGATGCACAAAGTTACACATATACACTGTCAAACCCACCACATGCACACAGTCACAGGCAGATAGTTACATACACAGGATCAGGCAGAAACACACAGGTACAGGCAGTAACACACATACACAGTAACAGGCAGATAAACACACTTGCACACAATTACAGGCAGACAGGCACATACAAACACACACACACACAGGCAGACAGCCCCACACACACAGCAACACATATAGTCTTACACACACATACTTACATGCAGGCAGTCACACACACACACACACACACACACACAGGCAGATAGCCAAACACACACACACTCCGGCATACAGTCACACACACACACAGAGCCACACACATACACACAGGCAGACAGCCACACACACAGACATCCACACACATACACACAGGCAGACAGCCACACACATACACACAGGCAGAAAGACAGACAGACACACACACACAGACAGACACACACTAACACACACAGACAGCCACACACACAGGCAGATAACCACACACACGTAGGCGTGCGCACAGGGTGTGCCGGGTGTGCCCGGGCACACCCTAATCCCTGCGGCACGCCTATGGAGTGAGACCGGTGTGAGACTGTCTGAGCGCCGGCTCTGCTTTAAGCCTCCCTCCCCACAGCAGCATGGAGGGAGGCAGGAGAGGACCCAGGGAGCTCAACCAGCAGCTCCGCCGGGTTCCTTTCGCGAGTTCATATATATACATGTGGCGTGTGTTTGTGCTTTAGGGTGCACACCCTAATGCAATAGGCTGTGCACGCCTATGCACACACACGCACAGGCAGACAGCCACACAAACACACACAGGCAGACAGTCACACAGAGGCAGTCACACACACACATACACATACACACAGGCAGGTCATGCACACACACAGGCAGATAGTCACACACACACACAGGCAGATAGTCACACACACAAGCAGACAGTCATACACACAGACACACACACACACAGGCAGACAATCACACACAGGCAGACAGTCACACACACACACACACACACAAAGGCAGACAGTCATACACACACACACAGGCAGACAGTCACACATACACACAGGCAGTCACACACATACACACACACACACACACACACAGGCAGACAGTCACACACACACACATACACAGGCAGACAGCCACACTGTCACTGCAGAGGACGCACTGGACTGAACACACTCTAAAAATAAAGTGTATTGTAAATTTAAAACCATAATAAATATGATGATTTTTTTTTTTGGGGGGGGGGAGGAGGGGGTTTCCAGTTTTACAGTGTACTAATATTTTGTTAATTTTTCATAAGTCCCATTAAACTAAATAGAGTTATCTATGTGCATTATGAAGTTCGATTAGGATTCTATAACAGCAATGGTGTGCCTTGGCATTATGGGATATGTAGTCCTCAAGCATATTTCTTGTCATGATTGCTCTGTAAGAACAATGTCTACTTTGCTTTATTTTAATAAAATATTGCATTGATTTATAAGCGTACATTACCAAGAATCTCCATGACAATGAAATGTGTTCCTTGCCCCTCAAAGGATTCATAATTATCATTCATTCTTACACATGCAGCCGTGTTAATGGCTGATACTCCCATGATTAAGTATTAGTATTCTTCAGTCTGACGTGTCTGTACACCTTGAGAGCTAAGGAAGCAAACTATGTGATGCAATGTGTTGATGGGTACTGTTTAGCATACATGGCCTTCACAGTCATAGACATAGGTGTTTATTCACTAAGCAAATTGTGGTGAACTGACATTGGAACTACTAGCATATATAAATATGTGAGTTGTAGATTTTGTCAAACACTGATATAGTGGACACAATTTTGCATTCTTGTCAAATCACCACAATTCACTGTTTAGAAAATAAACCCTCTTCTCCAATTTGTTAAAATGTCACAGGGTTTATTTGAGGCTTTGGAAAAAAAAATACATTCATACATACATACATACAATATAAATGTATTTCCCCACAAGATCTTTTCTGGTCTGCCACCTGTGTTAACCCCCTGCAGTCCAGTCTATTAAGTTTATAGGAGTAGACACAGTGGTAAATACAATGTGCTATTCAATATATTTTGCCTCAGCTGTGTCCTATAAACGTATTGGGCTCACAGGCTTAGGGGGTTAGCTTTGTGGGTCAGAAGATACCACAAGGATGCAAGGAAACATTTCACACTGATAACCATTTAGGTAACTGATATTGTAATTTACAACAAGATCTAAGAACCAAATTTACACAGATGGATTTCTAAACACATTTATTTTACTTTATAGACACATTTCTGTGAGTGTTTTTGCTTGTGAAGTTACTAGAAAAAAGAGACATTATGATGCAATAGGGACTATCCCCATAAACCAAGACTCTTGGCAACTATGAGAGTTTAATGTTAAGATAGTTGGATAAACACTTCCTAAAACACAACACCATGACAACATAACAACATGGAGATATGTGGATATTAGTTTCAGTAGTGACTGTGGATCAGTAAATTAAAAGAAAAGTTCTAAATAAGTTTAACCCTTTATGCCTAATAGGTGTTCACAATACACTGGATGGCACAGCACTGGGAAGTCCTGTGGTGCTCAACGGGTTAAAGGCTGCACATTTTCACAAAGACTTAAAAGGACAAACTTATAGGTTGACATCTTTCTATGAATCAGATACGGCCTAAATGCCTCAGTGAAATCATTGCCCGGTCAGAAATGCCTCGCCCATTCCAGGAATGAAGATTACAGCTTGTGGTAAAGTCAGAAAACCACAGAGGTGATACATCGTGAAGGTCACTTTTGTTTTGTGCTGTTACGACTTCAACACAAAGACAAGCCTATCCCTGTCAACGAGAAGGAAGGAATGTTTTCGTTTTTTTTTCTCCCCTTCCATATTAGAACGTTTTGCATCATAGAGTAGGACAGGTATCCCTTAAAGTGGTATTACTTGTCATTAGATAACTTGACATTAATTAGTTAAGCATACCAATCTGCCCTCGTGTGTAGTATTTGTGTTTACAATGTTTATTATAATAAATTAAACCTTACTCAAGTTACAAAGTTTAAAAAAAAAAAAGTTAGCAAAATATAAAATGTTACAGAAAGGACAGCAAATCAAAGAGGAGAGGCCAGTTACATGGAGAAAATTATCATGATATGAGAGACATGTTCAGTCAGGTAGTGGGAGCAAAGTGCATGGTGGGAACTATGGGACAAGCACAAGACACAGGCAATTACTGCTGGTTACACCCCTCTCGCTGAATTAAGTTGTCAATGATTGACAAGTGGTGTCAAAGGAATAATCGTATACAATAGATGCCTATGAATTTATAGCTTCTTTATGTGGTTTCACAAGAAATGTTCTGGGGGGACCTACTAAAATAAGTCAATCATCGTCAGGTTTTAATTTTCTTAACCAATTAAGTACATAGTGCCCGAACTTGTTGGTGTGTGATGGATATCTGCTAAAGTAAAATTACATGGAGCAGAATCGGTGTCAATACGTGTATATTTGTTAATATATCTGCCTTACTCTGACCAAATTGACAGATATTGAGTGACCAAACCACTCACAAAGAAAATGGCTGGCCCTCAATCACAAAAACTAGGAGAGAATGAATGATCAATCCTAACCACCTCATTGGATGATTGTTTACTGATTTACTGAAGCGATGGGTTAATAGGCAAATAGGTTGAGTGATGGTGGAGGAGAGGATTATTTAAGTATTAGGAGGTGAATGGTGGAATGAATAAAGAAGATGTTAGAGGAGAGAAGGAAATAAAGGAGGAGGAGACCAATGGAAAAAACAGGATGATGGAGTATGAGAGAAGTGTATAAAATACATGGGACTGAAGCTAAACTTTTTTTTAAGGATTTTTTTTCAACAGATGAATGGAGCAGAGGTTGATAGATTCAGAGGATGAATTTAGATAGATTAACTTTTTAAGAAGGATGTGTGAGGAAAAAGGGCTCTTGTGGAGGATATGATTTAAAGGTGCTTAGATATATAAGAAATTACTGGGCAAACAGGATGATGGAGGAGTAGACAAGCTTATGGTGGAAAACATGGAGTGATGGAAGATGGGTATGGCTGATGGAAAAGGAGAGGAGCTTATTGAAGTGGAGCGGAACTGTTGGAAGAGGGGAGCTGGCTAGATGAAGTGGGGTTGAAGAACTAAGACGTGGAGGGAGAGTCAGATTGGGACTAATTACATTGGTAGGCAACCTTCGGCAATCCAGATGTTGTGAGCTACATCTACTCTGATGTTTTGCCAGAATTCGGGCCGTAAGAGCATTACAGGAGATGCAGTTCACAACATCTAGAGTGCCAAAGGGTGCCTACCCTTGGACTAATAAATGTCATTTGATGATTTATGGTAAAGTACTTGCATAGAAGTAGAGTGGTATACAAAGAGGCTCCTGAATGAGCAGAGATAATGGGAATAGCAGATGATGGAGGAGGAGTAAACTGATAGATTGTGGAATGGGAGTCAAATGGATGAGGAAGTAATAAATATGGAGAGGCTGAAAAAGGTAAAAAGTGAAATAAACTGATGAAAGGCTGATAAAGGATGAAGGAACTGGGGATATGTGGGTCTGATATATGTGTATGTATATTTATATACACACTGAACATTGAATTTGATCTGGCTTTATGTTTGTGTACAGCATGTTATATTACCAACTTTTTTATCAACATAAATCTTACAGTCTCCCTTCAAAAAAACAGAATACAGTGCAAAAATTGATACATATTACTGGGAAATAGGGGTCTATATTATTTATCCTATATTAATGTTCTACTACCACCCCTGTAGAATTTCTGGTTACATATAGAAGAATGTGCTGTCTACAGCAGCTGCAGTTTAAGAAGTTAATTTTTGTGACTAGTTAGGAGATATGTAATAAAAAATTGTAGGCTTATAGTGTGCAATGTAGTGCTATTGTTAGAAAACCAAATTAGTAAGCAGGAATTAGCAAGTCTCATCAATGTTTAGTTTGTGAATCATTCATTGGAACAGCAAAAATGTAGGGTTTTAATAGATTCATAATACGTCCAGAAGGGGCAGTTCGTCATTTCGGGTGGCATATTAAATGCAAATGCACATTTTCTGCTTGAGAAGTCAAACACAGGAAAAAGACAAGCAGGGGACGATTTTAGTCCTGGAGGAGATTTTAGGGAAAAGGAAGAATCAAGGGGATGAGAGGGTAATAATTGCAAAGTTGATAATGCACAGTGCACCCTAAACCTACTACTCCCTGCGCTCACAGTGGCTTAGAACTAATCAGAATAGAGTTTAAGATTGTCTGTGTAAATCATATGCAGGTTTTATGCACATCATCTACATACTGCATGCACAACTTATACTGAGCTCTCTACCTCTTAAACCATGCAGAAGCAACTTACATCCTAAATGGTAATGAACACCACATGAGAAGGATTTCGTCTAAGGCAAAGGAAAGGTTTTTTTACTGTAAGAACAATAAGGATGTGGAATTCTCTGCCTGAAGAAGTGGTTTTATCAGAGTCATACAGATGTTGAAACAGCTACTAGATGCCTACTTGCAAAAACACAATATTCAAGGATATAATCTTTCAATGTAGGGTAATAACTGCTTGATCAAAGGATAAATCTTACTGCCATTCTGGGGTCAAGTAGGAATTTTTTTCCTAGCTTGTTGCAAAATTGGAAGTGCTTCAAACTGGGGTTTTTTTTGCCTTCTTTTGGATCAACAGCAAAAAGCAAATGCGAGGAAGGCTCAACTTGATGGATGCAAGTCTCTTTTCAGCTATGTAACTATGTAACTATATATTGGAATTGTTATAGACAACAAACTGGTCAACAATGTGCAATTTCAATCTGCAGTTGCAAAGGCCAGTAAGGTATTGTCATGTATAAATAGGGGCATTAATATAATTTTGCATCTTTATAAATCACTGGTAAGACCACACCTTGAATATTCTGAGCAATTTTGGGCACCTGTTTTGATATTATGATACTAGAAAAAGTGCAGAGACGGCCTACAAATTTGACAAAAAGAATTGAACATTTTAGTTGTGAAGGAAAGTTAACAAATGTAAATATCTTTAGTTTAGAAAAATGGTGCCTTAGTGGGGATATAATAACATAATACAAATATATTCAGGACCGATACAGTCCATTGTCTGTAAATCTATTCATAAACAGGGCTATACATAGGACACAAGGTCACATATTTAGATTGGAAGAAATTAGATTTAGTCTAAGGCAAAGGAAAGATTGTTTTTTTTACAGTAGGAACAATATGTATGTGGAATTCTCTGCATGAATGGGTGGTTTTATCAGAGTCTATATTTATGTTTAAACAACAAGTGGGTAAATACTTGCAAAAACATAATTGTGATGAAGTGCCCTTCGCCACTTGGTCCTGGAGAGGCCTGCTTGCCAGCCTCCTCCCCTGTGACTATGACTCTTTGATGTATTTGGCTTTAAAACCCCTATTCTACCTTCAGACAGACTATTTATGTAGGCTGCTTTATTTCTCTTATGTTTAAGTCACCCTGTACCCATTATAGGTGCAGGGTGTGTGTAATGTAATTGTTTATAGTGTGTGTGTGTACTGTGTAATGTATTGCCTGCTCTCCTGTACTGCTGAGGTTTGCTGCCAACTAGGTGGATTTGGCTATGGAGCTTGTCTAGTGCCCTCTGTTGGTAGCAACAGCAATATGCACTACCTGAATAGCAAGACTGGTTCATTTGCATATTCGGGTAGATTTGCATGTTGCTAATTCTGCAGACACGTGAGATATTTTTTGTTATTTATTGTCTCCCCCACCTATTTGGAAATGTGCGATTGTGTTATGATAAGTCACTGTGTGTTGCCTGATATGGTTTGACTGTTTGTGATGTTATTGAGTTTTCACAGCAATGTTAATGTGATGACCATATGGGCTAGTCCCAAGTAAAATAAAGGTTTAGATAGTTCTTCTTGATCCCTCTAAATTTAGCCTTCTCTCGTTATTGGAGGGAGCTATTATAATCACATTGGGGATTGCTATGCTCTGCATACTCCCCTGAACTTGAATCACTTAGCTCTTTTAAGAGCTTGTTCCTGACACGCTCTCCTTGGAGGAGTGGTCTTCCCCACACAGTCCTGGATGCTGGAGGTTCATACAGGGTGGAAGGAAGAGGTCTTTCCCACATGGTCCTGGAGGACAGAAGCTGATCCAGGGTGGAAGGAAGACAGCAAGACTCCGGTTGCGGAGTCTGCAGTGGTTGTGGTCCTCGGCGCAAGCTAGGAAGCGTCCATCAAGGGAGGGTACTTGGTCGGAGTACGGGGAGCTCCGTTACAATAATATACAGAGATTTTACTTTTAATTAGTGTTCTAATTGCTTCTTGATCCAATGAGATATCTGACTGCCATTCTGAGGTCAAGAAAGAAATTTTTCCTTGTGTGTTTCAAAAACTTTTGAATGGAATATATACTGCAAACTCTTTAGGATGCAGCCCTTTATCAATAGCTCCCAACTACAATTACATGTTTGTTAGTCCACACATTGTAGAATGCTATGGAATTTGTTGGCGCTATATAAAAATAATAATAAATGCAGGAGAGCTCCCAAAACAGTGCATATTGACTTGCCATCTTATAGGTACCACCACCCACCGAAAACAGCCATAAAACACCTCCCACCGTGGTTCAACAACCCCGAGGATGCTCCCATAGTCATCATCGAACAAGCACAGTATAAGAGTGCCGTTGCTAGGGCACCCTGGATTGTAGATTAAATACGAGGGGTAAAAACCAGTAATAAAAAAAAATCATGATGTTTACTTTTTTTTTATCCCTGGTAAATATTTTACAGTTGTTAAACTGATAGCCACTGTAGCTTGGTTGCAATCACTTAAACAGCAGTTCCACTCCAGCGATAAGTGGAACGGCTGTTGGATATAAACTACTTATATAAACCTCTGCTGTGCATATGTTCACGGAATAAGTGACTTTTCCTGATTATCGTTTGAGGTACAATTTTTACCCCCGAAGCTTTCCTTGAAAAAACGTGTTAAGTAATACTACCAAATTCTTCGTTGTGAGTCATACTAAAAAAAAAAAAATATTTGATGGGGTGTATTTCATGTATAGATTGCTGTTCAGGGATACCTAACATCTAAAAAAAAGTTCTCAGCTTTACTTTAATATTGTTTATTTGTCCCTTACATTATTATTGGGAATTGCCGGTTAAATATATTACATGGCTTTTATTATCTTGTAAAAGTTCAGATAGCTAGAATCCTTGAAGTTTAATCTACACAGGTTGCTGTTTAAATCATCTACAATGATCCAAAATGACATAATAGAACCAAGGCAGGGAAATTTTAAGACTACTTTTGAAGCAAGGGTAATAACAAGTGTGGGCTTTATCTGTAATATTTAATTTTGAGCAGTACAAAATGAAAGTGACATTATTCAAATTGTTGGAAGGGGAGTGGGATTAGCAGTCACAATGGAGTGAGTAGTTGGAACTACTTAAGAGGTATTGGAATGACATCAGCCTCCTCGTGTAGTAGCCAATCATAAAAAGGATACAATTTCAGTGGACACTTCTGCTGCTTACAGCGTGACATCGCTGTTATCCAACTGCTCACAAGGCTTTCAGACAGGCCAACTACTATATCCCCCTGGTCGACATTCCAACTGTATTTCCTGTTAGAAACTTCACACTTCCTCATTGCCCTACTTGTAAATTTGGCTTTGAATAGGGTAACTAATTCCAAACATCTACTGTAAAACCTCATATATTATCATTCTAAACAAGAATTCTTCTTTAACCAATTAAAAATGTTTTTCTTTTTAATCTGACAATGTATAAAAAATGTATTACAAACCTAAACATTGTCATCTTTTTATTTATATATGTGTTACTGTGTGTATGTATATTTATAGATATACATAGTATATAAATAAAAACTATATATGTATATATTATATCTTATTTTTTGCTATTGCTACTTTTTCAACGTTTGTACTACAATAACATATCCCAAGCTGGAGATGTCAATGACATTGCTAATTTATATGATAGAAGACACAAAGATCCAGATTTTCAGCTTTCCTCCTACTTCTACAAGGGGAATAAAAGGCTTTTCAAGAACAAAATGTAAGTTATTACGGAGCTGCTTGTGTCTTCCTCTGGGAATTTGTAGGATACCAGGACACAAGGCCGGAATCTAGAGCTGGTAAACAGAAACCATCACATTCCCCCATAAAGGCCCGCTCAGGTTAGTGTGCAATGGAGCTTCTCTGAAATGACCTCGATAACTGCTGCACTATACAAATGAGTCCTTGCCGAAAGACCATCTGCATCTTACGAAAAAAGTGAGTAATTTAAGGCTGAGATTGCTCTGGGACACTGTATATTCGCATGTGTAGAAAGGAACATTTTCTGTAGCACTGAGGGATTTTCATCTGAATGCCACAAAGAAATTAGGCAGTTTTCCAGAACTTGCGAACAATGCAGGATATTGGCTGCAGTCTATGAATTGTCACCCCCTAGGTGATTATAATTCTGCAGAACAAGAAGGGACAAAGTTATACATTACTTCCTGTAATGCTCTCTTATAGTGTTTCTCAAGAGCGCCTTCATTTCAATAAGAGAGAGCTCGGAAGGCTGATTTATTGTAGAAATCACAACACATGGAATCATTTAGCCTAGTAGCATCTGATAAAAAGTAAAGGTGCAGACACAGTTTTTTGGGATATGAGACATTCAGCGAAGTGATAGACTAGAATCCCTGAGGAGTTTAAACAGTCCTGCGGGTATCATACATTTAATATAATTACCTGTGTGCCTCATATATTCAATGCGAGCATTCGACTGCGGTCTAGAGGATAGGCAATGGTAATTTTCACGTACAGCGATGCCACTGTTTGTAGCTGGAGACAATGTATTCGTAAGTTCTTTTAACTGTTCTGTTCCTGGACAAAAGAGAGCAGAATAAGTTTAATTAAAGGGACACTGGACACAGTCCGATGGAAGTGACACCAGTTTTGTTATGCATAATATAGAAAATGCAGAAAAGTATGTAGAATCACTAAAATAAAACCAAATAAATAAGAAAAACACCATTACGTTCCTGCTGTTGGTGTACCTGCACAAGCACATAAGAGAGAGTCCACCCCAAACCAGGAAAATACTCCACCAATCAGAACCCTCTCATTCTGTTCTATGGATCTATTCAATAAACTTATGTCCAGTAAGATTTATGGACTCATTAGATCTGATTAGTGGAACGGTTGACTAAGCTGAAAAAGTCTTATTGCACTTACAATCAGCCTACTGATGTACAGTCTATTGTAAATGGGGCTGTATATGTGTTGGTCAGGCAACTGTGCTGTGGTTCACTCAGTGGACCAGAGAAGGGATGTGGAGACTTGCACATTGTATAAACATTTGAATAATCAAAGGAGGGATTATTGATTCCGTGGGTGATATTACAGAGAGAAGAAGTAGCCTTACAACTAGGATTTTTGCAAATGCATACCTCCCAACATTTCAGACAGAGAAAGAGAGTCTGAAATTAGAGTTGTGAATGAGGGTGTTTTCACAGGGCGGGAAGTTCTGAGAAATTTTAGGTAACTTAAACTTACTAACAATTTATGCAACTAAAATGTAATTTAGAACAAGAGCAATGTATCCTATTTACACTGATGATTTCTAAACACATTTATTGTAGTTTAAATATTATTATTACTGTTTTACAATAAAACACACCAACAATATGGGACTCCTAGAAAATAAAGGCATTGGGGCCAAAAGAAGGGCAGATTAGGGACTAAAATAAGGACCGTCCCTCCTAAATAGGGACACGTTGTAGGTATGCAAATTGCTTTCAACTTTGTGCTAGGAATGTACTGGAAAATCTGCTTACTCCATAACTTAAACAATGAGCATAGGTTATGATGGTTCTAAAGGAAGTGTATCTTTAATAATATGGTAGTATGAGAATATGGAAACCATCTGTACACCATACAGGTCAAAGTATGATTTTTATGTCAGAGTACGAGGTTTGTCTGGAAAATAACCAGCCATTGTTAATTTAATGAGAACGCTTAACCTTGGAGTCAAGGAGAGTGAACTGGAGTGCGCATGCATGAAGAATGGTAACTTCACTGTATTAGTCAGTGGTGGCGCTACACACCGTTGAATGAGATGTGTACTGTATGGCCATCACATTCAAAACGAGTAGAGCATAACATTTTGTGTTAAGCTTAAACATCCCCCTGCTGAAATTATTTGGATGATTTAGAAGGCTTCCAGGGATGATGAGAGCTGTGCAAATAAAATCATCCAAGTGACTCAACCCCCCCTACAGCCTAGATTTGGTGCCCTGCGACTTCTGGCTTTTCCTAAAACTTAAATGACCTTTTAAGGGAAAAGATTTCAGACTGTCAACGAGATTCAGGTAAATACTAAGAGGCAGCTGATAACAATTCCACCATGGATTTTGCTGAATGTTTTGAACAGTGGAAGAGACGCTGGGAGAACTTTGTGACATCCCAAGATGACTACTGCATTGTCATTGTCCTATGTACAATGTTTCTTGTATCTTAAATGTATCTTAAGTTATTATTATTATTATTATTATTATTTATAAAGCACCAACAAGTTCCGTAATTGGTACATTGTCTCTATTTCTCTATTTGTCTCTATTTCCGGATACTTTCCGGTCCGATCTCGTACAGTAGTGTTAAACATTTAAAAAAACACTGTCTCATTCAAATACCTTTCACATACTGATACCTACAAACAAATCCTTTCTATCTAAATCAGTAACAAAACCAAGAAAAGAGTAGTGGCTCAATTCTTCTGTCCACCTAGAATTACCAGACTCATCATATTTTCCTGGACTGGACCACATCATGCTAATGGGCAGCAAATGACAAGTGATGCCTAGCAACTGGAAGAATTCATGTAGTGCAAGAGGAAAATTAGTTAACTGAGGCAGCTCCATTGGAATCTCTTGTTTATTAACCAATTTATTGCCTGCACGTATGAATTTTAAATACAGCTAAGCAGCAAACTGACTCAAGAAGCCCGGGATAAAATTATGAATCTTACCCATTGAACCCAATAGCTACCCATTGTCTTATAAACACAGGGTTGTTGTTTTTTTTGCACGTTTAAATTTGATTAAAAAAAACTAATTTAAAAACAAAATTAAAACATATTCTGCATGATTTTTGGGTAGTGTCACATGTTCTCCTTTTAGTTCCCTGGTGTCCCTCTTTTGGGGGCACCAAGAAACTGTCCCCAACAAGCACAGTGTGAGCACATCATAAGACGCATTATGTTAATGACACTATTACTCTCAGTGGGCTGGCCATGCAGCATCTGCCAGTGAATGGATGGGTGCACCCCCTCTCTTGGTGGACTCGCCCTTTGGGGACCGAAGCAGTGATGCAATCACAACACTGACCTACCTCTTCTACCTTCTCCTACTGACATTCTATGGATGACATAGTTGGGAAGTATGATACAGCTGGAG
Source organism: Pelobates cultripes (assembly GCA_933207985.1). NCBI lineage: Eukaryota > Metazoa > Chordata > Amphibia > Anura > Pelobatidae > Pelobates > Pelobates cultripes. The sequence goes on along the minus strand of OW240924.1, from coordinate 49,054,197 downwards.
GTATGCCATCTCATTTTACACTGATAACTTTAAATATTGTATAAACTATTCATAAATATAGTGTTTTACAAATGGTGGTGGTAGTTTGGGATTCTACACAACCAAAACAATGTAAAGATCCTTGCAATTATTTATAATCGAGATATTTGAGCATTTGTATTGGTTATATTCTTTTTTGACATACTGTATGACTTAAAGCGACACTCTAGGCACCAGAACTACTATACCTTAATGCAACAGGCTAAAACTATAAAGATTTAGGCATGCAAAAAATACAGCATTGTAATATGACCAAAATATATCAAATGAAGTAGAGTTGTATTGGTGCCCAGAGTGTCCTTTTAATGTGTGCACGAAGACTGTCTCTGCCAGCTCAGCAGAGTAAACACTGTCTTTTTAGGAAAAAAAGGTAGTGTTTACATTGCTGCCTAGCACAACCTTTAAAAGGTTGTGATTTGGACAGCCACTAGTGTGGCTTACTAGATGTTTGTAAAGGATTGACGAGCACCCCGACTTGGTACCTCCGTTGAAGGATGCTTCTAGTGCTTCCTGAGGATTTCCAGCACTCCAGCAGACACCATAACCACCGTAGACTCCTTCAAAGAGCAAAACAGGAACAAGCTCATACAAGAGCTTAGCAGCGAATATAGCAGGAGAGTATGCAGAGCATAGCAATCTCTTGTAGCAGATTCCCCCAATAAGAGACAGCACTCCAAATTGAGGGTGAAGTAGAACTGAACTTTTAATCAAACACTTTGCTTTTATGCACATTTCGCACACATAGTACTGCCACAGGGTTTTGAAGAACAACCAATAAAACACATACATTACAGTAAAACACTCCCAGCAATTACACACAAATCATCCCCTCTGCCTGTGATATAATTACTGAACACAATGGGTTAAAGTAATTATCACAGGCAGGAAAAATACACTTTTTATACATTTACTGTAACTTTAAAAATATACATTCAATCTTCATAAAGTTACATATTATTAATCAGCACACTCAAAATACAAACATACCCAAAAATCATACAATTCCCTCCAGTAGTTCAAAAGTTCCCTTTTTGAACGAACGCACGCACGTTTTCATGCCCAAAACAGTTCCAGAGATTCAGGCTGTACGGCCGGTCTATTTCCCATGTTAAAGTCAGTTCAAACAGACGAACGACAACCATTTGAATTGTCGAATTAACTGTCTAACGGCGTTCGATTTGTCGAATGCATTGAAGTCTGGAGAAGGTAAAACTCCAGCTGAATTAAAATGGCTGCCGCCACGTGTTCGGTTTTCGAATGGCGGCCACTTCGACTACTTCGGCACTTCGACTGCATTCGAAGTGCCAGTTTAAAAGTACAGATCCTTTCCCTGGGTGTTAAAGGGCCAGCAGCACAATAAAAATCCATTATGCCCAAATACAGTTCTTAAAGGGCCATACACAGTCCAATACAAGTCCATAAGCCCCAAATCAGTTCCTTAAAGGGCAATACATCCCAGGGGCCATAGTCACATGGCAGGAGGCTGGCAACCAATCTTCTCCAATGCCCAGTGGCGAGCCTTTTGTGTTTCTTGTCCTCTTTTTTTTTATTCTTTATTTTTGTTGTGCCAAGTACAACAGAGATTATACAGTATGCTCTATTGAATCTACATAGAAATAACAGCACATGAGGTAAGGTGTATAATGGAAATCGGCACATTTTTTAAAAAGGGAACAGTTAAACATGAGGGGCCCAGTGCAGGTAAGATATAACAGTTTAGATGCTATCATTTAGGGTAGGCATAGGCAAGCATTCCATGTGTAAGAGCATTATGGGGTATGTAGTCCAAAACATTTGGAGTGCCGAAAGTTGCCTATCCCTGATGTAGGCTGCACTAAAGGTAACTGAAAGTGATTATGCCCTGGGAGGCCTTCCAGATGAGTTAGTAATGCTTTTCACTTGGGGATATCAGGGAGTGCATGCTCAAGCAGTAAGTATAGAGCCTGGAAAACATTGCATAGAGAGAAACAGAGATACTGAAGTTTCCACCGCTCAGCTCTGAAGTCAACCTATGCCAGTCTGGGGTAGTCTGAGACATAGTCTAGCCACGAGAGTCCTAGGGTCAGGTCTAGTATCCCAGCAAGTGTAAAACTTGTGATCGTTAATGATGTTGGGGTACTGCGTGGTTCGAGGTACAGTCGTCTTTGGAGCCTCGATTCGGGCTGCTGTAGGTAGCAGGGTTTATGGTGAGTCGCCAGTTGCTTGTGCTGGTGCCTAGCTCCATCCGCACTTGGTCGTTTAGGTTTATGTACCAGCTTGAGGTGTTGCCCCCTTCGCTGCCATTTTCGAGCTCTGTTCCATTTGGACTCTGCGTGTCTGCGGTGGAGCAGTGAAGACAATGCCTTTAGAGAGTGGTGATTTGCTTTTTGCTTGGCAGTCTGCTGCTGTCTTAGTGACAGTTTCTCCCAAAAGTCGGCAAATATTTTGTCTAACCTGGACTCAAAGTTGAGCTTCATGTTACAGTTTTCAGGGTAACACGTGGCCTCCGTCATTTTGTGTTCCTCCAAGTCGGCAGTATGTATGCTTGCCCTTATCCTTTGGGCCCGACACAGGGTTGCCACCCAGGTTTGGACCGGGATCACCCCCACCGGTCCAGGGGGGGAAGGGATGGAGGATCTGCTCTGTTGGTGCTAGATCATGGAGAGCAGCCACCTCTCCACGGCTCCGTTACCAGCAGGCCGCAGTAAGCCACCATAGGCTCCAGTGTGCAAAATTACTCAGGAAGAGTATCAGGAGGTTCACCCAAGCACACCTAATGTAGGTGGTGCACTTGAGTGTGAGGGTAAGCTCTGTAAGCCACATTTTGCCTGAGAATTCTGCCATTTTTCTGGGAGCCCTTACAGCATGCGTCTGTTCAGATAGGTCAGGCTCTGTTTGTCTCTTGCCCCCAGCAGCTTGTCTCATTCACCTCCCAGCCCTTCTGTGTCTTTGTTCCCCCAACCCATCTGGTCTTCTCCCTCCAGCTTCTGTCTGTCTCTTTTGCCCCTTCCCCAGCACCTCTGTTTCTATTTATCTCCCTCCAGCCCCTATGTTTCCCTCCCAGAGCCTTTTGTGTATTTCTTTCTCCCCTTCATAGCCCCTCTGTGTGTCTATTCACCCCAGTATACTGTCTCTTGCTCCTCCAGCTGCTCTTTTTCTTTGTGTCCTTCCAATCCCAGTGGGTGTCTCACCCATCCTCTGTCTGTCTCTTTTGCCCCTTCCCAGACCTTTTGTGTCTCTTTGTGTCCCCCAATCCCTCTTGGTATCTCTTCCTCAAAGCCCCTTTCTTTTTCTTGTGCCCCTTCCCTTGTCTGCCTCTTTCACCTTTGTCCCCCCTTTTGCTCTCATGTCCCGGCATGCTGTGCCTTCTCACCTTCCTGTGTAGCATGGAGTGGGCCATTGTAGTGGATTCTGTTCTGTTTCCTCTACTAAGCCTGACAAGAACCTGCTTGGCACTCTCTGTGGGCACTTCCTGTGAACCAGGTAGAGTATATAGAACTCCTCTACCACGGTCCGCTTGGACACACTGCAATGACTGACCCTGTGCCGCCTTATGGTTGTGCCGACCCTGGCAGGAAGCACTCTAATGTTAGGCATACATGTTTGAATTCCTAATGTTACAGTGTTCCTTTAAACATTAAATGTCTTCCTGAAAACCATCTCTTTTCCTAAACATTTAAACGCAATAATATATAGATATCTTATCTCATATTATTGATAATATAGAATTGCTCTTGCTTTATTTACCCCAGGTCAATATTTAATCAGTGAGGTAACATTTAATATACATTTGATTATTCAATGCATGCTTGGGGACTGCTGTAGTTGTTCTGTGTATGCTCAGTGACAGTAGCTGCTCTGTGGATGCTCAGTGACGGTAGTAACATAGTAATGATAGTTGCTCTGTGGATATTAGTGATGGTAGGTCCTTTGTGGATGCTTAGTGATGGTAGTTTCTCTGTGGATCTGAGTGATAGTTGCTCAGTGGATCTGAGTGATAGTTGCTCTGTGGATCTAAATGATAGTAGTTGCTCTGTGGACTCTTAGACTGGTCTATGGCTACTTTATTAATTCTATTTGGATACTCCATGTGTTTTCCATGGCTATTCTGTAACTGCTATATGATACCTTTATGGCTGTCTTTTTGTCTGCTCTGTTTTTTTATGATTGCAATTCTTTGTTTAATTCCTTACTGTTCTTTTTAAATAAATAACATCAACTCCTTGTAGAATTTCAAAAGATAAGATCATAATGTCACAATGTTTTTCTTTTTGCCACCTGCAAGTGACAGCTCTGACATAGTATTCTTGTTTACCAAATGCAGCCTGCGGTGTGGTCCCTTCCGGGGGCTGAGGCCCCCTGTATTTCGCACCTGCAGTTTCAAGAGACGTTCGACCTTCAACATTTATCTTGACGATCACACAGGATAAAGATAAACCTTAATTTCATCCACATAGAAATAAAAAAATGCACCTATATGTCTGTCTACCTGACTTTTATCAATAGCATTTTCTTCTTTGCTGTAAAATCAAAAGGACATTTTAATTTCTGGCTACCTAAGGGTGATGATAGTAGAAAGCTTGTACATTTTTTAAACTCTCCACCCACACACTATTCTAAATTATGATTCTATGTCAAATACCCGTATGCACTTCATGGGTAAGTAGGTAGTTAAATGTACAGTTTCTATTAGAAAAACATGAATATCCACTGCTGCTTAAAGGAATACTCCCACCCGTATAACAACTTTCATCATTTAAAAGGGCATTATAGTCATCAAAATAGCTTTAGCATAAAGGAACACTATACGGTCAGGAATACAAACATGTTGTCCTGACCCAATACTCACCCCCCCCCCCCATCACACCCCTGCCCCTCCCCCTGCCCCTCTTAAATAAGTAGTTTACTTATCGTACTGCAGCACTTGATGGATCTGCCAGCGCTGGCCCTGCCTCTGATCCACCTACTTGGCTGACATCAATAGAAATGATTACTTCAGCCAATTCATTGGTTTTCCATAGGAAAGCTTTGGATTGGCTGAGATTGTTAATTCTGATGATTTCAGCCAAGAAAGGGGTGCGGGGGCAAAGCCAAATGTAACCCTGACCAATCATCATATCCTCATGGAGATGCATTGGATGGGGAATATTCAGCATCACGTTGTGCAGCACTGACCCAGGAAGCAGCACCGTCTGAGTGACTGCCACTGGAGGTGTCCCTAGGCTGTAATGTAAACATTGCAGTTTCCCTGAAAAAACTATCCCTGAAAAGGCAGTGTTTACAGCAAAAAGCCTGCAGGGACTGGCTATACTCACCAGAGCAATATAGTTGTTCTGGTGACTACATTGTGTATAGATCATGCACCTGCAGTCTCACTGCTCTAATATCTGCCGTTTAGGAGCAAAATCACTTTTTTTTCTGTTTAAGCAGTCCTAGCCACACCTTCCCTGGCTGGTACTGATACAACCATGCATACAAATTTATTTATTTTCAAAGAGCTGTTAACTTACTTTTGAAGCTTTTATTACCTGCTCTGTAAATTGAACTTTAATCACATACAGGAGGCTCCTGTAAGGACTAGCAAGATAATAACAGAGTAGGAAATATGAAATTCTAAATTAATCAGACTGTGCAATAAAAGAAGTTTAAACATTAGTTCTCACTTTACAGGAAGTGTTTAGGAAGGCTGTTCTATAAGACGAGACAGGGGGGATATGATAGAAACATTTAAATATATAAAGGGAATCAACACAGTAAAGGAGGAGACTATATTTAAAAGAAGAAAAACTACCACAACAAGAGGACATAGTCTTAAATTAGAGGGACAAAGGTTTAAAAATAATATCAGGAAGTATTACTTTACTGAGAGGGTAGTGGATGCATGGAATAGCCTTCCAGCTGAAGTGGTAGAGGTTAACACAGTAAAGGAGTTTAAGCATGCGTGGGATAGGCATAAGGCTATCCTAAATATAAGATAAGACTAGGGACTAATGAAAGTATTTAGAAAGTGGGCAGACTAGATGGGCCGAATGGTTCTTATCTACCGTCACATTCTATGTTTCTATGTTTCTATGTTTCTATGTTCAATTTACATGCGGTGGTGGAGGTGTGACTAGTGCTGCATTAACAAAGTGATTTAACTCCTAAATGGGAGAGAATTGAGCAGTGAGACTGCGGTAGCATGATCTATACACCAAAACTGCTTCATTAAGTTAAAGTTGTTTTGGCGACTATAGTGTATCTATAAGTGAGCTGAAGTTGTTGGGTTGGAGTTGAAATTGAATGTTTGGGCACCATCTTACTTTAAGGATTCAAAATATTTTGAAATGGTTAAACCCCAAAGCTGAACTCTGGAGATTGACACTGCTGACCCTCCGTAACCCTAACAACAGTCCACTCTTTTATGGACTGGCTGGACAGTCTATATTTTAGTTTTGTTCCCTGGTATCCCATCATTAGACGCATTCGCTCTAGGTTGAGGAAGCCAGGACCATGCAGTGAGCTGAAACCATTCCAGTTTGAGGTCCTCCCTTTAGGTGCCATCTGTGATATGATTTAGTCACTGGCACAACTTCCTTTTACCATGGCTACACTTTCCATATGCTGCTGAGGAAGGACATCAGAAAGCACAGATGTCCTAACTTCTTGGTTAAACCATTGCACAATTATTTAATCTCACAATGTTAGACATTGCACAAACACTTCTACCCCCATTACAACTGAATGTCGGGAATAGTATTACCCTAACACGCAAACCTAATGGAAACATTAAAGGAACATGTACCGGCCCTTAGAGTGGCCAGGTTAGTGCCTGAGACAGATATATGAAATGTCTGCAAGCAGACAGAGAATAAACGAGAGACAAGCCGAGGTCAGGATAACAGAAATACATGGAAGTGATAGCCAGGCCAACATCAGGATAACAGAGAGCAAGAATAGTCAAACAAGCCAAGATCAGAAAACAGGAAATCCAATACACAGTATAGCAAGAACCACGACAGGACAAAGAAACAAGGACAACCAGGAAGTATATATACATATACTGGGTTGTGATTGGTCACAAAAGACCGTGTGACGGTTGCCCCAGGCTAGCTGAGCGTTGGACCGTTGAAGGAAGCTCCTAGTGCTTACCAAGGATCATCAGCACCACACCAGACACCATAAGCACTGCAGACCCCATGAACCGCCGCTGCTTGGTTGGGGTCTCGCTGTTTCCTACTCACCCTGGACCTATGACAAGGCTCCATGTTCCAGTGGGTGAACCTCTCTTTCCCTAGAGGGTGAGGCAGGAACAGGAACAAACTCTTACAAGAGCTTAGTGATTATTTAAGGGAGTATGAAGAGCAATCCCTTGTAGCAGATTCCCCCCAATAAGAGACAGGACTCTAGATTGAGGGTGAAGTAGAACTGAAGGTTTAATGGTACAGCTGCTTCTTTTATACAGAATTTCCCCATGTGAACCTTGTGGGGCACAGGACATAAAATGCACAATCCAATAATAACAGAGTTTTACATTTGAACACTCCCAGTTACTGTACACAAACCCTCCCCTCTGCCTGTGATACAATTAACAAAGACAATGGACTAACTCAATTAACTTTAGCAGAAAAAAACATACATTTTTACAAACCCCAAAAAGTACCCTAAAATACAACAAATCCAAGTCACATCCCCTGATAGCCCCGATCTGGGTGAACAACATATCCAAAAATCACCCAGATCTGTTCAAGGGTTCAGGAATTTCCTGAAAGTCTTATTTTTGCCCCATCATGCACATGGTCCCATGCCCAAAACAGTTCCATACACTCGACGGCAAAACACTGCTGGACAATTTAAGATGGCCGCCGCCAAATGTTTGAATCTGTGCCACTTAAAAGTCCAAGGGACAGAAACAGTACTTTTGAACATGGGTTATCACAGGGCCCATAGTCCCAGGGTAGGAGGCTGGCAAGCAGGCCCCTCCAAAAACTCATGGCTAGCTCCCTTAAAGAGGGTAGTTTGTCACAGACTGTGATGTCACACGTCTGTACACATCATCAAAAAGCGACATATGGGCTGATATTATAAAATGAGACTAATGGGAGGGGTCCACAACATATATGATGTCGTAATAAGGCACCAGGAAGCTAGGGATGAGCGTGTGTGTATCAGAACTCAGAAAATACATAATTTCTGTGAGTGCACGGTGCTGCGAGGGTGACAGGTATCGTAACACTGAAGTTGTGAGGGTGTGGGGATATGATTTGGTTACATATATCTCCCAACATATCAAATATACAAAGAAGGACACTTGGGTTGGCCAGGGGCGGAGCTGTTCTGAGAACTTTTGTAACTTAGTGTTAATACCTTATGTAACTAAAATGTAATTTGAAAAATGAATAGGGTATTTTATTTACACCGACTGTAGTTTAAAGGCACATTACTGTGGAGCTCGGTTATACACTCAGAAACACCAACAATATGGAGCTCATTGAAAATAATTACAAAGGGATTTGGGCTCAAAATAGGAACTGTTCCTCTTAAACAGGGGAACTTGGGAGGTATGCTGAAATAAAGAGGGGTCCTGTTATTAAACTTGCAATTGTAGTGAGCAGGAACAGATTTGAAAAGTTTAAATTACAAAAGAAAAGCCGAAAATGGTCTATGAACAGGCCACAACATAATTTTATATAATTCATAGCTTTTGGACTAAGTAACTAACTATATTTGTATGTGCCTAATACTGTATAGTAAAATATGTTCTGTCCACTTTATGGCTGTACTAAAACATGTTTTTCAAAAAGTGTATTTTTCTATTTATCCTTTTTTAATTTAGTCAGCCTACAGTTTGCCTTGCCGATCCTAGTGGGAGTCATAACATTCAACAGGGGAAGCAGTGCAAGTCCATGCTTGCTAATAAAGATTTGAAAAAAAGATGACTTCTGGTGTTTTCAATACTTCAATAAACATGACAATAATTATAATTACAACTTATTTTAGAAACACAGTTTTTTTCACTTATTGCAATTAAAACCCAAAACTATGCAGAAACAAAATTGCAAATATATTTATTTTAGATTACTTTTTTCTATGAGAAAGTTCTTTTTTTTTTTTTTTCTGATATGTGTTTGCCTTCACGGCTTCAGAGTTCTCACTAATTCCATCTGTCCACAACAGAGCCATCGGAACTGTGCAGAAGAGAACTTCCATATGTGCAAATTAGCATCCAGCCTCTCTTAATCTGTGTTCTGCTCCTCTGAAGTAGATGCGCGGACGTCTGCCAAACCCATTAATGGCATTTAAATAAAGGACTTTATTGGCTTAAGCTGACACTTTTTATTTATTTATTTTTTTCCCTCAATGCAAGAAATCAACCCTAAATAATTACGTTATGGATTCTACCTGCACTCCTGACAGTTAACTCTTTCTCAAATTGACATGCTAGATATCAATGCATAGTTTTTTTGGCAAACATAACCAAACCAAATTTGTTTGTTTTGTAGCAGCAGCTATATCGTTGGCATGTGCAGTTGCTGTCATTAGATATATCTCTTTAAGCTTATTAGAATAAGCTTAGGAGGAGCAGGCCATTCTCTAATTAGCAATTCCCAAGCCCAATCAATGTTCCTTACACTTTAGAAAGAGCAAGGTCTATATCAACCCAATCTTCAAAGCAGGCTAGGAGTCTGAATTTAGCCATTTCACTGTTACGTTCCGATGAGGATACCGACAAACTCTGGACTGTTTGAGTTCCTTCATAAAATGTTTTGGAACCACTACATGCAAAGGTGGCGCACCCAGCAAGATTTCCATGCAAGAATATTTCTTGGCAATTTTTCTCTCTTGCATGTTCCAATTTTCTAGATATCATGTTCTAGTGAGAAGTGTCCTCCTACACTATCTGTGTTTCTTTTCAGTGTTTCAGTTTTACATAATTTCCCCACTGTCCTGTGCTATATAATCTGCTGGTAATTTATAATTAAATGACAAATATGGGTTGCTCCAACAGATTGGGTTGCTCCAATGGAAAGGGTTGCTCCAACTGCCATGTCTGCTTCTGCTTTTAAAAGTGGTCACGATGGTAGGAGTCTGTACATGCAACGTTTCTGCTTGAAATACTGCACATCCACAGATATTTGCACTTTTGTGCTGGGGGCTGATTGCACTCCCTGCACATGTGACTTAGGCATCCCGGAACTCTGTCCTGTGAAACAATTACCTATATCGTCAGGTTCAAACCTGAAAGGGGATGCTTCAGTACACCCCCCCCCCATGCTCCCTTTCTTACTCCTTTAATTTTATTAAAAAAACAATTAAAGGGTTTCTTTTTTCCCTTTCATCCCTTCCCGCACAGGCCCAGATGGTGTGCACATAAAAAGCATTTGATTGGACCATAGCATGAAAATGATGTGAGGAGGACCTCGTCTGGCACTGAATCCCTAGGTAAATTTTAAATTATGGTTTAAATAAAATGGGGTGGAAAAGATCAATAGTGCCCAATAGTGCATTAGAAAGCTAGTGACACATTGCCAGGATTAGGGCTATAATCAAAGCCGACCCTGAGCAGGTGGATGGGGTGCATAGCACCCAGGTGTCCTGCAGATAGAGGTGCATTGGCACCAATAGGCTCTGCTCATCGCTTTAGGCCCCGTCCCCTTACATTTTGCTAGCACTTTTCAAGGTCGGCCAAAAGGAGCAGACAAAGCAGCACATTTCCCACAATGCCAGCAGGGAACAGAATCCCCCACCTCCCTGACCTTGGTGGGGATTCAGCCCCTTATGCCCTACTAAAACTCCTTCATTCCTGCTATAGCCCCTAACACCGCTACCACTGCCCCTTACCCCCCAACTAAAGCTTCCTACTTACTATTACAGCCCAAACTACCAACAACAGTTCCTTACCCCTACTTCAGATTTTACCCACCAAATTGGGGCTCCTAACCCCCTACTACATACCTTATCCCCCCATACCACAGCCCTTTAAACCCTTAAGGACCAAACTTCTGGAATAAAAGGGAATCATGACATGTCACATATGTCATGTGTCATTAATGGGTTAAATCAAACATCAGCCCCTACCCCTTACCCCCACTGTAGCTACTACCTCCCCACTATGCCCCACTACAGTCAGCACACTCCAAAAGTAGCTCCTATCCCCTACTACAGTCCCCCAATTGCAACCCCCATCCCCACACTACAGCCCCTAACCCCCATACTACAACTCTAATAATAAAACAGTAGCCCATATCCCTACTAGGGCCCTCCACTAGAGTCCCTGACACTCCCCTGCAGTCCCTGTTCCACACTATAGTCCCTAGCCCCAAGCATAGCTCCTATTCACCACAGCAGTATATACCCCCAATGCTGTCCCTATCTCACCACTAAAGCCCTTTACTAAACTAATACAGCCTCTAACTCTTCTTCTATAGCCCCTATCCCCCTACTTGCAGCATCTGTCCCCCCACTTGCACCTTATCCCCCACTACAGCACCTGTAGTGGGGGGTAGGTACTGTAGTCCACTTTTGAACAATTTCAGCCCACATTCCCCACACTACAGCCCCTTTTCAAAATAGTAGCCATCCCCACTACAGGCCCAATCCACCCACTACATTTCCTAACACCCCAATTACAGCCCATAACCTCCACTACTACATCCCATAACCCTCTCCTCCCACTACAGTCCTTACCATCCACTACAGTCTCTACCTCCCCACTACAGCCCCTGATATGTTTGTTCAGGGGAGGGGTTAGCAATACATATATTTTTGTTTTATGTAGGTATAGGAATTTCACTATTTAGTGCCATGAAGACTAGTGATTACCGTTGGTGTTAGGGGAGTACAAGAGAATAGGGTGTGCACTATGCATGTAATCCTGTATATTAGGATCATTAATTCATTAATAACCATCGCACCGTGAAGTCAGTTATGAGGGGGGGGGTTTAATTACACTTTCCTTCTTTAAATAAAAGGAGGTTGTGGACCCCTATTTACTTTTAACTATGCTCTCTCCTATTCCCCTTGTACCCCCTTATCTTCCACAGATGGTGAAGTTAGTTCCACTAGTTAGAGAAAGATGGTGGATTCTGGGTACCTCACAATTATAAGGGGTCCCATAAATCAATGTATCGGTTTTGATTTATTTAATTAATGCTTTGAGTTCTAGTTTCTTACACAGCCAGTGGGTTGAATTGATAATTTATTTTAATTTGTAGCCAGAAAAAGTTGCAAACTAAAATCCCTAGACATGCTCCCAAATTAAAAAAAAAAAATGGGTTCAATTCAGTTCTTGAATACTGTCTGAATTTTTGACTTTTTTTTTTGTCAAATTGCCACAATTCAAGATTTTACATAGAACCAAGTCTTTAAATACGCATCTAAAATGCTTTCGTTACATATTTAAATTGGAGTTTAATGCTCGAATAAACTATTTTAACTGAATGATATTTTAGATATATATTTGGTTCCCAATAGACAATGCCAAGATATGGTGTATGCTTGTGTATGTGTTTGTCCGTGCTTGTGTGTATGTGTGCTCGGTAGACCTAATCTCTCTGCACAAGCCGTGGGCTCTTCTTCCAAGTTTGACACTGTCAACACTGTCAGTGAGAGAATCAGTCACGTGAATGCTTCAAGCTCCATATGCTAGCCCATAGTTTGCAAAGTTGTCGCACCAGGCCTAATCTAAAACACTTCTAAAGTGTTATTCCATGTTGTAGAAATGTTTTTAGAAAACAAAGCACGAGTTTCTGGAAAACACTTATTTAATAAATCACAGTCATATTCTAGAGAGGATATTTTGTTGGCAAAATATATTGACAGCAGCCAAGCAGCAGTAACCACTAGTTGAACCATTTTACGGGCCCCAAGACAGCTTGAGATGTCAAACAGATCTGCCTTGGACTGCTACATATTTGAAGTGCAATTTAAGTTGTACAACTTAAAGTCCAACATTCATAGATCAACAGTATCCAGTACCATAGCTAGGCTCATTTAATGTCTATCCTGTTTCTTATTAGCATTGTTAGAATTTACCATGAATTGAAAAGGTTCTGCATTTAATCTAGATTCTGTTTTAATCATATATATATATAAAAGTCCAGACTCTGGCACTCAACCCAAAAAAATATAAATCAAAGCAATATTACCCGGGTGCCTCCAAGCCAATAGATAAATAAAGTCAGACAGGAGCACTCGCTTGGATTTTCCAAAAGCGTATTACAAAGCGTTCATCAACTTTACATCATTGATGTAAAGTTGATGAATGCTTTGTAATACATTTTTGGAAAATCCAAGCGAGTGCTCCTGTCGGACTTTGTTTATATATATAAACTATATGTATATATAATACAAAAAGAAAACACTATTATACAACCAAATGACAATAGTGAAAAAGTGTGTCGCGCGGAAAAATAATGACAATTTACTCCCATTTGGGGTTGTTGGGATTATAGAGATTACCTATGAATCCATATTCAGTGTTGACCTCAATAAAAAATAGAGAGAAACAGGTAAACTTGCCCTGGTGCAGAAATCTTCAATAAGATATGGTACAATAATAAAGATACAGGTTGCTTCTCACCTTATTGAGAGCCTGTAACCTGGCTCTAAGTATACAGGTGTATGAGTCTTTGTTTAGGTTGCCACTGCCCTTATTTTAACAGGATAGATGATCTGGCAATCGAAGAGTTAAAGCTACTTGTTTCAATTCCCAGCTCTCCGCTTAACTCCATCATTCCCTGGTCTGTAACCGATGAAGTGTCAACACTTGGCGATAGCGCGTGTTTAATTTTTATTTCTCTGACTTGAAGGGCAAATGAAAAAGAATCAATTCATTCCTTTCCCTCTGTAGTGACAAGATTAAAAATTTAATTTATACATATTTCATTTCTACATAATAAAGTCTTTTTTGCAAAAAAGAAAAATACTACCGTTGGTCTAATTAAATCAAAGAATACTGCCTGCAGCAATGTTACAGTATTACAATTAGATGTCTGGCAGAAAACAGCCGTTTGAGTTCTTAAACACTGATCCAGACTTTTACACAAAATATGTTTCTAATCATTTTCAGTGATATAACTGAAATATGTGACGTAATCTAGTGTTTACTCTGTTTACTATTTTATAAATCGTTATTCCCATCAAATCAAAGATGATAACTTCCTAGCTATCATTAGATGCTGGTATAATAGTGTGACATAGAGACCTGAAGCGTTCAAGCAAATTTAAAAAAAAATGAAAAACAGTCCAAAATCTCTCCAAACATATCAAAGTGTGTAATTAAAAAAAAAAGTGTTAGGAATTTCTTTTAGAGTTAAAAACATTCCAAGTTTCTGCACGGTTATCTTATGCCTCCCAACTGTCATGCTACCAGCATGAATGGACACAAATTTGGGGTCCTGTTCAACTTCCTGTTGTCCTGCATTTGGGACAGCACATTGCAAGTACTTCATTAGACGCACATGTCTGTTCAGAGGTTACTAGGGCCATTCAAAGAGTGCTTTAGCCAGCCAGCGTGTTGGCATGCTTAACGCCGGACTTTACACTCCCCTTAAGTGAGCAGACCCACCTACATTCTGGGTGGGCATGTCTATTTACAGGCATTACCAGTGGCAAAGTTGTGTCTTTAGTGACACCCCCTCGGAAGCCCTGCCTTCACCTCGATTTCTGAGTGGGCCTGTCTATTTATGGGCGTTACAAGTGGCACAAGATGTGTCACTAGCGACATCCCCTCGAAAGGCTCACCATTGTCCAGATTCCAGTCGAAGCAAAATTGAGAGGTACAGGATGTAATCTGCATTTACCTGCAATCACGAATTTGACAGACCATTGTGCAAGCATTAATACAACAATAATAACTATAATAATAATATTCTAGGGTTTAAAAATAAAGGCCAAGCTTTCTTTTATTTAAACTTAGTAAACAGAATAGAACATTGAGAATAAAATAACCCAGATTTGATGCCTTTGGAAATTGCTATATATTTTCCAATTTCAAATTTAGGACAAATAAGTGTGATTTAGCAGTATATGGATTTACTTACATACTGTTCCTTGATTATTCATGAAAATGATTTAGTTTTTATGAATTCCCAGTACTGTTAAGAATGCCATGTTTCAGGCCTGACCTGGTAGTATTCTTACAAGACACAAGTTTGGATGTAGAAAGCAAGGAGGGGTTTGATGTGGAAGAATAATCCCGAGACGTGCTGTGGAATATGTTGGCGCTATATAAATGCCAAAAATATTAATAATAAAAAATAATATTGGATAATCTAATGGGTGGATGAGAGGGGGGAATCTCTCTCTTATTTATTGTCAGCATTTACATAGCACCAACCTATTTTTGCAGCACTTTACAATGTTATGAAGGGGGAAATATAACAATAAATGTGACAGTTATAAGTTGTTACAGTAAACAATAGATTGATGAGGACACTGCTCGAACGAGTGTAATAGACTTTTTTTAATACTATACATTTTTTGAATAATTGATTTTTGGGGGGATTTGCATATTGATATTAAAGCATGAGGTCAAGTATATTAAATCTGTCTATATCCATGTCTATTAATTGTCATCCCTAATAGTTTATAATTTTGCCTGTAGGAAACTGTATGGTTTAACAAATGCTCCCGAAGGGGCGGTGAGTATATTAGAAGACTGTCCCCTATGATGTTTTTGGTTCCCACACTGATGTGTACACATACACGATCATTCACTGAAGATTGAATTTTCAGGAATTAATGGTGACTTTAAAGTGAAATTAAACTTTTAAGAGAAAATTGCCAAATTGGACATATCTCCAAGTCCAGTTGGGCTACTTTGGCTTAAATTTTTAAATTTACTTTGAATTAATGACAAATCACACTGTCGTGGAATAGTGGATAGCATTTTACAGATTTGCTTTGTCTTCATTGAAAAACTAAGTGTAATATGTATTGGGGTTGACAACTTGGAAATGTTATTTTGACAACCAGTGGGTTAGAAAAAGTTTCTTTTTGCTTTATATAAAATACAGTATGCTACTCTAGAAACTGGATTTTTTTTCAAGTAACATTTTTAAAATCTCTGCAAAATATAACAATATGAATAATATGGTCTTAAAATACCATAATTTTAAGTAGTAGACTGGAAACTTTCAGCTGTCAATCTGAATGCCAACTCGTGAAGATGTTCTATCCAAATGACTTTGTCAGCATTGTCAGATGCGTTTCCGTAGAAATGCCATTCACAAGCAGAGATTGAAAAATGATGAATGCATCATTCAGTATCATTTACATGCACAGCTCAGAAGGAAAAGGACGAGCTATAGAAGACACTAAGGGCTTCAAGATCAGGACCATCTCAGTCCTTACTAGTTTATTGCTTACCAATATATTTAGTATCATACCAGGTCATCTGTATTAGTTTACTTTTGAATAGAAACACAACAAGCACAGGTTCCCTTGATATCTTTAAGAAAGAGAAATATTAACACACACATGCTAAGAGGAAAAGAGATACAAAATAACTGGCTATGTCATGGGGAGAAATAGAGCTTGTTACTGGTAATTTAGTCGCACTGTTACATTGGTCATCGAGAGAATCGAGTTCCTGCAGAATAAACATTTTACTGTGCATACCTAGTATACCATACTTTGAGCAGTGCATATGGTTGTATTTCAGTTTCTTAAGGTAATGCCATGCATGTGAGGTTATTGTGGTCTACATCAGTGGTTTCCAACCCAGTCCTCATGGACCACCAACAGTCCAGGATTTATGTATTTCTCTTTTTTATTTAAATGGAGATACTGACAAAACCTGGACTGTTGGTGATCCACGAGGACTGGGTTGGGGACCACTGGTCTACATAGTAATGAGCACTGTGTACAGGGCATTAAAGAGTCTCCAGTAATATTCAGTGGATATGGATGTATCCCCACCATAATGTATGTATATATATTTTATTTTTTTTACTGCTCCTCTTTTTTCTCTCTATTGGTCACTTTTCACATGATCAGTGAATAAAATTGACATTTAGTAGCTGTCCACTAGACATCGGTCAACTTTTTCCCCATCAATCATCTCTTTCTTTGGAACTCAGTATCATGAAGCAAATAAAAATACCCGTCCATTGCGCGTGTTGTTTGTCTCATGATTAGTCTATGTGGTGGGTTCAAAAGTCATGGAATTTGGATGTTCACTGCAATTTTGTCCAAATTTGGGTTGATCACTCGATGGGCCCAAATTCTGGCGAATTGCAGTTTGTAACAAAACCAATCTTCAAGTCTACTAATAAGATATGTAAAAAAAAAAAAAAGATGGAAACTACTCATCTATCTTTTTTTATTATCTATCTCTATTATCTATCCATCTCTCTCTCTGTTGACCCATCTATCTATTTTTAGAAATCTTCAAGTAGAAATGCCATTGTTAAATTGTAGGAAAGGGGCCCATTTGGTTGCAAATCTCTAATCACCTTGCTGGGGCAGAGGTAAGTTTATGCTTTTTTGATGTATATATATTTTTTAAGTTTGCTGGGGTTTTCTTAAAACACTTATTTTTTTGGTTGCAGTTACCCTTTAAATAATAATAATAACAAATAATGCAATTGACTTTACTTACTCGGTAGTGAATTCTGCTAAGTTGAAAAAGTAAAATCTCAATATGTTAATCTTAATTAGCGTAAAATATATAAAGTGAGATCCATTCCTTAGGCTTAATATGATAAATTGTCTTGTTTACTGTACATAGTTTCTCTGGGCAATCTATACAACTTCTATATCAATGCCCGCCCTTGATTCTATTGCTAACTGTCTCTGAGTCATTATTCCCTGGTATGTATTTGTTTGGCTTTCGATCTGGGACATCCTTGAACATTTACAAGGTGTGGGGGAGGCCACTGATCCTTTGCTGGAGGGTATAACTGTCATTACAGGGAATTACAGGGAATTGGATAGTATAACGTGGGATACTGTCTAGCATTATTTACCATCACATGCGTTTTCTAGATATCAAACCAATGTTTGGTATATTGTTATATAAAAAAAGATGTCAAAATATCCTGGTCGAAATTAAATGTTTGTGAAAGTCAATTTCTTCTGAGTAATTGGAATCCTGAGAACTAGTCAGTATGTGCTTCAATATATTTAACATGATGGTGATACTAAAATAATAGGTGTATGTAATCAAATCACATTACTTTATAAGACATTAAAGTTAAACTAGCTATTCTTTTTTTTTTATCAAAAACTTGCATATGTATTGTATTTTATTTATTTGTTTAAATACTTAAATTTAAAAAAAAAAAAAATGTTTGCTTTATATTGTATAACAGGTTGACCTGGCACAGTCAAATCATACAATGCTTTTTAAAAAAAAAAATTTACCATGATACCATGCAAGTACTTGAAAATTCACTTTTTTTTTAAAAAAAACCTCACAAAGTAAATGTTTACATATATGTTGTAGGCTAATCATTTACATAAAACTAATGCAGTTAATAGTTTAACAAATGTTTGCTGAGACCAGAGAATACAGCAATTTGTTGTTCTGTATGTGGAGCTATCTTAAGTGTTCCTTTAATATTTCTATCTCTTTAATATTTTAGTATTCATTTTTATATAGATATACATCATCTGACACGTAGAAAAACAGTGATCAAGTCCAGCTAAAAATGTACCCTTAACATAAAATTTGACAAAAGTGTAACATCCAATCTGGAGGACATGCTTTGTGACCTTTGCTGACTACAGACTCAGAAGATCCCATGTGTACATTTAAGGTTTTGGGTTTCCATGGAAAATAACAAATTATAGGAAACATTACATGATTCCAATGCCAGTTGATTAACGTTGTGTAAAAATTTCAAAGCTTTGGACGGTTTGTAGTCTAACGTATGAACTGGCATTCATCCAATGTTGCAAGAAAGACCACAGTTTAAAAAAAAAAAAAAAAATGCTATATTAAATTAGATCTGCACTAAAGTTTCAAATTGCTCTAAAGAGCTTGCAATCTTCTTTGGATTGCTGCACAGCACACAGTCCACATTATTGATAAATGAAAGACTGATGACATTAGAGTGTTTTTACTAGTGTCTGCAGAATAAACTTTATCATTAGTTTCCTTTTTTTGTGTGTCAGTAGATCTAGTGAATTAAAGGCATTTCATCATCATACATTGTTATGGTGTTGTTTTTTGGCTTTAGGAGACTGTTGACTTTTATGTTAATGTCCATTTCTTTTATAGAAATGTTACCCTAACATAGTAGGAGCTGTATGTACATTTATACATACATGCCATCAGGGCCGCCATCAGAAACTTTGGGGCCCCTAACACAGCTCAAGGTCTGGGCCCCCCTTCAAGCCTGCCCACAGGGCCCACCTCCAAATCCCGCCCATAGGAATACACACACACTAACAGATACAAATACTGAAACAGATATACACACATGCATAGGGAGATACTGACACACACACACACACACACACACATATAGGAATGGTAATACACCATGTCTGTTTCTCTGCCCTTTCTAGTCCAAAAGAGATTTGTTGTCTTCCTGTCTATCTTCACATCCTCTCTCTCGCTCTTGCTATGCAACCATTTTGTTTTTTTGTGATCTACACATGAGAACCAAATTCCTTCATCCACATTTCTAAAATGGAATCCCATTTTCCAGGAACACATAGTTTTGTCTTTAAGCACATTTGCTGATATCATAGAGCTCCACAGCAACAAAACTCACTGAAGTAAATTGTTTTGTGGGAGATTATGTTAACATATGTGAGTTGACCGAACAATCATCAATAGTTTATTTTTATTTCTTTATAATCAATGTAAAATGTAATTTAAGTATTGGTGACCTTATTTATTATGCAAGTATACAGATACCTATACAGGTTTACTGATGTTACTATGCATTTTGTTTGTCCTTATTAGAAACCTAAGCAAGTGTTAAATATTGTTAAATGGTGTTGTTGTTTACTCTTCTCCCTTTTATTTTTCTGCATCCTACTTAAAAATCTGAATATGTTTTTATTTATTAGAGTAGGAAAAAAGTAATGTACCATACATTGACCTATTTCTAAATACCCTATTAATAAATACATTGATTTCAAAAGACTCTAATTTCACCCAGAAATGCTCTCTTTTGCCCTTTTGATATACAGAAGGTGCATGAGAACCTTACATCAAGGAGGTCCATATGTGATAGTTGTTAAGACACCCCTTGTGTCTTTAAACGAAACCGCCGTTTAGGCGACCTTCCCCTTCTGCAATACAAATAATCCCCGTTCGCATAAGCTGTAGTGCACAAACCAAACTCAGGGGAAGCGGCAATCTCCCGACCGGGATCCGTGAACGGCTCCAAACTCCCGAACGGCAATCCACGAACTGCTGCCAAACGCCGAACAATAACATCCACCAAGCGGCTTTCGGCTCCATCCAGCAGTCTCTAAGCGTAAAGAAGAATTCCCCCCAATAATGAGACAGATGCTCCGCATTGAGGGTCAAACAGGATCTGGCTTTACTGTGGGCTACCTGCCCGTATTTATGCAGGTCTCCCACTTGGTGGACACTCCCCTAGGGGACCAAATGGGAGACTTAAATGACGGACAGATATGGGGACATTCCAGACACACAGTCACAGATTTTACCCACAATGCACTATGGTTTCCTCCCCTCTGCCCTGGAGATAATTAAGGAGTAACTCAATTATCTCCAGGACAAAGCCAGTCGCCATTTTAAATATAAAATCATAAAAGACATAAAAATACATAACCTCACAAAAACCGAACATTTCCCATTCGTATCACATATCCCCAGATAGCCTGGATCTGAGTGCATATTATTAGCGAATAGCGCTCAGATCCCACACACATAGTTCAATCGCCATGGAGTCAAAGTTCTTACAGTCCTTCGGTATACGAATGACTCCATGGGAAGGCGATCTGGGTTAAGTCTTTTCGTATGCTTCAAAGCTCCCGAACGGCCGGTATTCGTATGCTTTCGTGGAGGCAGCGAGGCGTTCCGTTGTTCCAGCGGTGTTCGGCAGAAAAAGTGTCCGTTTTTAGTTCCATAGAAATAGAGCCAAACACCGCTGGGCTTTCGCGTGGTTTAAAATGGCTGCTGCCTCGTGGTCGACATACGAACGACGACCACCCTGAATTCGGTTTAATTGAGAAGTGTCTGCGGTTAACCACAACGTTCTAATTGGCATCAATAGGTTAACTAGCAGCACACTTCTCTCCTGGGTGGCTGTCCGTTCGGTAGGTTTGTTCGGGAAAAACAGTCATTCGTATGGCTGGGCTATAGGAAACAGCCCTTTACACGAACAGGATAGAAACAGACGAATACACCTGAAATAACCAAACAGATGTTTCTGTCACACGGCTCCCTCCTTGTGGGACACTGCGGCAGACCCGGCAGACCCGGCTTGACCCTTTGGCGGGTCAACTTGGGGATGACCGGACTAGGAGGTGGTGGAGACGTCTGTTTGCCGAGATAACCCATCTGCATTCCCGTTCAGCTTACAGGGTCTGTAGCTGATGGTAAAATTGTAGGGCTGCAATGCAAAGCTCCATCTCAGTAGTCTCCCATTGTCTCCTGAGACCCGGTTAAGCCAAACGAGTGGGTTGTGATCAGTCACCAGGGAAAACTCTTGCCCATACAAATAGGGACTTAACTTTTTCAATGCCCAGACCAAGGCCAAGCACTCCTTCTCCACTGCCGCATAACTCACTTCTCTGGGTAACAACTTTCTGCTGAGATATGCGACAGGGTGCTCTCCTCCATCTTCCCCGACTTGGCTCAGCACAGCCCCCAGTCCATACATGGAAGCATCTGTATGGATGAGAAAATGTTTGTTAGGGACTGGGGCAGCCAGGATAGGGGCATTCACAAGAACCTGTTTTAGTGCCTGGAACGCAGCTTCACAAGCCGGAGACCACAGGACCTGCTTAGGCAAGTTCTTCTTCGTCAGGTCTGTCAGGGGCTTAGCAATAGTGCTGTAGTCAGGGACAAAACGTCTGTAGTACCCTGCCGTCCCCAAAAAGGCCAATACCTGGGTCTTAGTGGTAGGTGTGGGCCAGTTAGCCACTGCCTCTACCATGGCTGGCTCTGGTCTCTGGCTCCCACACCCCATCCTGTGGCCCAGGTACTGTACTTCAGCCATACCTAGATGGCACTTCTCTGGCTTCAGTGTCAGGCCAGCGGCCCGAATTTTATCCAGCACTACACTACAGGTGTTCCATCCAGGACCCACTGTAAATCGCAATGTCGTCCAAGTATGCACAGGCAAATTCTTGGAAGCCATCCAGGAGTCTATCCACCATCCGTTGGAAGGTAGCCGGTGCATTTTTCATCCCAAAAGGCATGACCTTGAATTGGTACAGGCCAAATGGGGTGACAAATGCCGACTTGGGGATAGCATCCTCGGCCAGGGGGATCTGCCAGTAGCCCTTACACAGGTCTATGGCGGTCAGATAGCGCCCCCTGGCAATACGATCCAGTAATTCGTCTACCCGGGGCATTGGGTAGGCGTCAGTGGTGGTCCGCTCGTTGAGCCCAAGGGCTGTCGGAGTGCTCGATGACCCCAAGCTGGGTCATCTCCTGTGTCTCCTTCCGTATTCCTTCACGGACTGCTTCAGGGATACGATAGGGGGGCTGTCATAAGGGGGTCTGTCCAGGGGTCTCTACCTTATGTACAGCTAGGGTGGTATAACCTGGCTCCTGGGAGAACGTCGCCTGCTTCTCCCACAACAACTGCTGCGCCTGTACCCTTTCTGTTGGGTTCAACCTGTCCCCTAGCTGTACAAGGGTAGTAAGGTCAGTCTGGGAATCCCTTTCTAATAAATCTGGAAGGGGTAGATTCTCAGAATCATCTGCAGTTGGGGCACATACCGCTGCAA
This sequence comes from Pelobates cultripes, assembly GCA_933207985.1. Lineage (NCBI taxonomy): Eukaryota > Metazoa > Chordata > Amphibia > Anura > Pelobatidae > Pelobates > Pelobates cultripes. The sequence continues at coordinate 49,031,310 of OW240924.1, read as the reverse complement.
TGTTCTCAGGTCTTTCCTGGTACTCTTTCAGCATGTTCACATGGAAGGATCGCTGGACCCTCTCATCTGCACAGCTGGCTATCAAGTAAGTAGTATCGCAGATCTGCGCCACTATCTTGTACAGGCCCTGCCAAGATGCTTGCATCTTGTTGGCCTTCACAGGTTTGAGCACCAATACCTTTTGCCCAACCTGGAAGACCCGCTGTCGGGTACCCTGATCGTACCATCTCTTCTGTCTCCCCTGGGCCGCCTGGAGATTCTCCCTTATCATCAGGGACAGTTTCTCCATGCGGTCCCGGAGTTCCAGAACATATGGCACTATGGGGGTCCCCTCCCGTTCCGTCTCCCCCTCCCAGTGGCCTCGAATGAGATCTAGGGGTCCGCGGACCCTTCTCCCATACAGCAACTCAAAGGGGAAGAACCCAGTAGATTCCTGGGGCACCTCTCTGTAAGAAAATAACAGATGAGGCAGGAACCTATCCCAGTCTCTGCAAGTATCTGTAAAGGTCCTCAGCATCTGTTTGAGGGTACCGTTAAAGCGCTCGCAGAGACCGTTAGTCTGTGGATGGTAGGGTGAGCTAAGTAACGGTTTAATACCACACACTTTCCACAGCTGCTGGGTAAGCACAGCGGTGAATTGGGTTCCCTGGTCGGAGAGGATCTCCTTAGGAAACCCGACCCTAGTAAAAATTCTAACCAGGGCATCAGCAACCGTCTCTGCCTCTATATTAGACAGCGCTACTGCCTCTGGATAGTGAGTGGCATAGTCTACCACGGTAAGAACGTATTTCTTACCTGATGGACTAGCCCTGGCCAGTGGGCCCACAATGTCAACAGCTATGCGGGCAAAGGGCTCCCCTATAATAGGCATCGATAGTAGCCTAGCCTTAGGGTGGTCCCCCCGCTTTCCTACCCGTTGACATGTGTCACACGTACTGCAATACATCTGCACAGCCTGGTTAAAGTTTGGCCAAAAGAAATTCTGTGAGATCCTATAGGCTGTACGGCGGGACCCTAGATGTCCAGCTAACGGAACATCATGCCCTATCCGCAGAATCTCCTGCCGGTACTTTGCAGGTACCACTAACTGTCGATTCGGCGGAGGGGCAACACTCTTCTGGGAAGGCTTAGGGATCCTATATAACCTTTCCCCCACCCACTCATACCGCTCCCCATCTACTCCTTCCTCTCCAGCATCTGCTCTATCTCGGTATTTCTGGAGAGTCGGGTCTGCCCGGGTTTCCCTCCCAAACTCCTCTGGGGAATCCCATCTTAAGGGGGCCTGATCTAAGGTACCAGTCGGGGAAGAGGGTCTCATCAGCAGGTGGGCCGGTTCCAGCAGCACGGGTCCGGGCACGAGTAGTCACTGGGTTAACGTCCGCAGGGCCCATCGGGGCATAGGCTGAAACCAACAGGGCCAAATCATTCCCAAGGAGGACATCAGCGTGCAAGTCTTTCATAACCCCCACATCCACGTGTCTAGCGCCCACTCCCCAATCCAAATGTACCCGGGCAACAGGTAAGCGAAACACGGCACCCCCTGCTACCCTCACCGCCACAGTGTCCCCAGTGTGCTGGTGCTCCGAGACCAAGTTCTTTTGGAGCAGTGTCATAGTGGCTCCTGTGTCTCTCAGCCCATTTACCACTCTGCCATTCAGCTTCACGGTTTGCCGATGTTGCTGGCGGTTATCCTGATGAGCTGCTTGCACTGGGTCGGCCTCGTGTAGAATGCCCCAGAACTCCTCCTGCTCAATACAGTGAGCCGCAGGTTGAGGTGGCCGCTGGTTCCCGCTGGCTGGTCTCCTCCACGACTGGGCCTGATTGGCGCTGTTCAGAGGGCATTCCGGTCGCTTGTGCCCCAACTGTTTGCACCCAAAGCACCGGATTGGTTGCAAATAGTCCCTGGCATTGAACCGAGAGGGTTGCAAATAGTTATTAGCTGGCGGTACGGCTGGGGTGTGGTGTACTGGGGGTTGGTCGATACTCCAGTCTGGCAGGGACTTTGGCAGCTGTACTATCCAACTTGCGGGCATCCGTGTATTCGTCTGCCAGACGAGCAGCCTCGGGTAGGGTAGAGGGTTTTCTATCCCTGACCCACTCGCGGACCCCAGCAGGTAGTCTATCAAAGCAGTGCTCCAGCAAGAACACTTGTAGCACCTCCTCCCCAGTTACCGCTTGGCATCCTGCCATCCAGTGGGCTGCGGTACGATGAACTCTGCAGGCCCATTCCACATAAGAGTCACCAACCTGCTTGTTGGTTTCTCTAAATCGCCGTCTGTAAGCTTCTGGGGTCACCGCATACCTGGCTAGGAGCGCATCCTTCAAAGCCCAGTAGCTGGTGATCTCCTCCTCTGGGATGGCCCGAAACGCTTCACTAGCCCGGCCGGATAATTTCCCAGAGAGGATGGTGACCCATTCATCTGCGGGTACCTGGTGTAGGGCACACTGCCTCTTGAAGGCCGCCAGGAACCCATCAATCTCTCCCTCTGTTTCCACAACATTTTTAAACTCAGGGGAAGCAGCAATCTCCCGACTGGGATCCGTGAATGTCTCCAAACTCCCGAACGGCAATCCACGAACTGCTGCCAACTGCCAAACAATAACATCCACCAAGCGGCTTTCGGTTCCATCCTGCAGTCTCCAAGCGTAAAGAAGAAATCCCCCCAATAACGAGACAGAAGCTCCGCATTGAGGGTCTAACAGGATCTGACTTTACTGTGGGCTACCTGCCCGTATTTATGCAGGTCTCCCACTTGGTGGACACTCCCCTAGGGGACCAAATGGGAGACTTAAATGACAGACAGATATGGGGACATTCCAGACACACAGTCACAGATTTTACCCACGATGCACTATGGTTTCCTCTCCTCTGCCCTGGAGATAATTAAGGAGTAACTCAATTATCTCCAGGACAAAGCCAGTCGCCATTTTAAATATAAAATCATAAAAGACATAAAAATACATAACTTCGCAAAAACCGAACATTTCCCATTCGTATCACATATCCCCAGATAGCCTGGATCTGAGTGCATATTATTAGCGAATAGCGCTCAGATCCCACACACATAGTTCAATCGCCATGGAGTCAAAGTTCTTACAGTCCTTTGGTATACGAATGACTCCATGGGAAGGCTATCTGGGTTAAGTCTTTTCGTATGCTTCAAAGCTCCCGAACGGCCGGTATTCGTATGCTTTCGTGGAGGCAGCCAGGCGTTCCGTTGTTCCAGCGGTGTTCGGCAGAAAAAGTGTCCGTTTTTAGTTCCATAGAAATAGAGCCAAACACCGCTGGGCTTTCGCGTGGTTTAAAATGGCCGCTGCCTCGTGGTCGACATACGAACGACGACCACCCTGAATTCGGTTTAATTGAAAGTGTCTGCGGTTAACCACAACGTTCTAATTGGGATCAATAGGTTAACTAGCAGCACACTTCTCTCCTGGGTGGCCGTCCGTTCGGTAGGTTTGTTCGGGAAAAACAGTCATTCGTATGGCTGGGCTATAGGAAACAGCCATTTACACGAACAGGATAGAAACAGACGAATACACCTGAAATAACCAAACAGATAGTTCTGTCACAATAGTCAACAGACTATGGCCTCAATTTAATATTTTTGAATAAGCTTTTCAAATGATTGATCTACTAAAAATCTGCATAGACTTTAATGGTGACCTCTGTACATAAATCATTTGAAAAGTTTATCCCCCAAAAAAATAAATTGAGGTCTATGTTTCCCATGATTATCTGACTAACTTTGATTTACAGGGAATAAAAGGAAAATTGGTTGAACTTCATCTATATGGTCAAGGGGATCAGGTTCAACGTCAAGGTTATCTTCAAAACATAAATATAAACAGGCAGCAACAGAAGTCAAGGTTATGGAACCTCTGATACTCCAGTACATGACAGAAATTGCAATCAAAATCCTAAAAAAGATAATTGTTACAAAAAAAAGTAAAGTCTTGCTGCTTTCTTCATTATCTACACTTTTCTACAAAATGGGCCTTAAAGAACACAAAAGAGACAGTTTTTTTTGTTATTTTTTTTATGAAAAAGAACATGCTAAATTTAACTTTCTTTTCAAACACAACAGCAAGTCAAAGTACAAGACCTGATTATAATAAATTATGCATTGTTATGGCCCTAACAGACTGGCATTACTAACAAGTAACAGCGATCACTTTGTGCCACACTAATCGCTTTTTCAAAGCAAGATGTTAAGTTAAACAACATCTGGGTGTAACGTGCACAGAAGTCATGACATTTGGTTTTAGACTAATTTAATTGAAAATATGTTAATTTTACTTTCCTATTTTATAATATTTAACTGTGTTAAATTTATACTTTTATTTATGATGTGCCAATTATATCTTTAAATGACATCAGGTAGAGGCTATAGTAAAGATATCATAATAAAGGAAAAAAATGCATTCACACACATCGACATTTACCAAGTGTAGTCATCAAAAAAACTGGTCTGCTACATCTGGGACGTTATGGTTTGGGGTATTTCTCCCGCCAAGGCGCCTACATGGTCTCCATTTTCTGTCGCTCGGTTTCAGTGTAGCCAATAATTTGTATGAACAATTAGTATTTAATTTATTAATTAGTTCCTGTAGAAATTGAGTTTTTTTACTTCTCCATTTTAGAGCTATTATGTTTTTGGCTGCAAAAATTACATAGAAACATAGAATATGACAGCAGATAAGAACCATTCGGCCCATCTAGTCTGCCAAATTTTCGAAATACTTTTAATGAGTTTAATTACAATGTCTTCCTACCGTTAACTCATCTGAAATAATTACTCTTAAATCCCTTTCCTCAGATGTTGAGGTTAGTAGGTTATCAAATATCCTATACTCTGCACTTATCCACATTAAATGTCAGTTGCCACAGCTCTGTATAGGTGATGGAAATGCACTCAAACCCTCGTCCTGAAATCCTGGGTGCAATAAACTGGACCAGCCCCAGTACCAAAGGGACCAAATATCAACATAAATGTAGAAAAAATAATCCAGGCACTCCAAGATGTTCAAAAAAAGTAGGCAATTTTATTGGACCCAAACACCAAAGAACAACGTTTCGACCCCTTAGGGCCTTTGTCAAGCTTGGAACATCTTGGAGTGCCTGGATTCTTTTTTCTACATTTAAGTTACCATAGCTCTGACCATTTTTCTAATTTATCTAAATCATTTGCCATTTGGCTTATCCCTCCTGGAACATCAACCCTGTTGCAAATTTCAGTAAAAAGACCATCAAGACCTTCTGCAATATCACTGATAAAAATATTAAAGAGAATGGATCCTAGTAACCCCACTGGGGTAACCCCACTGGTAACTAGACTTAGCTTTGAATATACTCTGTTGACTACAACCCTATCTTGCCTGTCACTCAGCCACTGCCTAACCCATTCAACAATATTGGAATCCAAACTTAAGGATTGCAGTTTATTGATGAGTCTTCTATATAGAACAGTGTCAAAAGCCTTACTGAAATCTAGGTAAGCAATGTCCACCCTGATCTATTATTGTAGTTACCAAATAAAACAAATCAATACGATTAGTTTAGCATGATCTCCCTGAAGTAAACACATGTTGTCTCTGATCTTGAAATCCATGTGGTTTTAGATGTTCAACAATCCTATCCTTTAACATGGTTTCCATCACATTCCCTATTACTGAAGTAAAGCTTACTGGCCTATAGTTGCAAGACTCCTCCCTACTACCTTTCTTGTAAAAGGGTACAACATAACTAATTTCCAATCTTCTGGCACTACTCCTGTTAACAATGATTGGTTAAATAAATCCATTAATGGTTTTGCTAGTACACCAATAAGTTCTTCTTTTAATAACTTTATGTGTATCGCATCAGGCCCCATCAACTTATTTGTCTTTTTCTTTTGACAGTTGAAATAGAACCTCTTCCTCTGTAAAATCACATGAAACAAATTACCAATTTTTTCCTTTTTCTTGACTGAAGTCCCTCTCCTTCATTTTCATCTGTAAATACTGAACTAAAATATTAATTGAGGCAGTCAGCTAGACATTTATACTCTTCTACATAACTTCCTTCTTTTGTTTTTAATCTAACTAACCCTTGTTTTACTTTCCTTTTCTCATTTATGTATCTAAAAAATGTTTTATCCCCCTTTTTTCCCCACGTGCATAATGGCAATTTGCCTTTGTCCTGGGAGATAATTGAATTATTTCAAAAGAGGGGAGGAAGCCAGGATGCATTGCGGGAATACAATGTGACTGTGTGTCCTATTTTTCTGATTGTCTGTCTTTTGTCACAGTCTCCCATTTGGTCCTCTAGGGGAGTGTCCACCAGGTGGGAGACCTGCATAAATACTAGGCAGGTAGCCCTCATTAAACAGACCACTGCTTGACCCTCAACACGGAGCCTTGTCTCGTCTTTGGGGGGATTTACTGAATGCTGATAGAGACTGATTGCTAGGAGTGTAAGCCGCTTGGGTGCTTTTCCTGTTCGTCTGCTAGCAGCTATTCGTATGGTTCCAGTTCGTGAGTTTGGAGTGCCATATTGTATGCAGTTTGGGAGATTGGAGCATTCCCTTATTTGCGGTTTGGGAGTTTGGTGTTCTACAGTAGCTGTGCCTGCATCTCTGAAAGGGGACGATCGCCTAAACGGTTTTAACCCCTTGTGTGCAAAACGGTCCGTTACAATTACTAAATGCTAACTTTTCGTTTTCTACTATTTTGGCCACTTCTGCGGAGTACCGCAGTGGTTTCTTATTTTTTCTGCTCTTCCTGACAAGCCTAATGGAATTGTCTGTTGCTTCCAGTAGTACAACTTTTAAATAATCCCATTTCTCTTGGACTCCATTTAACCTGCTCCAGTTTGATAATGACTCCAGCGTTAAAGGGTTCCGTCATCATCATTAAGGGCTATGGCTTGTGCCAGGATTGTCGCCTTTAAGTAAGTTCCAATGTCTGGGACGCCCCACCTCCCAATATTAAGCTGTTTTATCAATTTGTAGAAGAGCCTCACTGAACTGATAGTGTAATGTGTGTCTTTATGAAAAGAGTGTGGTGGTGAAATCGGTATTGATCTAAAAACACAGAGTATTTTAGGGAGAACCATCATTTTAATCGCATGTATGTGGCCCACCCACAAATTTATGACATTCCTCAAGGCACACAACTCCTTTTTGATGTTTTTGAGGAGAGGTAAGTGGTTGTGTTTGGATAAAGTAGATAGAGATTTTGTCATTTGCATCCCTATATAAGTTAGGTAATCAGACATCCAGTCAAAGTCGAATGACCTTTTTAAGTCTTGCACTAATGTGTTTGGGATGCCAATGGGGAGAGCTTGAGTTTTAAATGTATTTAGTTTGTAGAATGACATCTTGCAATACAACATTACAGGTAACAACCAATTAAAACCATAACATCGATCAGAAACAACCTTAAGAAGTGGCGTGACAGGTATCGTCTAATTGCTCACAATGTTTCTCTTTTAATGACAGTCACCTCCCTGCAGGGACTTCGAAGTTGGCACGCTATCATTTCAGTACCTGGTCACCCCTGATTGGTAATATATTCATGATCTCTATCTTATAAGTGAAGCCGGTCTGATAGTAAATTGCACAAAGCTTATATTTGCCTAAAAAACATAACCCATTTTATGAGCTACTCTGGTTTTAAATAAACTCATTGTGAGATATTCTTCCCGAAAGACTAAGTTGTTAGTTGGTCAATGATTCACTCAAAACAACACAAATTTTGTATTTTTCAGGTTCCAGTTCAAAGAAAAATAAAAGATCATTTGGATATTTTTTGCCGTTTTCATAGTTGCTTGTTTAAACAGAACTATAGAATTTTTTGAAGTTTACTTTTTGTCTAAACTTTACAAGTCATTGTTTTTCAATGTTATCACCATTCCATGTGGGGTTTTTTTTTGTTTCTTTATTTTATTGTATTTTTATTTTTAATACTCAAGAAATAGAGACAATTCAACTCTAGCTGCATGGGTTTTTGTTGGTTGTACTTTCATTTAGTCAATTTTCTCCCGAGTCTGTTTACAAACTCTCACTAAGTGACTCATGTGAGATTCTATGTGACTCATAGAACAGAGAAAAAAAATCTACATTTAATTCTTCCCACTCTTACCTGGACTCATGGTTTCAGAACCCAGAGGCAAGTGTAGGCACCCTTTAATCAAGTAGCTTCTAATTTCACAAAGGAGGTCTTTTTGCTGACTTGTTAATTTAAAACATTTATTTAATTGCTTGTCTCGTTAAATTACTAATCACAATCCATTTACAAGCAATGATAGTATTTTTTGTCCTCAATTAAAAAAGAAATGTATTTTTCAATAAACATTATAAACCACTTAATAAAAACGTTCAGGGATAGTTGTATAATTTAACTTAGAATTCAAATTAAATTATTCTTTGGAATAAACCATTTTGTCCCTTGCTCGAACGTCCATATTTCTTCCAAACTGCTGAAATGTCTGAGTCGTATATGGGACAACTGTTCTGCGTTATCTTAAAAAAATGGGTGACCTATATTTGTAAAAATGTAAAAACAACACTAAGCAAAATGTATTGCTTGCTTTTTTCCAGACTTAAAAAAAAGCAGAATGTGTGCAATTTATGAACTTGCAGGAAATGGTTTGCTTATCTCTGGTTACAAACCAAACGATAATAATGGTCACAGTTCAAATGCATATGGAAAACGTACAGCTGTCTAGGCCTGAGATATGATCATCAATGGCAGAATTTTGTGCATGATATCTCTTTAAATTATCTTTAAAGGGAACCTGTCTAATTCTCAGTGCTTAGCTATGTGAATGCAAACGCTTACAACATGTGCTTTGTGCTAAAAGTTTTATGAAGAAATGTGTAAATCAAGAAAAATGGGAACTAATTTTCATCATGCAAACAAACCGCAACATTAAAGAATGATTTAATGGAATGTGGGAGAATCTGGTGAAGAAAACATTTATAAACCAGGTAGGTAGGTAGGTGGGTCGGTGGGTAGGTAGAGATATATAGAAATATAATTTGCTAGGTGCCAAAAAGATTGTGGTGTGTCAAACAACAGAACTTGCGCAAAAATTACTGTTTCGCATCACCTGCATAAGTCCCGCTTGGACACAGACATTTGAGAAATCATGTGATAACATTGTGTTTTGTGTTAAACTGGAAATTTTAGCATTTAAATCAGTCTTCACAGCCAGAAAATATGCACACAAACATAGGGAATAAGCGGTCATAGCCCACCAGGACATGCCTTGGCTCACATTCCCAAGGTGCACATATCTATCACTATATATTAGCCTCTGCAGACCCCCAGCTGCCTGTAAAATGTAGAAGAGGCCCAGCCAATGCCATCTTCAGTTTCTGGCAGCTCCTCTCTCCAACTCTTGCGAGCGCCTGGCCGTCAGAGCATTGCCACGGGTTACCATGGAAATGCTCTGTGCAGCACGCACTCCAGCTTTGCAAGAGTTGGAGAGAGGACCGGCCAGTAGCTGGAGATGGTGTTGGCTGGGCCCCCCTCTTCACTTTCAGCACCTGGTCAATGTGCAGTGTCACCAGTCCACCAGGGAGTATAATGTCCCTCCTCTCTGGCCACAGGTAAGAGACATAGAAAAGGGAATGAAATAAAATTAATTCAAATATATTTTTAATGTTTTTTCTTCACAGAATTCAGTGTTGATCCTATCTCACATATTTACACACACTAATAATATTATTATTGGTATTTATATAGCACCAACTTATTCCGCAGCGCTTTACTATATTATAAATAAGACAATTACAGAATGTTACAGGAACAATAAGTAGATAAGGACCCTGCTCAAACGAGTTTACAGTCTAGAACTACATCCACTAAACAAACAAACATTCTGCATTCACTATCACAGAGTATCCACTACACTGCATCCATTACACAAATACACACTCTGCATTCACTTTACACACTGCAACCACTACACAATACAGCCACTTCACAAACACCCAGTCTGCATCCATTACACACACATGCATATTGCATTCACTACACACACTGCATCCATTACACAAACAATCTGCATTTACTATACACATACACACTCTGAAACCACTATACACACTGTATCCATTACACACACTCAATCTGTAAACCACATCCACTTTGCAAACACCGCATCCACTACACACACTGCCCCTCTATGAACACACGCTTTCTCCATCCATTATACACACCCTCCTCATCCACTACATACACACTCTCTGCATTCACTTTACACACACACACACACACACAAACACACACACACACACAGTCTACAACCATTATAAACACACTGCATCCACTACACACACTGCATCCACTACACACACTGCATCCACTACACACACACTGCATCCCATTGTACAGCCCTACGGAACTTGCTGGCACTATATAAATAATTAAATAATAATAATAACTACAGACACACAATGCATCCATTACACACGTCGCATCTTTACATGCTGCATTCTCTACATGCACACACTGCCTTTGCTACACACACTGCATCCACTACACACACACTGAATCCACTAAACACACACTACATCCTTGTAAGTGGAGTCAGGATGAGCTCTGTGGGTGGACTGAGGGTCCGATGGCAATGCTGCAACCCACCCTTTTGGTGGCACAGCTGGACTTCTCTAGTTGTTATTCAGGGCACTGATAAGAAAAATATTAATATATTCTGGGCCAATATATTAGGTTTTCTGAATGGTGTTTCCCAGTCAGTCTAAGGAAACCACCTGTACACTTTGAGTATAGCATCCAGCATTCCAAGGCAGCAGAGGATCAGAACCCTCCCAAAAAAATAAAAAATCAGGCAGCTTTTCATGATCATGATCACGATGGGCCATATTTACTAAGGCAATGCGCTTCACGATGAGAAACATTTAACTGTTTCCATGACCACTGATCATTAGTTTCTACTTGGTCCCTCAAACGCACTTGTACCTGCCTTGATAAATATGACCTTTTAGTTCATATTGTGATTCTGCTATTTACTTTTTATGTTTAATTGTCTGTTTTTCATGATTTTAAAGTTGTAAAAACCGAATGTTCCATATAGAATGAATGAACTGTACTGAGTTATGTATAGGAAACACAAACTGCAAACTAAAATAAATTAGAAAACAGAAAAGAGGGAGTCAGCCTATCAGACAGAAGCTCTAAAACTGGAAAAATATAGGAATCCACCAAAAACCTATAAGAGAGTATAGAAAAAAGGCTGGCTACTATACAAGATAGTAATCATAGATCCAGGAGCTTACTTCGTATAATATGTGAACAGGAGGAAAACAAATAAATGGTATCTGTCAAAGAGTTAGCTGAGTTGGTGAATATAGCAAAAAAATGTATCTATCAGGAGGATACAGTAGCTAAATGGTTAAGTCACTCACAAAGTGTCCGTTGGCTGCTTACAGTCAAAAAATAAAAAATGAAAAAAGCTCGGTACAACAAAGCTAGTGCAAATAAGCAATATAAATATATCGCTAAAAACAACTGTAGGTATCAAAATATTATTTATTAAAGATTAAAAAATGATATAAAATAAATAGCATGTCCACAATCTAGATACCAGTCAATTCCGGGTAAAATTTGCAAGACCACCTTAGTATAAAGTATGGATCCAAATGATGTGTGTGATCCTCTTGCCCAGATCCTGATCGCCTGTGAGGACGGCGTGCGTTCCACAGTGCGTTCCACCTCGAGCCTCACTTCGGGGGAACAGCACTGTTCTTGCGACGGCGTTGGTTATGCGTCTAGGATCCGGGATAGGTGAGTTCTTCTGCAGAGATACCCTGGCTGGATAGAGTTCGTGTGGATGTGCCTTCTTGCTGTTCTAGCTGTCTAACGCGTTTCGTAGAGGATAGCTCTACTTCATCAGAGACGGATAAAGCACCCTCTACATGGGGGTGTTTAAATACCTCACAGTTGTTAATTCAATAATTGAAAAAATTGAAAAACTTGAGAAATTATTTAAAAAATGTATACTAATTCAATATAATATATACATATCCAAAACAAGATTGTTACATATGAGTTTATATAATACAATAAAATAAAATAAAACGAAATAAATAATATATACCATTCTTTCATTGGTTGTGTCTTATTACTTATGCATAATTGGTATGAACATAATTGACATCAAAAGAGGTTGATATCAGAAGTATGTATTTTGTGACGTTTTACTTCTTATATATGATCAGTATAGCATAGGCATGAATGCAATCAATAGTTAAGACAGGATGAAGACAAAAAATAGAAAATAATAGTAAATGAAATATACTAGAATAAAATGCATTAGACATTCTATGGTAATTGGGACAGAGAGCTTGTCATACGTCTATATTATATAAACATTTGAAAGGAGTCTTGTATCCTGAAACGAGACATAATTGTTAATACAGGGAACCATTAATATAGTTTGTGTATAACAAATGAGTTTATAATTAGTTGCTTGAGAGAACATAGAACATGGAAAGCACCAATTAATTAGAGGTTCAGTAGTGTACCTTAGTGGGAGTTGTATATCAGAAAAACTCATGAGAGTTACATAAAAATATAGAACACTATAAAAAATCTATAATATAACCCTAAAAGACTCTGTACAGACAATATAAAAATTTTAATATGTAAGACAGGTCCTAGGGGAGCTTATTGTAAATTCTTCTTAAATTTGCATAATAGGGACAAGTGATATATGAATATAGACAAAAGTGAAGATGAAAGTGGAGATACATGAATGTGGGAACATAAAAAGCCCTTGACAGCTAAAAAGGGGGGCAAAACTCAAAAATTCTGGATCACGAATAAAAGGAAATATGTGAAAAGAGAAGTGTAAAATATAAAATATCAAAAATTAAAAATTAAAAATTAAAAATTAAATATTAAAAATTAAAAATTAATTAAAAATTAAAAATAAATTAAAAATTAAAAATTAAAATTACAGTTGTATATACAGTTAAATATAGAAATATAGTAAGAAATGATAAATAATAAATAATAAATAAAAATAAAAATAAAAATAGAAATAGAAATAGAGATAAAAATAAAAATAAAAATAAATATAAATGAATAAAAATAAAAATAAAAATAAAAATAAAAATAAAAATAAATATAAAAATAAAAATAAAATTAAAATAAAAATAGAAATAGAAACCTAAAACAAAGTGCTACTGAAAAGAGATCATAAAAAGTGATCATAAAAAAGTGATCATAAAAAAGCATTAAGATTTTGAGCTTAATGCTTTTTTATGATCACTTTTTTATGATGTATCTCCACTTTCATCTTCACTTTTGTCTATATTCATATATCACTTGTCCCTATTATGCAAATTTAAGAAGAATTTACAATAAGCTCCCCTAGGACCTGTCTTACATATTAAAATTTTTATATTGTCTGTACAGAGTCTTTTAGGGTTATATTATAGATTTTTTATAGTGTTCTATATTTTTATGTAACTCTCATGAGTTTTTCTGATATACAACTCCCACTAAGGTACACTACTGAACCTCTAATTAATTGGTGCTTTCCATGTTCTATGTTCTCTCAAGCAACTAATTATAAACTCATTTGTTATACACAAACTATATTAATGGTTCCCTGTATTAACAATTATGTCTCGTTTCAGGATACAAGACTCCTTTCAAATGTTTATATAATATAGACGTATGACAAGCTCTCTGTCCCAATTACCATAGAATGTCTAATGCATTTTATTCTAGTATATTTCATTTACTATTATTTTCTATTTTTTGTCTTCATCCTGTCTTAACTATTGATTGCATTCATGCCTATGCTATACTGATCATATATAAGAAGTAAAACGTCACAAAATACATACTTCTGATATCAACCTCTTTTGATGTCAATTATGTTCATACCAATTATGCATAAGTAATAAGACACAACCAATGAAAGAATGGTATATATTATTTATTTCGTTTTATTTTATTTTATTGTATTATATAAACTCATATGTAACAATCTTGTTTTGGATATGTATATATTATATTGAATTAGTATACATTTTTTAAATAATTTCTCAAGTTTTTCAATTTTTTCAATTATTGAATTAACAACTGTGAGGTATTTAAACACCCCCATGTAGAGGGTGCTTTATCCGTCTCTGATGAAGTAGAGCTATCCTCTACGAAACGCGTTAGACAGCTAGAACAGCAAGAAGGCACATCCACACGAACTCTATCCAGCCAGGGTATCTCTGCAGAAGAACTCACCTATCCCGGATCCTAGGCGCATAACTAACACCGCCGCAAGAACAGTGCTGTTCCCCCGAAGTGAGGCTCGAGGCGGAACGCACTGTGGAACGCACGCCGTCCTCACAGGCGATCAGGATCTGGGCAAGAGGATCACACACATCATTTGGATCCATACTTTATACTAAGGTGGTCTTGCAAATTTTACCCGGAATTGACTGGTATCTAGATTGTGGACATGCTATTTATTTTATATCATTTTTTAATCTTTAATAAATAATATTTTGATACCTACAGTTGTTTTTAGCGATATATTTATATTGCTTATTTGCACTAGCTTTGTTGTACCGAGCTTTTTTCATTTTTTATTTTTTGACTGTAAGCAGCCAACGGACACTTTGTGAGTGACTTAACCATTTAGCTACTGTATCCTCCTGATAGATACATTTTTTTGCTATATTCACCAACTCAGCTAACTCTTTGACAGATACCATTTATTTGTTTTCCTCCTGTTCACATATTATACGAAGTAAGCTCCTGGATCTATGATTACTATCTTGTATAGTAGCCAGCCTTTTTTCTGTACTGAGTTATGTGACTGCCAAAGCTTCTATTCAACTACTCCAAGTATCCTTTACCAGCCTGTACACTGTACGGGCAAACAAAAAAAAATAGTTGAGCAAATCCTAGTTAATATTGGTCAGTTTGTGCTCGATACCTAATTGAGAGCTTATTTCTCCCCACAATCCCCTGGGCATTGCTTTATCTTCAAAGCCCTCGTCAATAAGACGTACGTCTTCAAGATGTCTGCAGGCTGTTTTTTGTATTTTTTCTTTTTGTTTTCCATTCAGCCTCATTTGAACAATCCTATTAATCTCCAGTCAAGTGCATGCATGTAAAACATTGATGAAATAGAGCAAATGTATTGAGAAATCGGGAGCTCTATGGCTAATGCAACTGTGGTAGTCTGTCGGACTTGAATCCACACACAATTCACTAACTGGCAGGCACAATGCAGGGCTTAGGTTAAGGAACATATCCTCGGCTTAAAACCTCGAGATAGCTTTCCAGCAACCATGGTGGTATTGTGATACCGATATCTGTCAGTCATTGAACTTAAGTTGTCTATAGATGTTCTAAACTGGATGCTTTTCTGCACTGTGTGTCCCATTTTTCCATTTATAATCAAAATCATTTTTATTTTATTTTGTTTAAAAAAAAATATATATATATATATTTATTTATTTATAACTACTAAAGGATAACATTCTTTATAAAAAAAAAATAAAAATAAATAAAAAGCTTTATATCTGGAAATAATTAAATGCCATTCAAATCAAATAAATGCACTGATCATATAACCGAATATCCCAGAGATCACTGGGCTTATAATGTGCTGGCTATGTGTTTTGGAAATAAAATGTGGTATAACTGGTTGTGTTATGGGTGGGTTTTTTTCTTGCGCTGTCTGGGGCTTGGATTCTGATGGGAAACTATGCTGGTTTTGAAAGTCTATTTCACCGCAAAGGGATTCCCAGCTCATGAATCACTGACCATTTGCTTGGATGTAGTGTTTCCCCTGGAAGCATTACAATTTAGCTTCACAGATTAAATCTTTACACCCCTAGGAAGGGAGACTGCATGCCACAGAGTGGTTGGAATTGTCATTGCCCCATTAGTAATCATTTAAAAAAGGTATTTTTGTTAATACAAATTTTTTTTTTTTAAATAAAGTAGAATATGCATTAAAACAGATAGTGAATTCCGACCAGGATTGTCTGTTTAAATCATTGTTTTGTATGAATCTCTGTAACAAACGTTTTAATTAGTTTATTTATTTATTTTTATTTATTTTTGCAAAAATAGTGCGTTGTTTTAGTATTACAACCAACATCTTGAGTTGTAAATGACAAATGTAAAAAAAAAATGTTAAATAGAGAGCAGGGCATATCTCCCAAAAAAAAACAAAAAGGTCAATAAAGCTCACTTGACAGAAGATATAACTTATAGATGACGGTTCAGCGCTAAATAATCTAATAGAAACTAAGGCAAGTAAGGAAGCAGCAACCTATAAATATGAGGCTCCCTCAAAAAACCTCACAGAAAAGGAAATAGACAAAAATTGGTATATAGGTTGCGCTATAGAGACAAAGGGATAATATAAATAATAAATAAATAAATAAATAATAAAAAGTTTTAAAAGTCCCAAATAGTAAATCAACCTGTAGGATGCTTGAGTATATATAGAGTCCAATGAGTATCTGAAACTTCTTGTGTTGGAGATGTCTTAGTTCACTTGTTGATGTGTAGATACATAAAAAAGACAAGAGAGATTCCAATAGTGCAGAATGTCGACAAGTGGGCAAATTGAAATCTATTAGTAGGTAAAGCACTCACCTATTTATGAGCAAAGAAACTTGCTCAAGTATTCTTAGCATTCAGTGGCGTCAATCCCCCACTGGTTGGATATAGGTGATGGGATCCTTGAAAGCTCCTCGGTATATAAAAAGATAAGAGACGTATATAGTGCTCACTGTATAAGTTAAAAAACAAACTAAAATGGTAGAATACTCACATATATATGAGCAGGATCTACTGCTCAATATAATAGCGCAGGTGGTATTATCCCCACCTAGGATTCTTGAGTAATAACGTGCTCCAATTGAATCGGTCACCAGGTAATTAAAAACAAGAAAATAAATGAATAAAATGGTAAAAGGTATATACAGGCAGGAAAATGCCAATATTCCTTTATTTGTAATATAAAATGTCAATATAAAAAATCAATATAAGAACAGCCAAAACGCGTTTCACCACACAGGGCTTTATCAAATGGCATTAAAAGCCCTTTACTTTGCTTCACAAGTAAATGGCTTGAAATATAAATAAACAAGGTAAGCTTAATTAGCAATACAGCCCATAGTCTTTCAATAAGGTAAATGACAGAGCAGGTGATTCCTGTTGCGTTGAAGGAGCACAATCCTTTTAATAGTGGCAAATGCGATTAACTTGATTTTGTATGTACAGTGGTTATAGTCATTAGCAATAATGAATATCATAGAGAGCATTTTGTAGATGAGAGTGCTTAATAAGAACAAATGAAATCCCAGAGAGCAGACTTAGTATCCTGTGCTTCCCAAATAACTGAAGGTAAGAACCGATAATGTATCCCAGACTGGGAGAACTTATCTTGCTTAGTGAGTTATGAGCTTTAGAGTCCTTTCCAGAGAATGCGGATTACGTTTCTTTGTAGTACGAGGAGAAGGCAAGTCTGTAGTCTGTAGTCTGTTCTTTTTTCAGGGAGAGTTGAATTAGCGTTGTTAGAATCAAGCCAAGGTTCGGTACACGGAATTCAGAAGAGACGCTCCGGCGACAAAGTAGGTAGTCGAGAGGCACAACAATTGAAAACATATGTAGCATAATATACATGACAACCCAACAAATAACACAATAGCACAAAATTGATTGAGCCATTTAAACATGAACACGGCTTCCTTATGAAGGGAAACACGTGATGTCAAATGCATGGGCGGAGACTGATCGGCGAAACCCGGAAGTGACAAGGGTATTGCCGATCAGACTGAAAACAACAGGGAGGAATGCCGAGAGTAAATGGAGGGATCCTGACACTGATGCACAGAGACATACACATGCAGTCACAATGTGTATCTGGCTGTGTGTATTTCTGAGTGTGTCTAGCATTGTCCAGTGTTCTCCCTTGTGGTCTGGTGGCCTATCTATCTGGTGCAGACAGTCTATGAGATAGTTGTCTTGTTAGTTCTGGCACTTGAAATGTCAGAACTTTGAAGATGTAATCCATGGCAACACTCTGATTGGCTGTAGCTTGCTGACAGCTACTTCAAGGTTTGCAGCTCTGCACCAGAAGCATTGGGCGACTGTAACTGGCTAAGAGTGCCAGATGACCGTTTTCAACCTGTCACAGTGCCCATTGCTTGTATGAATTTGTATAACTAGAAGTGTTTAATCTCTGCTTTAGTTTATCTCCAAGCAACTGGGCTGTGGTTGCCAGGGACCCTTATTAAGTGTTAAACTGTTTGAAAAAGGAAGGACAATGCCAGTGGACATCAGGCACTTAAACCAATTCAATGGGATTAAATGGTTATAGTGCCTTCAGTGTGCCCTTTACGAAACGAACATTCATAATAGAGAGAGTATGCCTCATTTTTGCCACTTCCCACAGGATTCAGTTAATTTTGCCAATTCTGGTTGTTGTAGGTCAATTCTGTCCTACAACCATAACTGAAGATCAATGGGCAAGTGAAATATGTACATTCTCCGATATGTTAATAGACATCAGTACAAATGTCTACATGTCAGTCATCCTTCAAGTTAAATGTTTTACAAAAGATTGTATTATTTTTTTTCTGAAGAGCTTGCAGCCTTTTAAGGTAGACTAAGATAGTGCATCTTCCTTTCTCACCCTTTCTTTATCTGCTCGCAGTAGACATTTAGTGGTCAAAGCCTCGTAGAATGGATGTTGATCCATAGTCATTTCTCCTATACGTCCTGTGAAAAAAAACACAACAATAATTGTTGCACAGCCTCGTTTTTTGGTTTTTTTTTTGTAAAATATTCGGCAATCAGCAATCCATTAATTTTATATATCTGTTGACATACAAAGCAATGAACTGGCAACTAAACCAAAGATTTCCTAAAGAAGAATAAAAAAAATATGATGAGTAGAAGATGCAGCTGAGTATGTAGAACAATGTCTGCACACGCATAAACAATGCCAGAGCATCTTATGTGGGTAATAAATTCAGTAAATTAAAAAAAAAAAAGTCTGTTAAAATGTATGTGCTTTGCTTTCTGTGTGTGAAACAGACATTGATGTACCTGCCTCCTTATTCTTCTACCGCTCTTTAAAATTCATTGAGTGTTTTACACTAAAGATATTCAAGACAACTGATACTAGATTAATTTTCATGGAGCATTGTCTTATACAATTGTAATTAATTAATAGAGTTACTCATTCTAAGGTCTCCACGCATATCACAGCTTGCAGAGCCGGGAGACAATGCTTCTCACAACAATAGCCGCTATGGCCTAGACTGTTATAAAATGACCCTCTGACTGAGAACATGAAAGAACACAATATATTAATACATGCTGCTTTGGCCATTACCAAATCGTGAACTTATTTACAATTACAGAAAAGTACAAGTCTGCCTCCGATAGTTGTAACACTTTTAAAAGGGCAATCCAAGTATCAGGATACCGCATTCTCCGTTCATGGTGCTATGTGGTCCCTGCACACATTTGCTTGTATAAGCCAATTTCCAAAAACCACATAGACATAACCCACACCAACATTCAGGAACTTCAGAGGAGGATGTATACAGTTCCCCTTTGTGTACAAATATCTTTTGGGAGCACGCACTATCTAAACCACAATCTACTCATAGAGGCTTTTTTTCACAGCTTTTTATAGATACCTACACATACAACGAATGTGACCAAAGTAGTGTGGAAAATTGGATACTTAAGAGTGTTAGAATTGGCCTTTTGCAGGGTCCCCCCTAATACAAAAGATATCAAATCCACTCCTGATGCACAAAATTTCATATCAACTCCTAATACACAAAATATCATATCCACTACTGATACACAAAATATCTTCACTGCTTTTTGTAAGTATAAAGGGTCTGGATGGGTCTATCTCTAAGAAACTCAAAGTCACCTACCTCAGCATATACTAAGTCGGATTTTTAAGCCGACTGCTGCTTCAAAGTGCCTCAATATTGGTAAGCTTTACACTATTTTTAAAGGGACACTCCAGATTGTGGAATCATTTTAGCTGCTGAAGTACTTTATATAAGTGCTATGTATCACTTTACAAAGTGTGATGATTTTAATAGAAATTGGTTCTTTTATAAATTAACTTTATTTCACTCCTCTGGCTATCAATCAGTTACAACCTGGGTTGGTTAGCTCAGTGGAGCTAAACTCAAGAGGCAGCAACTGCACAGAGCACCTGCCATTTAAAGACTTCTAATTGAGCTACATTGGGAAGTCTGTGATTGGACAGTTACAGAAAGTCTGGGCGGGGTTAGAAGGGGAGGGTTTGCAAAGACTAGACAAGAGAACTGCAGCTTTTTCAAGCTGTTAGTAGAGTTACTCCAATGAAAAAATGCATATTGTCCCTTTAAATTTAGCAAGCGCTTGGTAATTTCAAAACGTACTGCTTAAATTGCTTCAAAGTGCTCTTTTCAGAGTTATACTTTCTGGTTGTCACTTCCAAATGGGCAGTTACATAGTTACATAGTTACATAGCTGGAAGGAGACTTGCGTCCATCAAGTTCAGCCTCCCTCACATTTGTTTTTTGCTGTTGATCCAAAAAAAGGCAAAAAACCCAGTCTGAAGTGCTTCCAATTCTGCAACAAACTAGGAAAATATTCCTTATTGACCCAAAAATAGCAGTCAGATATCTCCTTGGATCAATCAGCTATTACCCCACTAATAAGAAATGATATCCCTGTATGTTATGTTTTTGCAAGTATTGATCCAATTGCAGTTTAAACATCTGTATAAAGTCTGCCAAAACCACCTCTTCAGGCAGAGAATTCCATCTTCTTATTGCTCTTACTGTAAAAAAACCTTTTCTTTGCCTTAGATGAAATCTCCTTTCTTCCAGCCTAAATGTGTGACCTCGTGTCCTATGTATAGCCCTGTTTATGAATAGATTTCCAGATAACGGTTTGTACTGGCCCTAAATATATTTGTATAATGTTATCATATCCCCTCTGAGGCGCTGTTTTTCCAAACAAAAGAGATTTTAATTTGTTAACCTTTCTTCGTAACTAAAATGCTCCATTCCTTTTATCAATTTTGTAGCTTGTCTCTGCACTTTTTCTAGTGCCGTGACATCCTTCTTTAGAACAGGTGCCCAAAATTGTACAGCATATTCAAGGTGTGGTTTT
This sequence comes from Pelobates cultripes, assembly GCA_933207985.1. Classification (NCBI taxonomy): domain Eukaryota; kingdom Metazoa; phylum Chordata; class Amphibia; order Anura; family Pelobatidae; genus Pelobates; species Pelobates cultripes. The sequence goes on along the minus strand of OW240924.1, from coordinate 49,010,130 downwards.
ACCAGTGATTTATAAAGAGACAAAATGATAGTTTCATCCCGAGAATGTATGCCTCTATTTATACATGACAAAACCTTACTGGCCTTAGCAACTGCATATTGCTGCCTTATTTGTTGTTGTAATGGATGACCTGGCACCCCGACTGGGTACCTCCATTGAAGGATGCTCCTAGCGCTTCCTGAGGACTCCAAGCACTGCAGCAGACACCACAACCACCGAACCGGAGAAGCATATGAATGCTGTAAGCAGCTGAATAGGAAAAGCATACAATCAGCTTACACTCCTGGCAATCAGTATACAATCCAATTCCCCCAATAACGAGACAACACTTTGTTTTGAGCTCAAGCAGAACTGATTTACTGGGGCTACCTGCCTGGCTTTTATTCAGGTCTCCCACCTGGTGGACACTCCCCTAGGGGACCAGATGGAAGACTGGGAAACATAGTGGACATTGACCAATCACAAGCTTACACACTTCAACAATTCCACAATGCATCACAATCCCTCCTCTCTGGCCTGGAGATAACTGGGAAGTAATCCAATTATCTCCAAGGACAGAGGCAAAACTCCATTAACCACATGGCAGACAAAGGACAATAAAAGACATAAAATTACATACTGTTACATTTTAGAACATACACATTCTACCTATCCCCAGGTAGCTTAGATCTAAGCGCACATTATTATCGGATGGTGCTCAGATCACATGCATACAGTTCGCCATGGAGCCAAAGTCTTTCCCATAGTCTTTCAGTATACGAATGGGCTCCATGGCTTAGCTATCTGGGGTAACACTGCTCACATAGGGAGAATAAAAGGTTTTTAATGCAGGGCCATAGTCCAGCGGCAAGAGGTGGGCAATCAGGCTCCTCCAGTGGCCAGTGGCGAGGTTGGTTCCGCCACATTTTTCCCCTTTACCAATCAGACTAACAGGGTATCTGACCACCTGTCGGTCAGTGCCCTGGTTAGTCCAGTAACCCACCCACAGAACCCAATCAGCAGTACAGCCCACCCACAATAAAGGGTTACTACACTTGGGAAATGAGTAGCTTGCCTTTGTCCAGGTGTTTCACCACTGCTGTGTGGGGTGCTTCTATTCCGGGTTGGTGAGTTGCTGAGTGGGCAGAGACCAGCGGTACTCTGCCCTGGTGCCAGCTCTATAACGGGAGTAGCCTGGTTGGAGTCCCGCTGAGGAGAAGGGGTAGTAGGCTGCCCTCTCTGGATCTGGTGCTACTGCTGTAGGGGGAGACCGACTGTCTCCCCTTTGGGCAACCAGCCCTGCTGCTGGGGGACAGGACCGACCATCCCTACACCCTGTGGTTTGGGCACAGAGACTACGGTCCCATCTGCACCGGTGTGGGGCTTATCATCTCCCCTTGGTGGGCTAGGCTGCCGCTGGGGAGAGGGGATAACAAGCTCCTCTCCCTGACACTCTTTCTGCTGGTGTAGAGGAGAAACAACTGTCTCCCCTTTCGATATATTGTCCCGCGGCTGGGGAGCGAGACCGACTGTATCTGCTCCCGGCAGGACACACTGCTACTGGGGAGGAAGGATGACACCTTCGGCTCTCTGGGACTCACTGGACAGCTGGGGAGAGGGACCAACTGTCTCCTTTCCTAAGGACACACACTGTCGCTGGGGAGGAAGGACAGCACCTTTGTCTCCCTGGGACTCACTGGACTGCTGGGAAGAGGGACCCACTGTCTCCTCTCCTAAGGACACAATCTGCAGCTGGGGAGGAAGGACGGCACCTTTGGCTCCCTGTAACACATACTGCGGCTGGAGAGGAAGGATGGCACCTTCAGCTCCCTGGGATACATACTGCCACTGGGGATCCTCGCAGGACCAGTCTAGGAGGTCCGCTACTTCGGGTACCGCTGGTTGCTGTTGGGGAAGAGGACCGGTTGTCTCTTCCCAGGCCTCATTGATGAGTCGCAGGTAATCCCACTCCAGGTCACATTCCTTGGCGACCAGATACCGTAGGTCTGCCTCAAGATCAACAGCGCTAGGGAGACCCAGCATGTCTTCTCGGTCGTAACACAGGTCCCAAAAACGAGAGTTGGTAGCTTTCCCAAAGTCATCATCGTCAATATTATCACAAAATAGGCCAGGGCCAGCGTAATCTCCGCCCTCTGGGAACTCATACTCTGCCATCTCTGGGACACACTGAGCTGCGTACCAGTGTATCGCCTGGTATGCGTCGTCGAGCGCCAGTTCTGCATATACTAGAATCTCAAGTCTAGTCACCCACGCTTCAGTCTGTTTTCTCAGGAGGGGCATCCGCTCTGCCATTCGAGCCAGCATTCGCTGCCTTCTGCTGCGGCGCCGATCCCCTCGCGAATACTGTACTTTCTCTAGGGCTTCGTCTCACAACCCGGCTCTGGCAATCTCTCTGTACCTCAACATGTCCTCCTCTGACACTGCTCCAGACCTCAGGGATAGGTACCAGTACAATCTATCTTGAAACTTCTCCTCCATTTTCTGAGTTCCTTTGTAGATAGGGGCGCTGTACGGATACTAGCGGATTCCAGGGAATGGTGTTACCTTGTAGCTGTCCTTCTGGGCTGTGGGAATGATCCCACCGCTTGCCACCAATTGTAACGGATCACCTGGCACCCTGACTGGGTAACTCCATTGAAGGATGCTCCTAGCGCTTCCTGAGGACTCCAAGCACTGCAGCAGACACCACAACCACCGAACTGGAGAAGCATACGAATGCTGTAAGTAGATGAACAGGAAAAGCAGACAATCAGCTTACACTCCTGGCAATCAGCATACAATCCAATTCCCCCAATAACGAGACGACACTTCGTTTTGAGCTCAAGCTGAACTGATTTACTGGGGCTACCTGCCTGGCTTTTATGCAGGTCTCCCACCTGGTGGACATTCCCCTAGGGAGATGGAAGACTGGGAAACATAGTGGACATTGACCAATCACAAGCTTACACACTTCAACAATCCCACAAGGCATCACAATCCCTCCTCTCTGGCCTGGAGATAATTGGGAAGTAATCCAATTATCTCCAAGGACAGAGGCAAAACTCCATTGACCATATGCAGACAAAGGACAATAAAAGACATAAAATTACATACTGTTACATTTATCACATAGAACATACACATTCTACCTATCCCCAGGTAGCTTAGATCTGAGCGCACATTATTACCGGATGGCGCTCAGATCACATGCATACAGTTCAATCGCCATGGAGCCAAAGTCTTTCCCATAGTTTTTCGGTATACGAATGGGCTCCACGGCTTAGCTATCTGGGGTAAAACTGCTCACATAGGGAGAAAAAAGGTTTTTAATGCAGGGCCATAGTCCAGCGGCAATAGGTGGGCAACCAGGCTCCTCCAGTGGCCAGTGGCGAGGTTGGTTCCGCCACAGTTGTCTATAGCAATTCCCAAATCCTTCTCGTGTGTGGTTATCCCTAATTCACTACCATTTAGGGTGTAAGTTGCTTGTCCATTCTTGACCCCAAAGTGCATAACTTTGCATTTCTCTACATTATATTTCATCTGCCATTTTAGTGCCCAGTACACCACTTACCACTTTTGTCCAGCCTGAAAATGTACCATTAATGACAACTCGTTGTACTCTATCCTTAAGCCAATGTTCTACCCAAGAATAAGAATATTCATCTAGACCAATTTCTTTTAGTTTGAAGACTAACCTACTGTGAGAAACAGTGTCAAATGCCTTGACAAAATCCAAGTAGATTACATCTACTGCAACACCGCGATCTATACTTCTACTTACTTCTTCGTAGAATGCAATTAGGTTAGTTTGATATCACCTATGTTTCATAAAACCATGCTGATTATTGCTAATAAAGTTCTTCCAAATGAATTCCTGAATATTATCACTTAATGATGCTTCAGATATTTTCCCAGTCACAGAAGTTAAGCTCACAGGTCTCCATGGACACGTCACTCGCATGACCTTCATTCCATGTGGGGTCTAGGACCTCATCATCCACCACATCATCTTCCACCCACTACTCAACCCTGCCCTCCTTGCTGGTCTGTACACTGCCGAAAGCCACAGCAGTTGGCACCTGTGTTTCATCATCATCAGAGACGTGCTGCGGTGGTCCTTGCATGTCCACATCTTGACTTATAAGTGGTTGTGCATCAGTGCACTCAATCTCTTCCACTTCTGGGGCAGGGCTAGGTGGATGGCCCACGGACACCCCGCCAGCAGAGTCATCAAAAAGCATAAGAGACTGCTGCATGACTTGCGGCTCCGACTGCTTTGCTGATTTGCAAGGGGGTGAGGTGAAAGACAGATGGCCATGGGCTGCAGGTGCCAAGTCTGAGCTTTCAGCAGGGGACTGGGTGGAAGACAATGTGCAGGAACTGGAGGCACGGTCAGCCATCCAATCTACCTGTACTTGTTCTGTCCTCACCATTCGTAGAGCGGCATTCGAGCCTACCAAATAATGCTGAAGGTTCTGTTGTGTACTCGAACATGATGAAGGTGTTTCACTTGTGCGTGTAGCTGGCACAGATCGACCACGTCCTCTCCTTGTAACAGGACCTCCACCAAAACCAGCAGCACCACGACCAGGGCCATGTCCCTTATTTGACGCTCTCCTCATTCTTTGCGTTCACCTACCAAACTAACAAATGTTTTATGTCAGGTGACAATGTAACCGCCAATAGTCAACAAATGTTTTTTTTTTGTAGTTTATTGGACTGCAAGTAATGCACCGCAGGCCGCAAATGTACTATTTAGCACCAAAAAATTTAGAATTTTTTTAAAGTGCGATGTAACCACAGTATTTGACGGTTCTATTTGACTCTCAGATATGAAGTGCAGGCACCAAATTGACTTTTTAGCACCTAAAGAATTAGAATTTTTAAAACTGCTATGTCACAGCAGTATTTGACGGTTCTATTTGACTCTCAGATATGAAGTGCACACATCAAATTTACTATTTAGCAGATTAGCACCCAGAAAATAAGAATGTTTACAATTGCGCTGTAACCTCACTATTTGACGCTTCTATTTGACTCTCAGATATGAAGTGCAGGGCCCAAATTTACTATTTAGCAGATTAGCACCCAGAAAATAAGAATGTTTACAATTGCGCTGTAACCGCACTATTTGACGCTTCTATTTGACTCTCAGATATGAAGTGCACCCCACTAATGTACTTTTTAGCACCCAAAAATTTGTAAGTTTTAAAACTGCAATGTGACAGCAGTATTTGACGCTTCTATTTGACTCTCAGATATGAAGTGCACCCCACTAATGTACTATTTAGCACCCAAACAATTATACGTTTTAAAACTGCAATGTGACAGCAGTATTTGACGCTTCTATTTGACTCTCAGATATGAAGTGCACCCCACTAATGTACTTTTTAGCACCCAAAAAAATGTAAGTTTTAAAACTGCAATGTGACAGCAGTATTTGACGCTTTTGTTTGACTCTCAGATATGAAGTGCACCCCACTAATGTACTATTTAGAACCCAAAAAAATTGACTTTTTAAAACTCAGATGTAACCGCAGTATTTGACGCTTCTATTAGACTCTCAGATATGAAGTGCATCCCACTAATGTACTAGTTTGCAGAATTCTTTCCTAATCTGTCCCTGAAAGCGGCAGCATCCTCTCCCTACACTAATAAGAGCTCATGTGACGTGCAGCGCTACGTGACTCCAGCTTATATATGGAGGCTGGGTCACATGCTGCACTGGCCAATCACAGCCATGCCATTAGTAGGCATGGCTGTGATGGCTTCTAAGGGCACACGAGTCAAACGCTTGTTGATTGGCTGCCCTGCAGCCTTTCAAAACTCGCCATTAAATCGCCAAACACCGAACTCCAACCCGAACATACCCATTTTCGGGTTCGGGGTCCAAAAAACTGTTCGGTACGAACCCGAACTTTATAGTCCGGGTTTGCTCAACTCTACAATTGAGTTATTCTTTTTCACAGACCAAAAATTGTTTGTTTTTTTTTAAAGTATTTATTTGATTCCATATATTTGTTAGATATTCTGCAAATACAATGTATTGATAGCATTCAACATACTTTTGTACTTTAATCTTTGTATAATATGACAGGTACATTTTAACAAAAAAAAGTCAGTTGATCTCAACATCAATATTGGCTGCTAACGGTCAGCTTTAAAATACAAGTAGTACAAAACAGCAGGTTTTCTCAATATGATCTATTTAAAGAACTCAAGCCAAAACCACAAAAATGCCAAGAAAAAAACAGTGTTCTGGCAACTGAGTAATGGAGCGATGAAAAATTAAATAGTGTTTTGACAATAGAGGTCCATCCATTTGCTTAGAGGAGATATTTTCTTTTACTTCGGCTGCTCTGCTATGTTTTATAGAAAACTGTTATGGTTTTTGTTGTCTTTGTACTATAGAACACATATTTCAGTATTTTGAAATATCAACACAAATGTAATATTGACAGTAACTTAAAGATGCTACTTCGCCTAAAAGTTGATAAGTAACCTAAAGAAGAAGAAAGAAGCGAATTAAAGCAAAGAAAAACTGGTTTATTTTTCCTCATTCATTTTTTAGTTTTACACATATCTGTGTAATGTAGAAATATTTATGAAGCCTTTTTTTCTATTGCCATGGCTTTGTTAGCTTTTTTTGTATGTCACATGACTACAGACTTGTTAATCAGGCCTAATAAAAATATGAAATAAAAACCATTTGACATAATTAATAACAGCTTAACGGAAATGTTCTGGTGAGTATAGTCAGTTCCTACAGCCTTTTTGCTATAAGCACTGCCTTTTCAGGGAAAAGGCAGTGTGTACATTGCTCCCTAGGGACACCTCTAGTGGCCACTCCTCAGACGGCCACTAGAGGTGCTTCCTGGGGTTAGTTCTACTAGCACAGAGTACAGATTATAAATAAACCTACCTTGAGATGACGTCACCATCCACATATTTCATGACATATGACTAGCCACCTTTCCGGCATATGCGTGATAAACCCAAAATCCCCTCCCCACAAATAATCAGACACCTTTATTTGGGAAAGTATCACAGCTTTATTAATAAATAAATAATGTAAAATAATTTAAGGTCATAGTTACATTAACGTAACATATCCCCCCAACTCCTTTAACAATACTATGCCAGACAATGGCCTACAACACAAAAAGTAAAACCACATTATAATATAATTAACATGTAAACATAACCATTGCCACTGAGGGCATGACATAACCAATTGTCACCAAGGGCATGCTTACCAGCTTTCTTCCATGTAGGGGCATACCGAGATACACCCTACACACACTAGGTTTGGAGCTACCTACGAGCTTGAACCTACCAATACTCTTCCCAACCAAACTGTTCTTAGTAAACCAAACTATTTTTCCTCAGGACAAACAACCTACACCCCAACTTCTCTATCCACCCCCCGCCATAGCTCAGAGCTCAACACCTTGAGCTAACTTAGCGCCCCCCACCAAAAACAACGTTCGCTGACAACCTTCCTGAAACCTTAATAACAAAAAATCCAACCCCACGTCTGACAGTTGCACCCCATCTGGCCTGTAATAACCAGCTAATTGAGCTTCCAACTCCCAATGCCTAACAACCACTCTACCCAAATGCTTAACGTAAGTCACCATGACTTTATTTACCTTATTTACCTACTCTTCGCAATTGCCTGGTGGTCCCTGGTGTGCAACCTCGGGACCATCTCTGACCATACGACAACCATGCCAGGGACCACCTGTCTCAACCTTTCCAAATCCTTCTTCATCCCCGAGATCAAAGCCCTTTGTGAAATCAAGCCCAAGTCTTTTTCCACGGCATGAAACAGAATAATATCAGGAACTCTCCCCTCTCTAAGCACACCCAAGCCAACTAAAATCCCTAAAGCCAAACCACTCAACCTACACCATCGAGCGCGGGAAGCCCAGCTTTGCCATGACGACAAACTGCAGTTATCCGCTGTGCCCAGTACGCATACGAGTGTCCCTTCATCCACACAATCCAACCTGTGGAAGAAAAACCTGTTACCAACACAGAACAACAAAACCATTGCAACAACATTTACACTAACTGGTTTGGCCTAACATATCATCTGAATCTTATGGATTCCCACCTCTCAATTTTCTTGACCAGGTCATCCCCCAAATCCAACCAAACTGCTTCTGTGGCAGCCCCAATCCTGAACAAATGTGTCCCGAACTATCCCGGCCCCAAGCCCACCCGTTCCAAGGCCAACCAAAAAACCCTGAGGAACTGAAACTTGGATAGTGACAAGCCATCAGCATGCATTAAGAACGAACCTCCTAACCCAGAGTGAGCAGCCAGGAAAGCCACTGCACAAGCCACTGGACATGCCACTATGCCTGGTACCACAAAAAGTGTCACAGCGGCACCCTTCCTGAACACGTCCGTTTTGGAACGAGGGAGATGTAGCACCACCCGATTCCGCCACAGTTCTAAGTCCGCACATTGTAAACCGCCACTCCCCAATCGATTGCTGCTCACCAACTCACTCATCCTCAATGCCTTGAAAAAGGCCCAACTGAATGCTATGGAAAACTTCAAAAAACAAACATTTGGAAGCACCCCGAGTAAACCCTGCAGAATTTCAAAAGACACAGGCCTGTGCAAATCACTGAGGACCTGACTCTACGAAATCCCTTGATAGCCTGACGTACCATGAAATGCTTGGTCAAATCCTCCCAGCCATTAAACTGAAATAAAAATGCCAAGGCCGCCATGTTACGTCCTATGGCAGACGAGAGGCCCCTGAAGCAAATAACCTGCAAATGAACCATAACAGCGTGTTAAATCGCACCGCAGACGAATCCTGACCTCCCGCATGCATAATTGAAGCATCCCATTCTTGCCAGACCTTGACGTAGGCCACCCATGTGGATGGCGCCAATGACCCTATTCTGAGTCCACCAAGCAAGATGTCCCGAGCTGCCACACATCCGCTGGACAAGGTACACCATCTGAGCGCCCGGAGCCGCCTCCCAAAATCGTTCCCACTGAAAATGAGAGAGCAAATCAGCTACCACGTTCAACAGCCCAGGCACGTGCCATGCCCTGAACACATTAAACTGCAAGCAAGAAAGAACAAAGGGGCGAAGGAGCCAAATAACAGGGATAGAAGAAGCAGACAAACCATTAACCACCTCCACCACCGACATGTTGTGGGTAAAGAAAATACCCTTCTTGTCCCTCAGCTGTTGCCCTCATAAACAATGCCAGAGCCACCACCAAAGGAAAGAATTCAAGGAACGCCAAATTGTGGATGAGCGGGCTGGCTTTCCACTCATCTGGCCATGGTGCGGCACACACCAATACCCTAGGAAATAAGCCCCGAACCCGATACTCCCTGATGAATAATTCCAAGTCCGGCGAAAACGCCGCCCATTAAAGTCCTTGAGAAAAACCATACATCCAGATCGGCCTTCATGGACGTGGACAACTGAATGTAGTGGTGCAGTGACACCACCCCACTGGTGGCCCTGGAGAGGAACCTGTTGAACATCCTCCCCATCGAGATCATCTGGCACGCAAAGTTGAGCCGGCCCACCAATGACTACCCAGATCTCCGCCACCGCCTGCCACAGCGTCCCTAACTTGTTCTCCGGTAACCGACATTCCCCCCAGACTGAATCTATCTCCAAGCCCAGGAAGGAAGAGCACGTTGTCGGCCTAACCATCTTGTCCTCCACCAGCAGTATTCCTAAGACATTTGCCCCAATGCCAAAGTTCTCAACCCTATACAGCACTCTGTCGAACCCACAGCCCGACGCAAAATAAATCATCTAGGTAATGGACCACGAATCGAGTGCCCTCCTCGTTTTTGACAACCCACTCCAGAAAAGTACTGAACTTTTCAAAGTACGCACACGAGATTGAACACCCCATTGGTAAACACAGGTTGACGAAATACTGCCCCTTAAAAAAGCAGTTGGGGTGGATGGGCAATAAGCCAAAAGCCGCCTCCACGTTCGCCTTGGCCATCAACGGACCGCTGCCCGCCCGCCGAACCAATTCGACCGCTTGGACGAATGACGCATATGACACAGAGCAGAGGGCTTTGTCAATATCATCATTCACCGAAGCTCAATGTGGGTATGATAAATAATGAATAAGCCTGTACTTACCGGGCTCCTTCTTCGGCACCACCCCCAAAGGTGACACACGCGCAAGTCACTCAATGGCGGCTCCATGAACGGCCCCGCTATACTCTATAACTGCACCTCCTTAAGTAGTTTCTCCCTCACCACCTCTGGGAAATCCCCCACTGGCTTCAGATTCCTCAGATTCAGGGCCCCCACCCACTGCCGAAACGGAATCACGAACCCCTTCAGGAATCCTTCCTGCAACAACCCAGCAGCATCCTGGTTACCGTAGCTGACTTTCACCGGCGACCGCTCCAGTGTCAGCGGGTGCCCCTGCCCCACCGGCTGTTCCTCCCGCAGCATGCACACCTCCACACCCGGAGCACTCGTGTTTGAAATGGCATGCTGCACCCCACTTACACAGCTCCTTATTATATGACCAGCAGAACCCTTTATTGTTGACGGACGGCGAAGTTGAAGCAGATCCCGCGCTGGCCCCAGCCTAAAAGGGGGATGCCTTCTGCGCCATCAAGAGCTTCATCCGCAGAGGCAGGTCCATCTGGTCCCACCTCATGCCCCGATTGACCAACAGCCGCTGCCGAAACTGTTCGTCATACCACAATCCCGCCAGGCCTCCGTAAGTGTGGTACGCCTCCCAAATCCCATCCAAGTAGGAGAACAACTTTCTCTCCCCCATCACACTCACTACAATGCAGAACGCCCTTAACCAATTCCCAAACGTCTTGGGAATTTGCCAATACCTGCGCTTTTTCTCCTCTTCCTCCTTCTTGGCATCTTTTTTATCCTCTTCCTTCATGTCCAAGTACTCGTCTAGAGGAAGAAGAAAAAAAACCTCCAAAAATTCCCCTTTCCATATCCTCTCTTTCACCTCCGGCTTGAGGTGACAGGCCAAGGGCCCCGCAAAGGAGACATGAACATTCTGCCTAGCTGCATCTGGAATGTCCCCTACCAACCCTATCCCTTCGGCGGAGCTGCCACTGGTCTCTGGAACTGCCACCTTCTCCACCCGCCACTTACCTGCCTAAAGCTAACGCTGGCCCCAGAACCACCACTCCAAGAATCCAGAAAAGACTTGAGACCCTCCAAAAGGTCAGCAGATAACAGATAACTCACAACCTCAACCACTGGCCGCTGAAGGCTGTCTAGGCGCCGGACACGATGGCGCCCCCAGCCATAGCTCCACATCCCAAGGCCTCACCCGTACCGCGGGCAACCGTCTTGGTGACCTAGAATGAAAAGAAAGTCTGGGTAGGCCGTCCAACTGATTCAGACTCATCCTCCCTGCGCCTTACCACCCTTCTCCCGTGGCCATGCCCACTCCTGACCAGCTGTGTCTCGCTATATGAGCCCGATCCACTGCGCCTACGACCAGTAACCCTAACAGGTCCCAACAGATATCCCTAACAGATCCTAACAGATCCCAAATTAAGCTTTAAGCTCCTGCCCTGTGGGACCCCACGCCATGGTGGCCCGCCTGCTCCCTATAGTCACTCCGGGATCTATAGTGCGACCCCTGTTTCCCAGATCCCCAGGGGGCCTGCCATGGCATGCCTGAGTGCGGCGCTCCGTACCAACCTGTGATGGGGATCTAATGGGTGTGGAAGCCCACCTACCCGTGCCCCATCTCAGGTCCCCCTCACTGGACACTCTCCTAGGGCCGCTTCTACCCATGTTACGTGAACTGGACATCGACCTGCGAGGTGACCTCATGGACAAACTGCACTCCCAGGACCTGCTAGGAGAAGCCCATCAATGCTTACTTTCCTTAGGGGACCAAGCCCTTGCCTGGGTGCCTGGCGCCTGCTTTCCCACCTCCCTTTTGCTGCCCCTGGATCTGCAACCTCTGGGGATGTGGGACGACTCACCCAATGTGTCACCAGCTGGAACCGCCTCTTCATCCTCTCCAATAGCACTCCCAGCAGCACCATTGCCTACTGCAGAACCCGCTGTGGTTGTCCCAGCTAGTTTCCTCCCAGCCACTTTTGGGTTGTCCTGCTCTGTACCACAAATGCGGCCCGAACCCGGCAACCTGGACTCCTATTCACAGCCTGAACTCTCCTCGAGCCTGCTAGCCGAACATGCGGTAGTTTCCCGACCTTCCTGTTCGTGGCCTGAACCGACCACCTGGTCGTGACCAGAACATTCGGCAGAACTTCCACACACTTGTTTGCGGCCCGAATGTGCACCCGAAGCAGCCCTCGCCTGTTCGCGGCCCGAATATGTTCTCGTACCTGAATGAGCCTGTTCATGGCCCGAACATACTCCAACCTCTGCATTCGCCTGTCCTTGGCCCGGACGTTCACCACCTCCAGCCGATTCCTGTTCATGGCCCGCATGCACCTCTCCTTCGCAGACCAAACGTACGGTTCCAGCTTTGTTCCCAGGGATGGGCACAGTCCGTGCAGCCATATGGCGACACCGTCCACGACCTCCCAAACTCCCGCCACACCCAGCAGCCTCCGACCTCACTCCCAGGGATGGGCTCACCATTCTCCTCCTGGTGGAGCCAGCTCAAGGGGTCAATCGTTGCGGCGGTCTGGTCCAACGAGTGGGACGACAGGAAGCACTCCATCTGCCACCGTGGATCCATACGCCAAAGGCCCAGATGGGACCAGGGCTCTCCCAGATGCTCTCAGAGCCAGGAAATACCTCTCTGCTGAACAGCAGCCTGGACACCAGCCAGCCAAACATCCATTCTTCCAACAGCAGCACCTGCAAGACACAAGACAGAGACACCACACAGCCTGCACAAAACAGGTAAGTGAGGATTAATTAAGATGGCCCCTGATCTAAAATGACTACTATATATACTCCTCTAACCCAAAACCCCTCCTCCAGCTATACTAGCCAATTAACCCCTCCTATGTCTGTCTCCTAGCCCTGTCAAGGCCCATTCCCCTTAACTGCGCTGTGTCAGGATTACTGCTTGATCCAGCACGTAGAACTGTACAGCACGGATGACAAATAAGTAACGTATTACCGGTCCTTAGAATGGCCAGATTTAACGTACAAAGAATAGTCAAAAATACTAGCCGAGGTCAGGGAACACAGAAAGGGACACAGCGATGAGGAAAGCCAGGAGTCAGGATACCAGAATATAGAGAAGTCAATAAACAAAGCCAAAGTACCAGGCTTGAGAGGAAATTTAGCGTGAAAAGCGCAGATCTTACGGCCCGCATGCAGGTCAGGAGCCGAGACCCAAGAACGATCAGCAGGACCGTAACCTTTCCAAACAACCAAGTACTGTAAAGTGCCCCGAGAAAACCTAGAATCCACGATAGAAGATACCTCATACTCTTCCTGACCACCCACCACCACCGGAGGGGGAGGAACACAAGGAACAGTATATCTATTGCAGACAAGAGGTTTGAGTAAGGACACATGAAAAGTGTTGGGAATCCCTAAGGATGCAGGAAGAGCCAGAGAGTAAGACACTGGATTGATCCAACGAAGCACTCTACAGGGACCAATGAATCTGTGGGCAAACTTCATGCTAGGGACCTTAAGCTTGATGTTGCGAGATGACAACCAAACCCGGTCCCCCACTTGGTACACCGGGTTGGCACTCCTACGCTTATCAGCAAAATGTTTGAAGCGTTCAGCAGCAGCCCCTAGAGCAGTTTGAACCTTAACCCAGGTATCCCGAATGGAGGCCAGACGCTCATCCAGAGCAGGAATGGCAGTATCAGAAAATACCTCAGGGAGAACCGTAGGATGCCTACCATTATTGACAAAAAATGGACTGTGCCCAGAGGAGTCATGAACAGCATTGTTTCTAGCGAACTCGCCCCCCCGGGAGTAGTTCGGACCAATTGTCTTGTGTGCTATTAATAAAACAATGCAAATAAACTTCTAATGACTGGTTAGCCCCCTCAGCTGTACCATTGGTCTGTGGATGGTAGGAGGAGGAGAAGGAGAGATCAATCCCCAATTGTTTACTGAACGCCCTCCAGAACCTGGACACAAACAGACACAATATTGTGAGGGATGCCATGCAAACGGACAATTTCACGTATGAAAATTAGGACCAAATCTTGCGAAGATGGCAACTTCTTGAGAGGAATGAAGTGAGCCATCTTAGAAAATCGGTCTACAACCATGAGAATAGTAGTTAACCCAGCAGAGCTAGGAAGCTCAACAATAAAGTCCATGGATAAGTGGGACCATGGAATCTCAGGAACAGGAAGAGGCTGCAACAGGCCACAGGGAAGGGCATGAGTCACCTTAGAAACTGCACACACAGAACATGCCTGCACATACTCCTTTACATCTTTCCTGAGTGAATCCCACCAAAATGATCTAGTGATCGCGTCAGTGGACTTATTGATGCCCGGGTGTCCAGCAGTTATATTGTCATGGAACATTTTCATGATATTAACCCTTTCACATAGGGGAACGAACAGTTTATCACACGGTTACCACTGGGCGCCTGAGGCTGGGCCTCCAGTATGGAGCCAAGCAGTGGAAAAGACAGTGAGAGGACAGTAGTAGCAATAATACACTCTGGTGAATTAATAGGAGAGGTCACCTGTTCCGGAGCTGACTCATTATCAAATTGCCTGGACAAGGCATCAGCCTTGGTATTTTTAGAACCAGGTCTATAAGTAATGAGAAAGTTAAAACGTGAAAGGAACAGTGACCATCTAGCCTGTCTGGAAGACAAACGTTTGGCATCCCCTATATATGCCAGATTTTTGTGGTCGGTTATGATCAACAGGGGGTCCTTGGAACCCTCCAAAAGATGTCGCCACTCCTTGAGGGCAAGAATAATGGCCAACAGTTCTCTATTGCCAATATCGTAGTTGCGCTCAGCAGGAGACATCTTTCTGGAGAAGTAGCCACAAGGATGCAATGGTGTTCCCTGGCTTTCTCTCTGAGAGAGAACAGCCCCTACCCCTGTCTCGCATGCATCAACCTCCAATATAAAAGGTTTACTAGTGTCAGGATGTTTTAGTATGTCCGCAGAGGCAAACCTTTGTTTAAGAGTCTCAAAAGCATTCACAGCCTCTTTGGACCATACCGTGCTACTAACCCCTTTGCGAGTCATATTTGTGATTGGGGCTATTACAGAAGAAAATCCCTTGATGAATCTTCTGTAATAGTTGAAGAAAACCAATACAGAAGAAAACCAATTACAGAAGAAAATCCCTTGATGAATCTTCTGTAATAGTTGGCAAAACCAATAAACCTTTGAATGGCTTTTGAACCAGAGGGTAATGGCCAGTGTAGTACAGCCTCTAGTTTTTTAGGATCCATTTGAAATCCCGATGCAGAGATGTTGTAACCAAAAAAGTGGACTTCAGGCTGGTCAAATATGCACTGTTTCACATGGGAGTGGTGAGTTTGAAGATCAGGGGAATACACCAAAATATCGTCCAAATAAACCAAGACAAATGAGTAAATGAATTCCCTGAGTACATCATTTATAAAGTCTTGGAATACGGCCGGGGCGTTGCATAACCCAAATGGCATTACCAGATATTCATAGTGTCCACTACAGGTATTAAATGCCGTCTTCCACTCATGATTCTCTTTAATTCTAACCAAATTGTAAGCGCTCCTAAGGTCAAGCTTAGTAAATACTTTAGCTCCCTGAAGTCTATGCAAGGGCGTAACTCACCACCCTTTTTCTCAACAAAAAAGAATCCTGCACCAGCTGTTGAGGATGACTTTCTTATGTGCCCTTTGCTCA
This sequence comes from Pelobates cultripes, assembly GCA_933207985.1. Classification (NCBI taxonomy): domain Eukaryota; kingdom Metazoa; phylum Chordata; class Amphibia; order Anura; family Pelobatidae; genus Pelobates; species Pelobates cultripes. The sequence continues at coordinate 48,994,332 of OW240924.1, read as the reverse complement.
AGGATTCTTTGATGTATTCCTCCATTATTTTACTCTCCTGGGGAGATAAGGCATAAACTGCCCCCTTAGGTGGCATAGCGCCTGGAAACAGGTTAATGGCACAGTCATATGCTCTGTGGGGAGGCAATACATCGGATTGAGCCTTGTTAAACACCTCCTGAAGTTCTCGGTATTGTATGGGATCTCCAGGAGTTTGGGGAGTGGTAGTGGGAAGGTCAATAGTATCCAATCTCTCTAGTACTGGTTTTATACATCTCCCCATACACTCTTTACCCCATTCTAATATCTCCCCATTATCCCAGTCAATATAGGGATTGTGCTTACTCAGCCACGGAAACCCTAATATGATAGGACATGATGGAGAAGTAATAACCTGAAACGTCATCTCCTCCCTATGGGAGGCCCCAATGGAGATCATAATAGGGACAGTTTTGTGGGTTATAAGCGGTTGTGTGAGTGGTCTACCATCAATAGCCTCTACAGCTAGCGGCGTAGGTCTCTTCCTGACTGGTATCTCATTACCCCTAATAAACTGGACATCAATAAAATTTCCAGCAGCACCTGAGTCCATTAGGGCACTGCAAGAAAACTTCTTGTTATCAAGGGAAATAGATATCTCAAGGAGGAATCTACTTTTGTTTTTGTTAGAGGACAACTCCATCGCACCTAAGATCTGTCCCCTTAAGGTTCTTAGGTGCAGAAGTTTTCCGGACGCACTGGACAATTAGTTATCATATGTCCCTTTCTACCGCAATATAGGCATAACCCCTCCCTTCTCCTAAACTGCTATGTGCTGACACAGTTCTACAGGATCTATGGCCATGTCGTAATGTCAGGATTACTGTTTGATCCAGCACGTAGAACTGTACAGCACGGATGACAAATAAGTAACGTATTACCGGTCCTTAGAATGGCCGGATTTAACGTACAAAGAACAGTCAAAAATACTAGCCAAGGTCAGGGAACACAGAAAGGGACACAGCGATGAGGAAAGCCAGGAGTCAGGATACCAGATATAGAGAAGTCAATAAACAAAGCCAAAGTCAAAAACCAGGTAGAAAACTATAAACAGGAACGCGCTCTCGGACAACCACAAAGAAACCACAACAGGGCACTGAGCAGGCTGAGAACTGGGCCTAAATACCCCTCCTTTAGTTCTGATAGGCTGTAACCGGCCTTTGACCCCAAAGTCAGTTACCAGGTTTCATTTGCATAATTGCTGCTCAACATTAACCCTTCTGTGGATTAGGTTGCTGCTCGGCACAACTTTTCCTGTGTGGACAGTAAATGTCATTAACCACATTTCTATAAGCGGATGAATACGTGACACGCTGTTCCATGGGCTACAGAAGAGCAGTTACTATTCCAATGGTAGAGAAGTTACAAGATAGTTAGATTATAGTATGGGAAAGATCACCAAACACAAATGAAAAAGAGAAAATGTCCTCTAGTTTGATTTCTTCTGTGCAGACAGTAGATTTTAGAAATCAACATGTACTTAATGATTCCACAGATTCAACAGCCGTATGGTTGATATTAATTGTGTTGTGGTACAAATTAAATGGTTACTCCAGTGTGTTATTATGTATTGTGTAATCTTGCTTTAAATGTCATGTTTTGAACTTGGCATGTACCTCCCACCCACACACTGAGCGACAGCATATTGCACCCAAACAGAGCAGAATAAGTGGTGGGAAGGGAAGGGAAGGGGGCTGATCAAGGAGGGATGGCCATGACAGTAAGAGTGGACAATGGGTGTACATAATAGGATGAAGAATCTATTACAGCACTGCTTATAAGGGAAGAAGCTGATTACATATTTATTGCAAAGAACTCACATTAGTCCATTGACTTAATCAGTTCTGGGCTTATTAAGTCACATATGATGGGGGTGTGATTACACCCTGGCACACAATCACATATTTCTCTGTATGGACAGCATTTCAAGCAAAAGCATTGCTCATGCAAATTGCTTGCTACAACACCACTTCTAAAAGTCGAAGTGCTCATGGAGGTTGCCCCTTTAATATCAGTTAAACAGATTTTGAATGGCACAAAAAACACATATTATACATGGCAGGTAGGATATCTAGCTGCTACTCAACACGAGTACTAGTAAAAGTCACTGATGTTAAAGGGACATTAAAGTCACCGAAGCAACTTGTCAGGAACGTTCGGGGATCCTACACGCAGAATGCAAATACTAGTAATGTATACCAAACCTTAGGATGGACGGAATAACACTACACACACAAAAAATAGTCAAATAGTGAGCCGAGGTCAGGGGTACCAGAACTCAGGATCAACGATAATGCAATAGCCGAGGTCAAAGGAACACAGAAGGAGGAATTGTCAAACAAAGCCAAAGTCAGAATACAAGAATACCAATACGGAATACGCGCTCTTGGGTCAAACAAGAACCACAACAGGGCAATGAGTCTCTCCCTGGTTTCTCTTTAAATACTGTGTTCAATTAGGTAGGTAACCACGCACCCAAAATGTTCCTGTTCAAACACATTGGCGCCTTCTGGGCCATGGCATTCATAGCGTCATGACGTCGGTGTTCAATAGCCACGTCATAAAAGGAAGCGTGGTTATTGCGGCTGGCATGAGTATTGCTGGGGACAAGCTGAGAGTTGGTAGGAGTGTCCTCAATACCCTGCAATGAGACGCCAACCTGTGATATGCCCCAGACTGATACACAAGGTAACCTGACACAACTTTAGCTTAATGAAGCAGTTTTAGTGTATAGATGATGCCATTGAAGTCTCACTGCTCAATTTTCTGCCATTTAGGAGTTAAATCACTTTTGTTTCTGTTTATGTAGCCCTAGTCACAGCCTTCATGAAAACAAAATGGTTTCATTTTCAATTAGATGTTACTTACTTACTCCTGCAGAGTCCCAAGTTACTAACACAGCAGGAGATAAGACATTCTAAATTCAATAGAATTTTCAATAAAGGAAGTTTAAACATTACATCTCTCGTTTCGGTAAGTGTTTAGGAAGGCAGTGCAAGTCACATGCAAGGAGGTGAGCCTAGTGCTGAATAAACAAAGTATTTTAACTGCTAAATCTCTCAGATTTGAGCAGTAAGACTGCAGGGGCATAATCTATACACCAAAAAAGCTTTCATAAGATTAAGTCCCTTTCACCTTCAAAATGTGTTTTTTTTTAGGTACATAACAATTAAGAACATCATACAGACAAGTCAGATGAGTACAAAAAGAATGCATGTTAATACAAACAGAAAGGTTCCAGTACAAAGCCAGGAAACACTGAATGCATGCACATCCCGTGGATGCTAAGTTCATTTCCTATCAGCTATAAGCATAGACAAAATATATCTATTATATTTAAGAATAATTTCATCAAAATGCACATCTTGTAATAGGTAAGGTTGAATTTATGTTCTCTGGGTATTGTTTATGCTTGAAACTGCCTTTGGGATATTACTTTAACTTTCCATCTGAATTGTACTGTTGAAGGCTTATATATATATATTTTATTTCTGCATTCACATTTCTGCTCTTGAAACAGATCTAAAGATCTAAAATATTAAAGCCTTGAATTGAAAAGTAATGAGTCATTTTGAATATCTCCTTACTGACATAGGGAAAGTGACATACTCTATGTCTTGCTTCCTAGAGGAACACTATAGAACCATATTTTCATAGTGACACTAACCTAACCTCAAGGTCAAGTTGTGATACAGGCAGGGATTGGTGAAAACCATCTAACTTGAAGGAGAATGTGTGCTCCAAAATGCGAGGTTGAAGGGGACATGCAAATCTATATAACTGATTATATTTTTGATGGTTGAATTCACAGGTTAACGAGAAAATTAAAGATATATGGAAGGGACAACCAGGAGAAAGGTTATGAAATTTCCTGATAATCAGTATAATTTGTTATAAAGTCCATCGTGACCATTGTGACTAGAATCCGATTGGAGACATTAGCCATGAAATGCTATTTTTCTCCTACCAGTGTGGAACATGACTGAGTCACACGCATGGTTTATAATATGGTGCTTTGAATATAATTCTTTCTCTTCCATTTCTTTTTTTAAACAATTGTTTCTTTCGTATACTGAAACATTTTTAAATTAGCACTCATTTTCCACTCCCAACATGGCTATTTCTTAAATATTTTCTCAAATAGTAAACATTAGTCCTTTGTTCTTCACGAAGGCAGTCAAGCTATCCAGCTATTATCGGAGATCATTTCCTATAAATTTCTGCCACCAGTTTGCAGATAACTATGAGAAAATACAGCCAGTCAACATCTGATGAAGAGAGGGAATCTTAACCACATCTGCTTATTAGGTACCATTTTTTCATAGTTTATCCATTTTTCATTTTGGTGTCTTTTCAGGTAAAAAATTTAATTGTGCATTCTAATAGAACTTTTACTCTTCTGGTTCCACTTTTTGTTTTGACCATCTTTATTTAGAATGTTCACAAGAAATCATGAATGAAGAAGTACATAGGTGTCTTCAGATATACATTGTGTCTTGGCTTTATGATAAACTTTGGTTGTCATACATAAAGGCTAAATAAAATGATGTAGACATTGTGTAGGAGACATTTGTTTATCAGGATGGTTCTTATGCAGGGCTGGTGCAAAGACTTTTCCCACCCTAGGTAAACAAAAATGTGCCCCCTCCCCCATCACGATGCCCCACCCATATGATCTGCTATATGAGCCAACACCAGTGCTGCACACAGTGTCTTTTCTCTGAAAAGGTAGTGTGTTTACATTAAAGAGCCTTAAGGGACAGGCTATAGACACCAGAACCACTACATCAAACTGTAGAGTGTTCTGGTGACTATAGTGTCCTTTTAATTTGAGGTAAATTAGGGATTAGTGCCACTAATAATATACTGGATTGCCTACTTACCACCAGATGAGGACAAGAGGATGATGATGGGTTTAGACTGCGTCTGGCTCCATTGGTCTGGTGCTAAAACAGGCTCTCTGGAGGCAGTGCTCACAAAAACAATGTACAAGAAGCAGCTCCATTTTTTGGGGCCCCTTGCACAGATCATGGTCTGGGCCCCCAGGGCCTGGAGGTGATTATGCCTACAAGGCCTGCCCATAAGCCTGAAGCCTACAAGGCCCGTCCATGAGTTTGCTCACAGGGAGTGGAGTGTATGTGTGTAGTGGATGTGCTATCTGTCATTGTAGAGGATATATTGTGTGTTTGTTCTCATGGAATGGAATGTATAGGGATACCAATTTGTGTAAGGGATGTGGTGGGTGTGTATAGGGGATGCAGTGTGTGTTTGTGTGTATGGAATGCATTGTGTGTTTCTGTGTGTGTGTGTGTGAGGGATGCATTGTGTGAATTTGTGTTTGTATGTGTAAGGGATGCAAGTGTTTCTGTGTATGTAATATAATGCAATGAGTGTGTGTAAGAGATGCATTAAGAAAAGCAGTGTGTGTATGTGTATGTAGGGGATGCATTGTGTGCTTCTATGTATGTGTGCAAGGGCTGCAATGTGTGTGTGTGTTTGTGAGGTATGCATTGTGTATATGTAAGGGATGCATTGTGTGTGTGTAATGGATGCATTATGTGTTTCTGTGTGCGTAAGAGAAGCATGGTGTGTTTCTGTGTGAGTGTAGGAAGCATTGTATGTTTCAGTGTGTGTGAGTAAGGATGCATTCTGAGCATGTGTGTTTCTGTGTATGTGTAAGGATCCATTGTGTGGGGTATGATTTGTGGGGTAGGATAGGGGCTGAGGGGGGTGCAGCTCTTTATTTTTATTATTATATTTATTTTGTAAATATCATTTTTTTTGTATATTTTTTATTTACATTTTTCTTTACATTTTGTGTCTTACACTCCCCTTTAGTGTATCTCTTACAAGCCCCTTGTGTGTCTCTTACCCCCCCCCCTCTTTGTATGTCTTACTCCCCCAAGCCCCTTTGTGTCTTATTCTTCCCAGATCCTTGGTGTGTCTCTTTCCCCCCAGGCCCTTCTGTGTGTCTCCCTCACAAGCAACTCTGTGTGTCTCTCTGCTGAGCCCCTCTGTGTGTCTCTGTCTAAAAAAAAGTAAAAGTTTACTAGTATTCCAGCACTTAGTCCTAGTTCTCCTTGAAGCCTAATCTTCCTTTGTGGATGCCACTCCCACTCACCAGGGGTGTTGGGAATTCAGGGAGCGCAGAGTGAGGGTAAGACATGAACAGCATAGCGTGTGGGTGGGAGGGGAGGGAGGGATCATGTCGTCATTGAATGTCTGTTGTTAGTGTGCTATGCATGCTGTTGTCAGATGCCAATTTTGCACAGAATTGATATGAGTCAATTTTCAAGGCTAATGAATGATGCTAATGATGAGTTACACCCCTGGCAGCAGAGGGGTTAGTTTCTGTATGCAAAATAATTTTATAATGAAATGCACATACAGACTCTAGGCACCATGACCACTTTAATCACTCAAGTGGTTATGATCATTGGATTAGTCTGATAATATTAAAAATTAATAAGCATAATCATCTTTTTCTCCTCTTACATGGAACAACATTAAAAATGTTTATTCAGTCCATATTTAAATTCCAAAAAAGCATAAAATTATTTCATTCGTGTCTACTCTCCAATCAAAGGCCACATCTTGGTAGAGAAATTACAGGGGTTTCTCTTGTAGGAGAGAAAACTAAAGGTTCATAAATGATTCAGAGTTAAACATTTAAAAATGTATACCCAAAATTATGTGGGCTTGACTATATTCCTAAATAGAAATTGCTGTGAAATATTATATATTCTAAGATTCTATACTCAAAAATGTACAGAAATAATGATTCACAGGGCTACTATGGGTGTATTAGTTTCTAGAAAAATGTTTGTAAAAAATTACAGTACTCTTTGAGAAATGTGTGGTTTGTCTACTGAAAGGATGTTTGACGTGGGAATATGCTACCAGTGAATTAAATAGGTTAGGAGCAGGTTCTTTAAGAAAGAGAATATAAATGTAATACAGAGGAAGATATCTATTTGCAAAAAAGCGAAATTAGTAACTGAGTCACAGTTACGTCAATGAAAGAGAAAGTCAGTTATGAGATTTTTGTACATTACAGTAAGCAAGCAAAATGTTATCTAAGGAGAATAATGTTTCTCCATTTAGTTTAGTTTTATACACTGATCAGTCACAACATAAAAACCACTGGTCAAGTGAATAACTGATTACATTGTTACAAATACACCTGGCAGAGGATGGGATATATTGGGCAGCAAGTTAACAGTCATGTTTGGGAAGCAGGAAAATGGTCAAGCAAAAATATCTGAGTGACTTTGACAAAGGACGAATCGTTATGGTTAGACGACTGGGTAGGAGCATCTCCAAAATGACAAATCTTGTGTAGTCTTTCTGGTATGCAGTGGCTAGTACCTACCAAAACTGGGTGCAAGGAAGGACAACCAGTATACCGGCATCAGGGTCATTGATGAACATGGGTTCCGCAGGCTAACCAATCTGGTCTTATCACACAGAAGAGCTACTGGAACTCAGGTTTCTGAAAAACAAGATGTTGGCCAACATAGATAGATGTCAGAACACACAGTGCTTCATAGTTTGCAGCATATGGGGTAAGAGTGCCCATGATGACCCCTGCCCACTGCATAAGCGTCTTTAATGGGGACGTGAGCATCAGAAATATTAGAGCAACTCTACATACTTACCTGTCACTGTACAATACACCCCGATAGAGGCTTCAACAGCATTTTCAGAAATTTGAGTTGGCAGAGCTGTCACCAACACTTTAAAATGGGAAAATGCCATGATATGAAAAGTTTGCTACAGGAGCAATTATTATTATTTATTTATTCCTGGCTAATCCATGGCAGCATCATGATAGGGTTAGCTCCTACCCCTTGGCTGTTTAGGACAGGAAATACTTTACAAATTGTCCCTCCTTACCTGGTATCATCAGTCTTTTTTCCTGCCCTCTTGTCTGTGGACATGGTTTCAGGTAAATTGTATTAGATTTTCTTTCAGTTTACATCTACAGACTGGCCTGGATAGTGGGCTAAGCCTCAGTTCCCTACATGTGCAAGTTTCAGCGTTATCTGCTCATACAGGTTCCAGGTGGGCTTTAGATAGCATGGTGGCCCGTTTCCACAGACTGGCTGCTTACCTTCATGTTTCTCCTTCTTGTTGCTATTACTTCAGGAAGGAGGGTTTCTGAAATTCAGGTCTTATCTGCGGAAGGGTCCTGCATGATGTTCTACCTTGATCGAGTAGTTCTACAAATGACCCCGGAATTCCTTCCTAAAGTGATGTCTGAGTTTCATTTTAATGAGTAGATAGTTCTTCCATCCTTTTTTCAGTACCCCTCAAATCCAGAGGAAGAGAGATTGCATACCTTAGATGGGGGCTCATGAGGGCTCATTCTACGAGGTTTCTCTCTACATCATGGGCAGATGCAACTAACACTCCTATAAAGAGCATTTGTAGAGCAGCTACATGGGCCTCAACCAACACATTTATTAAGCATTATGCCTTGGTTGTAAGGTCCCGAAAGGCCATGTCCTTTCTTCAGTTTCGTGAACCTCTTGATTCTGAATAATAGAGAATTTTTCTAGTGCATTATAATTTTGTCTTCGTTTTGATTTCCCTCCCCTGAGTTGAGTGTGGATATTACCCTATCGTGATGCTGCCATGGATTAGCCAGGAATTCAGAACATTTCCTCATACTTACCGTAATTTTATTTTCCTGGATATATCCATAGTAGCATCTAAAATGTTTCCCTTTCCATTTTTTAGATCCTTCGAGCATGTTACAAGACTGATGATACCAGGTAAAGAAGGTCTATTTGTAAAGTGTTCCCTGTCCTAAACAGCCAAGGGGGAGGAGCTAACCCTATCGTGATGCTGCCATGGATATATCCAAAAAGGTTTTCTTTTTTTACAAATTAAGAAATGTAACTATTCAAATTCATATTTTAGGTAGACAATTGATAGTAGTAACAATAAGAAACACAACAATGTCAATTTGTTACATGTACCATTAACAACTCCTTCTCGAAAAAGTCTACACAAGATTAAATTTAGTGGTTTGTATATTAAGTGTTTGGGTGATAACTGCCCATCTCAAACAGAGCCAAAACCATTGAGTGTAAAACTTGATACAGTACGAAACAAAAAAACAAAACAAACATGCAAATAAATAAATTATCTTATTTTATATTAACTACTGTACAATTTTAATTCTCTTCCATCTCCTGTGCATATTTCCCTCTTCTTTTAACCTTTGCTTTTTTTAAAATAAAAAAATAAAAAAAAATAAAAAAATCTAGGGTACCACACTATGTATAACTCCTTCAGCCCTGCTATTTCCTGCCTTTGTCAAATTGTATCAGCCTCTCTATCTTCACCTCATTTGCAATCATTGTGTCTCCTAACTCATTTCCATTCATAGTGAAGTCAGCCTTTCATCCTTCCGAGGTTGATAAAAAAAAGTACCATAAAGTTGGGTAGTGATAGCATCTAAACCCCAGTGTGTACTTTAAAACTAGAAAAAAAGAAAGAAATGTACCTTTCCTGACTAAATATTTTGTTGTTTTTGTCATTTTCAGATTGTCACCTGCTGGCCTTATTGGGAGACCAACCCTAATATTCATCTAACGCTTTCCTATAGATTACTTGAAATAATATTATTCTGCATTATTTAAAAGTAACCTTACAATTTTAGCTGTATATTTACTAATGCAAACATTAAAACTTCCCAGATACACAGTGCACACACAGACAGTGCTTAAGGTAAAGATCTGTTTTGTTGTTTTTTTTTATTTTTTATTCTCTATTATTTTGTTGGTCGTTTCTCATTTTTGGCATCAGGGCGGATTGTAATAATTCTCATGCATTATTGATAGGCCCAAAAGCCTGCCAAGTTAGGCTGCTTTTTGTGACAGACAAAGGCGGGTACAAGGTTGGCATTTCTCAGTGCTCGGGGCCTTGCTTTCATTAGGAACAATTTCTGCCTGTTCTCCAAGGGCACCCACTGTCAGAGGCTGCCATGCAATGAAGGGAAAAAAAAAAGATACGGTTTTGAAGCCCAGTGAATAGAGACAAAATGAATCGGTGTTCAGGTGTTGGGGAAAACCTGATTACAAAGGCCCAATTCAGTGGTGTCCTTCACACCTTTTCACTTGTCCCTGCATAATCGCGACACATCTCTTCGTCTTCGTTCCTGTTTTTTTTCCCTTTATTCCCCTTCGCATCCCTTTAGTTCCTAACGCTTGCAGGTCCTCCAGAAAGGCACAGGCACTTACAGTTTGTTGAGTGATTAAATATTTATAATCAGAGCAATGAGTTGGGTTCTGAATAATAAATGTTAAGGTTGAGGCAGCTTTAGATAATTTCTGCACATTTCTTCATTCACAACCCCTTTGATTTTTGAAGCAAAATCCTTTTAATTAACAAAAAAAAAAAATTTTTTTTTTTTTATTCACGTCAGTGACGGTTGATGATCCTTTATCCCTGTTTTTTTAGCGAACCTTCACCTTGCAACTGCTCTAAAAGCTGCCATTAGAATCGCAGACTGGAGTCGTACAGGGGATTCATGTTCATGGTGGCACTTTCTTTTTAAACGCATGTTCCAGAAAAGATAAAATTGCTTAATACTGTAGTAGGAAAGTCGTACGGTATAATTAAAGGTGCAGACAGTGAATATCCTGCTTAAAGAAGGACACAGATAACACAGAATATGATTTATAACTTTCGAGAGGATTTATAATTTGTTACCTAAGTTCCGCCTATGACTGAAAAAGTCAAGAATTGCATTTTTATAACAACGGCACCCTGGCATCTGAATAGAAACAAAGAGGTTCTTATGTGCAAGGGGTATATAATTTATTTTCTATTTTATAGCCATATATAAATTTTAGTTGCTTGTAAACTATGTTGACTCTTGAAGCATTGCTAGGAGGTTGTTTGGGGATTGGAGCCCCGAGGGTGTTTATTTTTTAGCCCCAGATCTCTAGAGATGATGGAGGGGCAGCAGGATACTGGTGTTTTTGCATTTGTTGTTTTTTCACATCAGGCAGCTGAATCTTAAAGCATTCATTGGATATATGAAAGAACACTAGTCCAGTTCTACTCAGAGCTATTATGGGTCAGAGGATTCTTCCCCTCGGTGACAGATAGAGGGTTGCAAGTCCCATCTCCATTTCTTGGGCAGACTAGATGGGCCAAATGGTTATCTAGGCAAGATTGCATTGAATACCTGGCCATATAGCATGTACTTGGCAAATTATTTCAGTTGACATCCTTGCTTACCTAACGGGCAAGGTTTGCATAGAAAAGACTTCTAGGGTGGATCTGACGCCTCAGGTTTTTTTGGAAGCTAGTAATGGATCCGATTGGCTCCAAATAAATGATGATAATAATACTAATAATAATTATAAGCTACAAAACTGCTTGGAGGGAACAATATCTGCAACTTAGTTTTGGTTAAGTTAATAAAATGTGTATTATCTTCAGGAGACTATATCAGTTTGATAACTAAAAGATGTGGTTCTTCCCCAGTAGACTTTTTTTTTAAATGTGCAATTTAATATACAGGCACTGCAAACACTGTGTGCACACTGTACTCTGCATCCTTTGAAGCAGAAAGATGTTTTATGAAAAGGGGAAACATGGCTCCTATTATGCAATTACTCTAATTTTTAACATTTGGTGAGATCTAGAGAACATCTTGTGGAAGTGTGATGAGATCCTATGAAAATGCCTTTAAGGTTGGGAAAGGTCTTCCGCATTTCAGAAATGTGATGCGGTCCTATTAAAATGTCTTCCACTTTGTGGAAATGCTACTGGATCTAATGAAAACATCTTTCACATCACAAAAATACTAAGGGTCCACTTAAGGACCTATGATGGTCTATGCCAGGGGTTGGCAACATTCGGCACTCCACCTGTTACGCACTACATCTCCCATAATGCTCTTGCAGCCATAACTCTGGCCAAACATCGGGGAGATGTAGTCTACAACATCTGGAGTGGCAAAGGTTGCCATTATAGCAATTCATTTTGAGCACCTTTTAAAAAATATGAATTAATAGGCACCGGGATGTACAGAGCAAATATTGTGAAACTGGAAAGATATCCATAACTTGATCTTTGGAGAGCAGATGGTAATTTTGGTCCTTGAGGCTGGACTGTTACTAGAAAAATTCAAGAACAACTGAAAGACCAACTAAATATAGCTATCCGCAATGCATGGCATGTAAATTAATTTAATCTCTATAGTGCTATGTGCATGGCGCATGTGCTTGTAAATCATTTCAATGCAGATGCTCGAGCACGCAAGAGTGTGCCATAAGCATCAACGGCTGGGACAAGGATAATCGATGCAAAAGAAAAAAGTGTCTATATATTAAAAAAAAAACTAAAACTAAGCATATACCACAAACATGCAAATAAAGTGCATACGATTTGGGGAGAGCACAATATTGCCTTGCAGTTTCAGGTAAACTAAATTATAAATATCCATAAAAATATAGAGGAAAGAAATTAGCGAATAAATTACATAACGTAGTATATTATTTAATGTTAGCAATAAAATCACAAAATAAATTGTATAATAGCACTTTGGCCACCATGGCCCTCAACCTCAAGAACTCACTCCATTGCTTTCTTGGCTGACCGACAAAGATTCGGTTGGGAAAGTTCAAGGTCCAAGCTTTGGGGAGGATCAAGTCCGAATATTAAGAGATAAACCAATGAGTAATAGAATGATCCCAAATTATTAGTATTATTATGTTATTATTTATATAGCACCATCAAATTCCGCAGAGCTTTACAATGTTTGGACGAAGAGATATGTAGTTGTAACCAGGCAAGTTGGACACACAGGAACAGAGGGGTTGAGGGCCCTGCTCCATGAGCTTACATGCTAGATGCAGTAGGGTAAAGTTACACAAAATGGTAAGGAAAGTATTAGACTAGTGACAGCTGCAAAAGAGGAATCAGTCGGCAGCTATTAACAATTTAATTGATACGCTTTTATGAAGAAGTGGGTTTTTAATGATTTTTTGAAGGAGTGGAGACTGGGTGAGCATCTAATGGAGGAGGGAAGCGAGTTCCACAGGAACGGTGCAGCCCTCGAGAAGTCTTGAAGGCGAGCATCAGAGGTGGGAATACGGACAGAAGACAGACGTAAGACTTCAGCAGATCGTAAGGGCCTAGATGGGACATACTTGTGTATTAGGGAGGATAGATAGGTGGGAGCAGCATTATGTAGAGATTTGAAAGCAAGAACCAAAAATTGAGCCCTATATCTTACAGGAAGCCAATGTAGGGACTGACAGAAGGGTGAGGTGAGGCGTGGGAGGTGCGGGCATACAGGAAGATGAGCCTCGTCGCCGCATTCATTATGGACTGTAACGGCGCAAGTTGGGAGCACGTAAGACCACTGAGGAGCGGATTACAGTAGTCAAGGCGAGAAAGGACAGTGGAATGGACCAGCACCTTACTGAAGCGGGTCTAGGAGAGAGTTGGACTCAAGGAAGTCTTTCAATCTTGCATACACAATTCTTTCAAGGATCTTGGATGCAAAAGGCAGTAGCGAGATAGGATGGTAGTTGGATGGGGAGTTAGGGTCAAGGTTGGGCTTCTTTAGAATTGGGGTTACAGTTGCATGTTTGAAGGTCGATGAAAATATACCAGAGGAGAGAGAGAGATTGAGAATTTTAGTGAGAGGTGGAGAAAGAGAAGATGAGAGAGTATGGATGAAATGCGAGGGAATTGAATCTAGGGAGCAGGCAGGGCCGGATTAACATAGGGGCTGATGGAGCTGCAGCTCCAGGCCCAGGCCTAGGCCTATGGAATAGGCCCATTTATTTATTTTTTTTAAAATGTTTTTTTGGCTTTTTTTTTTACATTTTTTTTTCGCACACTACTCTTAGGGATTCCACCTGGCTTTTATTTTATTTTATTTTATTTCCACAGCCAGTATTTCAGGCTGCCTGGCTGGTGCCAATATTGCAGTGATACTGGCAATACAAATGTTGGTATTTTTATCAGTATAAACAAGAGATTACTATGCAATACCAGCACTGGCCAGTAGGGGTCGCTGTGTGTGGAGCCAGGCAGGGATAGGAAGTTTCAGCATATCCCTCACTGCCTATCTATACTCACTGATCTGCAGGGGTGCAGCTACAGAGATTCCAGACAGCAACTCCCACCCTGCAGAGACAGCCTACAGCTCAGGGAAGTGAGGGATGGAAGGAAAGGCTGCAAGGAGACTTACACTGAGACACTAAGGGGCATTGGGAGACATTATGGCAGACACTGAGACACTAAGGGACACTGGGAGACATTATGGCAAACACTGGGACACTAAGGGACATTGGGAGACATTATGGCAGACACTGAGACACTAAGGGACATTGAGAGACATTACGGCAGACACTGAGACACTAAGGGACACTGGGAGACATTATAGCAGACACTGAGACACTAAGGGACATTGGGAGACATTATGGCAGACACTGAGACACTAAGGGGCATTGGGAGACATTATGGCAGACACTGAGACACTAAGGGACATTGGGAGATATTATGACACAGACACATGGGGACACAGTGTCCCCATGTCTCCCAGCCAGTGTCTGTGGTGTCTCAGTGCCCCCTAGTCTCCCAGTGACCCCTAGTCTCCTAGTGCCCCCAGTCTGCCAGTGTCTCACTGTCCCCATGTCTCTTAGTGCCTCTATGTCTCTCATAGCCTCAAGTGTCACAATGTCCCCATGTCTCCAAGCTAGTGTCCCTAGTGTCTGTGGCCCTGGTGTCTCAGTGTCCCCATGTCTCAATGTCCCCATTTCCCCCAGCCAGTGTCCCTGGTGTCTGTGTCCCCATGTCTTCAAGTGTCCCCTATTTTCCCATTGTCCCTGTCCCAGCCAGAGTCCCCTAGTCTCCCAGTGTCACTGGTGTCTCCGTGTCCCTAGGTCTCCCCGTGTCCCCAGGTCTCCCCATCTTCCTAGTGTCCTAGTGACATGGGGACCCTGGGATACATGGGGACACAGGGAGACATGGGGCATTGAGACACTTTGATACATAGGATCACTGGGAGACATGGGGCACTGAGACACTGATACATAGGAACACTGAGACCTGGAGTAATCGACACATGGTGGCACTGAGTCATGAGGGCACTGGGAGACATGGAGGCACTGGGAGGAATCCATCTATACAGCAGAATCAAACTAAGTAGTTGTTTGGTGATTTTACAGCATTTTCTCTTATGTCACTCCTTGTGATTTACATCATGTGATGTCACCCATACATATTTAATTATGCAAATTAGTAAGGCCGGTATGTTTTTCCAAGAAAGGTGGCAACCCTAACTACTTTTCACATACTCTTACTTAAGTATGGAAACTTAAGTGGGATGTATGGGAACAAAACTTGTGTGGACTGGCTGACAATGAATATAGTTAAAGGGACACTATAGTCACCAGAACAACTACAGCTTATTGAATTTGTTCTGGTGAGTAGAATCATTACCATCAGGCTTTTTGCTGTAAACACTGTCTTTTCAGAGAAAATGCAGTCTTTACATTACATCCTAGTGATAACTTCACTGGCCACTCCTTAGATGACTGTTAGAGATCCTTCCTGGGTCATGGCTGCCTAAAATGCATCCAAACATTCTGTGTCTCCTCCCTCTGCATTCAGACACTGAACTTTCCTCATAGAGATTCATTAATTAAATTCATCTATATAAGGAGATGCTGATTGGCCAGGGTTGTGTTTGAATCAAGCTGGCTCTGACCCTGATCTGCCTCTTTGTCAGTCTCAGCCAATCCTATGGGGAAGCACTGTGATTGGATCAGGCCACTACTTCTAATGATGTCAGCAGACTGCTTGTTTTTATGAGTCTAACATCATGCAGAGTTACAGCTTCAGGCTTGAATATAGTAATATTTTGCTATATTTATGGAGGCATGAGGGGCCAAGGGGGGCTAGATGGTGGTGTTAACACTATAGGGTCATGAATTCATATTTGTGTTTCTGACCCTATAGTGATCCTTTAAGGTAATGCTGACTTTGGTCTTTCTAACACTGTGGCATGTTCCCTTTCTTCTACACTCACTACATACAGCTTTTCTCTGTCCCAGACCATATACCAGGAGCTTCTGCCTGCTAGTAAGAAGGTAAGGAGACAAGTGGACCAGCGAGTGCTAGGGGACAGTCCTTAGAAAGCGTTGAGTGAGTGCATCATTAGATGCATTTATGCCAAGCTCAGGGTGCTGTCTGCATAGTATGCCCTTAGTTGGCCAGCTGCATGATTGGCAGGCAGCCTGACATGCATTCATGCCAGGCTGGCCTTCTAATTCTTTGAGCAGACATGTCCTCTTTTTGGGCATGTTCGCCCCTTTTGGCAGGTTACGTGATTTGTGTCAGTAGCACACCCTTTTACCCCACCCATTGACTTCCTGCCTGACTGGACACTGCTGTTAGGGGTTATGGATTTACTTGAAAGATGAAAACATAAATTAGAGAGAGATTAGCCTAGGGTATGTATTTTCTTATAGCTGCTGTTTTCTGAAACCTCTTCCAATGTAGCGGGTGCAAATGAACATAGAACAGCAGAGGGAGTGAAGTTAGGGGAAGTATTGTAAGGGGAAGAAGAAAGATGAAGATGAGAGATCTCTTCCCTGATTGTAGAGATCTTGTCAGTGAAGTGAGTTGCAAAATCTGAGGCGGTCTAGTTAGATAGCTCAACAAATTTAATTCGCTTGATTGAGCTGTGACGTCTTCCACATCCAGATCTTTATTTGTAGTGGTCCATAAGGATATTCTATTATTGCCCACATACATTTGCCCACATACTCACATGAACAATTGCAATGCACCAGATAATGGAGTATATTCGGTAAACATCATTGAAAACCAACACAATGTTGTAATTTCCGCTATTAACATCAGGAACAGGAAAAACTGATGGAGATTCAGTATATTGATTCAAAGATCATCACAGCTGATATGACCTGGGGGAGGTAGAGAAAACCATATATTCATCATAAATTTGGGTTTCACACTTTCTTAATACTACTGTAGAAAATTATCTTTTTTTTTTATTGACAGTAAGTAGTTAGATCTTGCCACCCACAGTTTATAGGAAAATATACTCAAACATGTATTCCTTATAAATTCAGATACATGAGGTGTTTAATATTCCAATTTAATTATGTTGTTATGGTTTCTATACACTGATGCAACTAACCTACTATACCTGCAGTTCAGTGAATGGGGTCACTTATTTAATCCTCTCTTGAATATCCCTCTGCCTTCTTTACCAAAAGGGTAACACAGACAGCTAGATTGATTCATCATTGAGATGCTGAGTCTGTGACTGTTGAGCTTCAGCCAAGTCATTCCCAGTAGGGGCCACTACAAAGCATTGAATGAGAGGGCAAAGAGGAGGATATGAATCAGAGTGCAATGGAAGGAAGTGAAGAAAGTTACTGCTATGCATCTCTCATATAATGAGGTTAGCTCTGTATGTACTGTACCTACACAACAACGCCCATGCTGAAAAGCCCAGCTTTGTTCAACCGCTCAAGCATTAATCCTTTGCAAGCTAAAAAGGATGCCAAAATATTTTTTTATAGACTTTTCATGTTTACAAGAGCATTGCCTTTAATGCAGGCACTTAGATTTGTTAAACAGAACATATCTAGATCCTCAACCGGCCTAGAATGATAGAAGTTATAGCAGACACATCCATAGAATGGCAGCATCACAAATAAAACATAGCAAACCTGAAATCATTTATAATTGACATGGGGTTTGTACATTTTATGCCATAACAGACAAAATGAGAAAATCCTAAAACCCTGCTAATTTTATGTTTTGCAATTCTGTTATCAATTCTCCGCAATTGTCAAGAAGAAACCATAACTTTTTTATTCAAGCCTTTTGTTACTTCACATTGCCAAGTGCCCACCATTCTTTTAAAGTCTTGTTCGACAATGTACAAGAGTACGATAGTCTGTTCTACTTTTATAAGTGTAGGGACACCGACCAATTGTCACGACAAAGTGACCCCAGCACACAGAATGTAACCCAAAATGAGAAAACATATTACCGGACATTAGAATGGCCGGGTTTAACACGGCTAGCGAGAGAATAGTCAAGGAATAGCCCAAGTCTAGGAAAACCAGAGATCAGGAGAACAATAAGAATAGCCGAGTCAGGAAACCAGAAATCAGGATAAACGAGAAAAGCGAGCCGAGACTGGTATCCGAGTCAGGATACCAGAAAACAGAACAGTCAATATATTATGCAAGCCAAGTCAAATACCAAATAACACAGTCAAGAATCAAATAGCACTAGAGGGAACAACTAGTGAACCACAACAGGGCACTGAATCATAAGCAAAAGGTGCTCTTTTATAGGGGAGTGTATTTTGTTTTAAATCCACACCCCCAAAACATCAGGGAGCGTGGAATACTTTGAATTTTTGCGGCAATGCCGCCATGATGTTGGCCCGCATGCGTCGCATCATAAATGGGGGCTGGTGTGGAGCGACTGGCGTCCGACATGTCGTGCAGACGCCGAGATGAGTAGGCAGTCAGAGAACTTCCCCGCGGGCTCACAGGACCAAAGTAA
Source organism: Pelobates cultripes (assembly GCA_933207985.1). Classification (NCBI taxonomy): domain Eukaryota; kingdom Metazoa; phylum Chordata; class Amphibia; order Anura; family Pelobatidae; genus Pelobates; species Pelobates cultripes. The sequence continues at coordinate 48,975,723 of OW240924.1, read as the reverse complement.
GTTATTGTGACACCAATATAATAGTTTTATTAATTAAAGAGGCAATTTCAATGATTTAATCAGACTACTTAGTTTATTTTATAATAATTAGGATTATAAAATAGCCAAGTCGGTCAATTATCCAATTTGCCTATTTGTCTAAAAAGTGTCACTTTTTTGTTAATTCAGCATGAAGACACAGGTAAGTACATTCTTTAAATTTTAAGGTTTCTTTCTAACGACCTAAAGGGTTATTTTCAAAAGAGCAATTTTATCTTCATTTTTCAATTTGGCTTTCCATCTGGCATTATTCAGTATTTAGTTAATACACATTGTATTCTCTCTGTTTACATGTTTGAATCCCTAATATCCATGTATATATATCCAATCCAGTGATCATTTTAATTGATTTTATATATTTTACTTTGGGTATAGATAGGCTTCACTAGTCCTTTTTCACTAGCTTCTAGATCAAAATCTGCCCCAGTTCAAGCCAATTTTGCAACCACACTGAATCTGTAAACAAAGAAATATCTACAAAGATGTGTTCAAGCAATGAACTGTTATAGTTTATTTTCTTTGATAAAAAAAATATATAAAAAGATGACAAAGTTACTTGATATTTATAGATAACGAGAAGCGGGTAAAACAGTTACAACTCTGTATGACAGTTATGCGCTTTGTAGTATAAGTGTGTAATGAGATCCTTACATGATAAAGCAATAAAGGATTATTCAATGTAAACAGTTTCACACAATAAAATAATCAGAGATATGGATGTAGTTGTATGGTAATGTGACGGGCTAATATATTAAGAGTACCATTTCATTACTGAGGTCATGTAGAAAATACAGGTATTTGATTCATTGATACGCATAAATAAATTCAGAATACAACTGCATGTTTTCCGAAACCCAACTCAACATAATAATATATGGCTCAGATAAACCAGGGGGAATTTTTCTTTTTTTTTTTTTAATCTCTCCTAGCAGTCTCAGCAGAGATGAAAAAAACTGCAGGTTTACTGAAGCAGGATGGGTAAAAAATGTTGGATGTGTTCAGACTTTTTTTTGATTGACCCAAGATGATTCTCAGGTAGGAAATCAGACTACTTTCACTTTCACCTACTAACTACACTTAGTTTCAGTTCTTTTTTTCAGAGAAAATATATTTTGTAGCACTTTTTTTTTGGAGGGGGGAGGGGAGATTAATAAAATATAAATGCATTTTTTATTAAAATTCCTAAACTCTTGGAAAAGTTATCTTTAATAAGTAAATGAAACATAAATCCTGTTTGATTTGCCTTATCGTGAAAACCATCCAACATTTAAAAACAAATATCAGTTGTCTCTAACCACCAAAATTGTGATCAAACAGCAAAAACTTGGACCAAGCGGTCACGAACCATTCACTGATGGTGTGACATATCACTGGCAGAACTTGACAGTACTGTACTATAATAACATAATCATTTTTAAATATTGGTCTGCCTTTCATCATAGATAGTGGCATCCAACTACCAGGGCATTATCTGTCTCTAACATCCCACTGCCAGATCTTGACCTCACCTTGACCATTGACTGAATGTATGATATCTGACTACCGAAACTTCACCAGAACTCACTATTAAGAAAAAGTTAGGGCCTGTGGAACTTAGACTTTAGGTTCCCATGTATCCCAATTAGCAGATAAAAATAAATAAACAAACTCTTCAACTCTTTTGCTAAAACATGTTTATTCTTACATTATGTTGGTAGACTTGACAGTGGTTTGACCACAAATAAGGTCAAGTTTGACAAAGACCCTGTTGAGTGTATATTACTGAAAGGTCTACTAGTCTGATGGAAAGATAAACATATTGTGACCGAAAGTTATAAAGTTGGATTCCATGGACTATGTGACTGTTTGCCTATATGCCAAAGAAAACCTAAGAGTCTGAAGTCTTTTCCATATATACAAATGCTTTCCATGTACCAGGATTGATCATCCTTAACTCAAGAATTGTATTGTTCTGATAATGCCTACCTTTGAGAATTAACATTTTAGGTTGATGTAACCAGTAATAAAGCAACCAGTAATCACTGATTAGACTTCATTTTGTAACTGTTGGGAAGATGCTAAGATTGTTCTAAAACCAGAATGATGGTCTTTAACACATTTGAACATAAAATTCTGCTGATCCAGGTCTTTGCAAAGTTTGAGCAGCAAACCACACTGCTGTGACCCAACACAAACTGCAGCACGGTTTGTACAAATGGCGTGAATCGTTAACATGATTAATTCTGAAACTAGAAGTGACTCAGAAACAACATTTGATAATTAAGGAGTTGAAGCTCACTTGTCACGGCATATGTCCATTTACTTATGTGGTGAGAGAGCGACAACGGAGACTATAAATGATTACTCAAAGAGAGACAGGTAGATGGCAAGGGATCTAGAGCAGGAAGTTTCTCTTGTAAAGGGTGAAAAATTTGTGGCTTACTTGAAAGTGCAGACCTTTCAACTTTCTGATCACAGCTCAGTTATTTAATTTTTTTTTGTGAGGTATATTATAAAGAGAAGAATAAGAAAAAATATTTAAACTTACCAAAATGCTACTGTCAATGTTGATAACTCTATAACAAAACATGTGGGTTAACTAAAGCAGTGGTTCTTAGGTTTTATAGGACCCCAAATTACAACCATAGCGACTCATCTTTCAACTCTTAAAGCGACAATATAGGCACCCAGACCACTTCATCAAAGTGTGGCTGTCCCCTTAACCCTGCAATGTTTACATATTGACTACCAGACAGTCACTAGAGACGCTTCCTGACTAGTGATGTACCGAACGGTTCGCCGGCGAACGGTTCCTGGCGAACATAGCATGTTCGCGTTCGCCACGGCGGGCGAACATATGCGCAGTTCGACCCGCCCCCTATTCGTCATCATTGAGTAAACTTTGACCCTGTACCTCACAGTCAGCAGACACATTCCAGCCAATTAGCAGCACAGCCTCCCTAGCAGACCCTCCCACCTACTG